>JAVIWB010004156.1:0-543300 GCA_031893035.1 Dermolepida albohirtum | reverse complement strand
TGAAATGGAAACGAATAAACCAGTAATAATAACCAAATCCATCACCGTTCAAGACGAATCTATTATATGATCTCGTAGGGACATCTTCAGGGCTCAACTACTGGTACTGTTTGTTGCACTAAAACTATATACCAGTGACGCGGTTCTAGCCCGGAAGCCCAGAAAAAGATAGTATGGACCACGACCGCGTAAGTCTACGTACCAGTGTAACGAATATTATATGATCAAAGAGAAGAAACAAAAACGAAGCGATAATGCAATACATAAGATGATGGAAATAGAAACGAAATTGACAAGGGATATATGATACTAGTAAGGATGATTCTGAATAGATTTAAAATGGAAACTATTAGAACTAAATGAAGCTATAAATCATTAAAAGATATAAAAAATAACCGAATTGCTATGATTATACAAAATTGAATGAATCGAATCTAGTTGAATGAGCAATAAAAGCGGAAAAACAAAAGAAAAATATATTAAAAACCAATAAAAACATTATTTCACCGAATATAGTAAACAGAAAGAAAATAAAACAATGGCGACAATAGATAAAAAGACCCAAAGAAACAGACTATATTAGTAAATTGACAGAAGTCTTTGATGTCTGGATGATGTATATGGAATTAACGTAAATAAGAAGTCAAAAAACAAAGGGGATCGTCGATTGATTATCAAAAATGTTCTAAAGCAATGGACTTTATATATAAATTATTTACGTACTTTCTTCTTCAGACAAATCTTCACCAAGACATTGCAAAACGGCTCGCAAATCGGAAGCAGTAATATAGCCTCGATTGTGCTTGTCAAAAACTCTGAAAGCATCTCTTAACTCCTTTTCCTCCTCTTCGCGGGACATAATGTGATCAGGGTCTGTACCGGCACCAGCGGACCACGCGATGTCAACAAATTCTTCAAAACTAACATTACCATCGCCTGAAATTCAAGAAATATTTTTTCTCGTTAGTATGACTATGTAATCAAGCAATATCCAAATCAGTTTTACCGTCGACGTCGACTTCTTGAAGCATCTGTTGCAATTCCTCAGTTCTGGCGAACTGTCCCAAAGATCGCATCACCCTTCCCAATTCCTCTTTGGTGATCGTGCCATCTCCGTCTTTATCGAAGAGGCGGAATGCTTCGCGGAACTCTGAAAACGCAAACATATTTATTTAGGAAATGCTTAATTTTTTATTACAAAGATGAGTTTAAAAGAATCCGAATCTTATTTTGGGTTTCCGTTTCAAATTTACCTTTCATTTGACTCCTGGACACGATGGAATGCCTAGGTTTGTTTTGACGACTACCCACGTCGGGCATAGTATCTGGTGGTGCGAGATGGTTAGAATTTTTGATATTTTGCCCTCCGTTATCGCAGCACTGAGTTACGGAACCCTCAGAGTCGGGTTCTGATTGTCCAGCTTGTCGAGTCTGCAAAATTGTATGAAAAATATAGTCTGTGATGTAAAAATATTGGAAATTGTAAAATACTAATGATTCATATTAGCCATTACGCCATGTACGCACCAGCCGCGGTGGCCAAATGCCCGAAATGATATTCAAACATTAATGCCATAAATTTATCTTTCAAATAAAGTCAATTTCATGGATATTAAAAACATTTTTCTGTGTTTTATTTCAATTTAAAATCCTCCTCCTCCAAAAAAAAAAAAACAACAGAATATTGTTTCAACTTAATACATTGCGTGTATAACTCAATAAAAACAATCGACTCCATTAATTATTCAAATCTATGTTTATAAATATGTATTTTCTTGTTCTGTAATTAAAATACAACTGAGAGAATTATAATTTATTGTGTGAATGAGAATCTTTAGCGAAAATTTACAACGAAATAGTTTTACGAGCTTATTTGTTCCAAATATAGCCTAGCAAACCGTCGAAGCGGTTATTTACATAGATATGCCGTGATAAAATGTAATTTACAGGTTCCTTTACACTCTGAATATCTTCTTATACAGAGGTTTTCGTATTGTTTTAGTTTTGGTATGTAACTACGTTCCAAGACATATGACCTAGATATATCTAATATTGCACACAAATGGAGATGGATTGGAATTTAAATTACGGGTAAAGTAGGGTACATTAAAGGAAAAAATGGGATAATTCACTAGATATGGAAATTAATGTTAATGATCGCAAATAACCTAAGAGGAAGATATTAAAAGGAATAAAATTCATTTTACATTATTTTGTCTCAAATAAAATTATATTAATATTTGGAGGACATACCAGGTGTACAGAAATGTCATTTTATTCTACTGACATCAAGCTTCAAAGCCATACATTTTATATTTTGCGAAAGTAACACTGTCATAGATTTATACCTCTTTGAAAATCTCCAGTTTCATGCCTGAAAAAGTGCATTTGCTGCACGTATTACGTTTCTTATTTAATAAAAAGAAAAAGCCGCTGAAAGTCATCGTTTGCTGGTAGAAACTTACGGTGAGCATTTTACAACTATAAAAACGTGTGAGGCGTGGTTTCTACAATTCAAAAGTGGCGACTTCGATGTGCTAGACAAAGTACGTTCTGGTAGACCGAAAAAGTTTTAACACGCGAAACTGCAGGAGTTATTGGATGAAGACCCGAACCAAAAACAATTGGAAGAAGTGTTAAATGTGGCCCAAGGAACGATTAGCGACTGATTATGAGCAATGGGAAAATTCCAAAAGATGGGAAAATGGGTGCCACATCAATTGAAAAACAGTCAAATAGAAAATCGAAAAATCGTCTCTAAAATGAGCTTCAAAGCTATGATCGGTAGTTACTTCTGCATCGAATAGTAACTTGTGATGAAAATGGATTTATTTCGAAAACCCTAAGTGCAAAAAATCATGATTATCACCTTACGAAGGCAGCCCAATGACTCCAAGGCCAAATCCTTTTGGTCGCAAGACAATGCTCTGTATTTGGTAGGACCAGTGTGGCATGGTGTACTACGAACTGTTGAAACCTGATGAAACAGTTGATACTGATCGCTACCGACAACAAATTATCAATTTGAACCATGAATTGATAGAAAAACGTCCAGAATGGGCTCGAAGACACGGTAAAGTGATTTTACAGCACGATAGCGCGCCGTCTCATACAGCAAAACCAGTTAAGGAAGTGTTGAGAGCACTTGGTTGGGACAAAATATCACACCCGCCGTACTCTCTCCTTGCCCTGTCCGACTATCACCTTTTCACATTAATGGAACACGCGCTTGAAGAGTAGCACTTCTCCAATTTCGAAGAAGTTAGAAAATGGCTCGGTGAATAGTTTTGCTCAAAGGACAAACAGTTTTTTTGGGATGGCATCCATAAATTGCCTGAAAGATGGGCAAGATGTGTAGAATCAAATGCCCAATATTTTGAATAAATTTTTCCATTTTCTTGAAAATTATGTACTTTTTACGAAAAAACCGATAATGACTTTCCGGTACACCTGATATAAAGAGAGAAAATCAGCGAAACAATTTAATATTTTAAATACAAAATTATAGAAAATTTGAAGCAAAATATTTACTTTAAAATATTTAAAAATGTGTACAGGGGGTGACACGAAATTTGGAACGCTCATTTAATTTAATATCGGTTCATAAATAGCCTTTGTTTTTGATTAATATTTTGCTGAGAGTAGCCATGTGAAGGTTGTGTGCAAGAAATCTCCAGAAACTAGGATGGGTCGACGGAAATATCCAGACTAATAATGGTTGGTAGAAAAGTTTTGAAAGCGACACCTATTAAGCAGTAGAGGAATCAAAACTCATACGGCATTTTAATATTTCATGTGTCATATGAACACACTAAAAATTTTATGTCGATCTGTCAATTCATTCATTGTTAGCAATCCATTTGAATTAGACGTGTCGGTGTATTTTTTAACAATGGAAAAACTGAATATCGCGCTGTGATAAAATTCTTTGTTTTGGAAGGTTTATCAGCAACAGAGATTCATACAAAAATGGTGAACGTGTTAAAGGACTGTGCTCCTTCATTTCCAACAGTACATCGATGGATTTTAGAGTTTAAACGTGGTCGTACAAGCGTTGAAGATGAACCACGTAATGGACGACCAAAAACTGCAACAACCAGTGGCGGCTGGTCAGGTGAGGCAGGTGAGGCAGTGCCTCACCATCTAAATCTTGGAATTATAACAAGAATAATATGTATACTTTTAAAATTCTTTATAAATTAATTATCATCTTTTATTCAGAATTTATCTTATAAACAATAAGAAAATAGTTTTAAATAAACCGGCATTACAAGCAAAGTACAAATTTATCATTTCATTTTAATTCCGTGCGAATGTACGAGCGCGTATACTTGCCCCGACCAACTTCATGCTTGATCTATGTATATCCCTACTAAACACGAATATTTGAGGCCCGGCCACTCATTGCCTCCCATTGAAAATTTATAACGCACTACAGCAGTCAAAAAATTCTCAATTTCTATGGAAATTACAGTAAAGTATTAGCTACATATTTAAGATAACAAAGAAGAAAAAATATTCAAAAAGTTAATAGATTTTTCTAACTTTATTGTGAGATTTTTGAATTTTTTAATAATATAGAAAGCATTATTAATAGGATAAATTAAGTATTTATTTAATGATATAAAGATGTCTAAAGGTTTACATTCTTCTTGTACAGTTTCTCAATATTTCCTCCACGCAAATAATATGTTTTAAGTTTTAACAGGAGTATTTTTATTGTTTCAAGTAGATATTATTTAGATATCAATCTGAAGCCAATTTAAACTGAGCCTCTCATCGAATCACAATCGCCGAACTACCGAATATACTCGAGGCTGACATTCTCGGCCCGAATCGCAAATAACAGCAGTTAAAGTTGGGGGAATAACAAAGTTAGATTAAATATTTTAATATTTGTTTAGTGATATTTTCAGTGATTTAAAAATTGTGAATATGGATTTAGAAAATGTAAGAAATACACAAGACATTGTAGATTTTTTAATAAGAAATACGTTCGTTGTTCTATCGGTAGAAGATCAATTATATGTCAAAAACCTTCCAAGACCAAACCCTGATTTATCAAAATGTCTTACAATACACGGTAAGTCTAACAGAAATTTCAATAATTCGTGGTATAACAAATGTAATTGGTTATGTGGTAGTATAAAAAGAAACAGATTATTTTGTTGGGCATGTATAATTTTTTCCACAAATACAGATAGTATTTGGAGTAAAACGGGTTATTTTGATCTTAAAAACTTGTCGCGATCAGTAGAAAAACATACTAAATCCAAACATCACATTTTAGCTACTTGTAAATTACATATGTTCGGAAAATATAATATCGCGGATGCGATAGATAATGTGAGGCGCAATCAAATGGAGAATTACAATAAAGAAGTTAGCCAAAATCGAGATATATTAAAGCGTTTAATTGATATTACTATATTTCTTTGTACACAGGAATTATCTTTCAGAGGACATAATGAAACAAATACTTCTGCAAACAGGGGAAATTTTAAAGAACTTGTTTTATTAACGGCAAAACATGATACCATTTTACAAAAATTCTTAGATGATAGCTCTGTATTTTTTGGCACATCGAAAACAATTCAAAACGAATTAATAGAATCAATTAATTTTATTGTAAAGAAAAAAATAGATTGTGAAATTTTTAATTCAGAATATTTTTCATGGCAAATAGACGAAACAACAGATATAACATGTAATTCGCAATTGTCTATTATTGTAAGATACACGATCGAGGGTAATATTGTTGAAAGGTTTTTAGGATTCTTTGATGTAAGTTCAGGTCGCACCTCTGATGATTTATTTAAATTGTTAACTAATATTTTTGAAAAATTTCAGTTTAATAGTAAACTAATTGCTCAAACGTATGACGGAGCGGCAGTTATGGCTGGGCATGTGAACGGTTTACAAACAAAAGTTAAAGAAATAGCTCCTCAAGCAATATTTACACACTGCCATGCACATGTCTTGAATTTAGTGTTAGGAACATCTTGTAAGTCCATAACGTCTGTAAGAATATTTTTTTCAAATTTGTCAGGGTTTTCATCTTTTTTTTCCAAATCCACTAAGAGAACTCATGTGTTAAATTTAATCTGTCAAAAACATATACCATCAAACGCATCTACTCGTTGGAATTTCACTTCTAGGGCTGTTTTTACAATTCATGCGAACAAAAATAAGTTAATTGAAGTTTTTGATTTCATTGCAGAAAGTCCTGACTTTGATAGCATATCTATACGAGAAGCTTTCGGATTAAAAAATCTTCTTCTGGATAATGATTTTAATTTTCTTTTAGATACTTTTAAGTTAATATTTGGACAAACTGACGTTGTATTTTCAATATTACAAAACAAACTAACTGATGTTATTTATGCCAGAGATCGTTTACGTTTTTTGCTTGATAAGTTTAGAGAATTTCGGGAGTGTGATACATATTTCAGTACTGTATACGAAAATTCGGTGTCTGACGAATCTGTTGCACATAAAAGGCGTAGAATTGATGACGTTCCAGATACTAAACAAAATTACAGAAAATTATTTTTCGAAATTCTAGATACGTTTATTAGTCAAATTGAAATTAGATTTATTGATTTAGAAAAACTTGCTTTTTTTGATTTATTAACAGAAAGTAAATTTGAAGAATATTCGAAGGCATTTCCTCAGAGGCTCTTAAATAATTTGTTTGAACAATATAAATTTTTTGATCAAATTCAATTAAAAAATGAATTAGCTGTTATTTATAGTGACATGCAACTCCTTGGTAATTCTAAAACACCATGTGAAATGTTAAGATTTATGCACGAACAAAAGTTAGCCATCTGTATGCCAGAACTTTTTAAATTGCTAAGTATAGTAGTTACCATACCGGTAACTTCCGCGTCCGTTGAGCGAAGTTTTTCCACATTGAAACGTATAAAATCGTATGTTAGAAATACAATTGGACAACAAAGACTTAGTAACTGTGCACTAATTGCAATCGAAAAGGAATTGGTTAAAACGATGACGAGGGATGAACGATTTTATAATGATGTAATTGATTATTTTGCTAACACAAAAAACCGGAGGATACCTTTGCTATACAAGAAGTAAAATCTATTAAATGTAATTCTACGTGCAATGCCAATAAAGGAAATTCTCTGTATTTTAAAATATTTTCATTTTGCATGTAATTTTGAAATTTTGTTATTGGATTGTTGTTGATTTATATATATACATATATATATGTATATATTTGTTATATTATTAAATTTTATATTATAATAGGAATGTATTTATTTTTTATTTTTAAATCCTAGAAGATTGAGTTCTTATTTTTGATTAATGTTTTTAGAATTTGTTTGATTTTTTAGAATATTTATTTTCGTTTCACAAGGGTTTGCTTTGAAACTTCGTTTTCCCTTAAAAATCGAATGGGGCGCGATTGGCAGCCCTGTTTGTACTGGAAGCCCTATATATATATATATATATATATATATATATATATATATATATATATATATATAAACTGTTTTTATATGTAGTAGGTATATAGAGTTTATTAATCAATTGTAAACAATTTTGAATATTTATTATTCTATCTGCCTCACCATGTCAAATACTCACGAGCCGCCACTGGCAACAACAGCAGAAATCATTGAGCAAGTACATAATATGATTAGTGAAGATCCAAATTTGACTAAGCGTGAAATTGCTAATACCATAGATATTTCAGACGAACGAGTACAACGAGTACAACAAAAACTGGATCGAAAACAAATTTCTCAACGTAACTTGGTGCGTTTCAAGCGGAATAAAACCGATTTCTTGCGTCGTTTTATAACTATGGATGACACTTGGATCTACCACCATGATCCTAAATTGAAACAAGAACGATAATAGTGGACTACGGTTAGTTGTTCAACTCCAAAAGAGGTGAAGTCAGGACGATCGGCAAAAAAGGTTATGTCATCAGTGCTTTGGGATCTTGAAAAAGGTAAAACAATTAACTCAGAGTATTATTGTAACCTGTTAGATTAACTGGATGCAAAAATTCGTGAAAAAAGACCTGGTTTAGCGAAAAAAAAATAATTTTCATCAAAACAATGCGCCTTCACACAAAAGTGTTTTGACGATGGCTAAATTGAATGAATTAAAGTACGAATTGCTTGAACAACCACCGTATTCATCAGATTTGGCTCCGAGTGATTACTACCTCTTTAGCAACATGAAACAATTCGTTCATGGAAAGCGTTTTTCATCGAATGAAGAAGCTATTTCAGCCGTGGAACAGTATTTTGCAGAGCTTCCAGAAAATCATTACAGAAAAAACTAAGTTCATTTAAAAATTCACATTGTTTCATTTTTGCTTTCAAAACTTTCTACCAACCTGTAAGTATTGATGTAGAAATTTAGGACAATAACAAAATGTTAGTTAATCTCAAATATTAGGTCCATTGTAAAAAATAATTTTAAAAAAAAATTTTGCTGAGAGGGGGCGCACCGTTATTTAATCAAAAATTAATTTAGTGATAAATTTCAAAATTTAATGTTAATATTGATATTACGTGCTATATTTTTTACGATTTTATAAATGAAAAATAAACTTAAAAGTGTTTTTTTGAATAATTACAATTTACTTTAATTTTTAAAAATAATTTAAATATAAATTTCGAATTTTAATAAAGAGAAAAGATTGTTTTTAATTTAAAAATATTGATTTAAAAGAATTTCTTTAAGTTATTCTAAGTTTTTGTAACTGAAAAAATGTATGTAAATTTCGCCGTGAGGGGGTGTAGGTCGCATCATTACATTGGAAAATGATTTATTTTATAATAAATAAATTAATTTAAACATGAATATAATATACATATAACCAGCATTACTGCTGTACACTGTATAATTATTTAAAACACGACAAATTAAATATTTCGAAATTAAAAATGAAATTAATTTAAAAAAACGGAATTGAAAAACGAAAAAAAATTTTAAAAATATATAAATTCACTTACCATGAGGTCTTTAATTTGATTAACCAATGGCGACGACGAAAAAAAATTATTAACTGCCGAAAAGATTTTCCCTTCTAGCTTCGCCACCTTTTCTATGTAGAATGGACCCAGATGCAGGAAACCTGTTACATTTATATACAAAATATTTAACGCATCATGTTTATAGAAATCATATCAACTACGAAACGGAACCGGGGGATCCAGAATATTTTCATAATGCCATTGATGTGTGAACGTGTAAAATTTAACATTTGTCCGGAGCACGTAGGCGTCTGTTAAAAAGCCCAAACCACATTTTCATTCTCCCATTATGAGGTCATAGTGTTTGTAGAGATTCCCTAAAAATCTCATCGCCCGTGATGTAAGATGTATGGCGTGGGAGAATTGTTAAAAACCAGTGGTAAGCATGCAAGATGTCACGGTGTTGAGCTTCTGTTTATCGTCACATAGCGTATAATTCGTTATAAAGTTAGTAGTTGCGTAGCGATGAGATAAGTTCTACCGTTATTCCTACCGAATCATCTTTACAGGGACTGATTCAGGTTGAATTTTATATTTACATCACGTATCACGATTCTATCTTTTAAAAAAAATACAGTGGATTGTTTTATGAACATTGATACTTTCTTGTTACGTTTGTTTTGACTTGTTTATTATCAAATGAAATTAATAAAGTGTATATTTTTATAACCAATCAATAAGTAAAGAACTTCTTAAACCATTTTACAAGTACGCTTAAAAAAATAACCATATTGCGTGAGAAACTATGTTTATTTAATACGTGTACCGGAAAGTCATTACGGGTTTTTCTCACAGATGTCACTAGGTTTAACTACGTAATGTTATGATTTGACACGTATGTCATTTTATTCTACTGGCATCCAGCTTTGAAGACATAAATGTTATATTTTGCGAAAGTAACACTGTCATAGATTTATACCTCTTTGAAAATGTCGAGTTTGGTGCCTGAAAAAGTGCATTTGCGACACGCAGTACTTTTCTTATTTAATCAAAAGAAAAAAGCTGCTGAAAGTCATCGTTTATTGGTAGAAACTTACGGTGAACATGCTCCAACCATAGAAACATGTGAGGCTTGGATTCGATGAGTCAAAAGTGGTGATTTCGGCGCGCAACACAAAGAACGTTCTGGTAGATTGAAAAAGTTTGAAGATGTGAAACTGTAGGAGTTATTGGATGAAGACCCAACCCAAACTCAAAAACAATTGGCAGAAGCGTTAAATGTGGCCCATGAAGCGCTTAGCGACCGATTACGAGCAATGGGAAAAACGCAAAAGATGGGAAAATGGGTGCCACGTCAATTGAATGACAAGCGAAAGGAAAATCGAAAAATCATCTGCGAAATGATGCTTTAAAGTTTTTCCGAAAGAACAGGCGACCATTTGTTTTGATGTGTTTCGAACGCGAACAACTTTATTGGTTTTGGCACATCTTGGAATACCCACACAATCGACTGCTGTTTACTATCGGGCCCATACGTATAGATCCAAGATTCATCACCTGCGTTGACTTTATAAATGTTCTTTGAAGCACCGCCATTGTATTTTTGTGCATTTCTTGGCACTAATCGACGCGAGTCCTTTTTTGAGCGGTTGTCAAATTATGTGGTACCCAACGTGAATATAACTTCTTAACGGCTAATATTCATGCAGGATCTTATACACGCTGGTGTTACTAATACCTAGAGATGCCCCTTCTCACGGTATGTCACATGACTGTCTTGCATTATCAGTTCAGACACTGCATTAATGTTTTCCGACACAACAACATTTGTGGGACGACCTACACGAAATTCATCATCCAAAGAACGCCGTCCAAGTTTGAATTCACTATATCAACGATATAATGTAGTTTTCGATGGTGCTTCATTACCAGATAAAGAATTCAGCTCGTCGATGCATTCTTGTTGAGATAATCCACGCCGAAAGTTATAAAAAATAATTGCGCGAAAATGTTCGCGAGTTAATTCCATTTTTTTGCTGACATAAAATGTTCAAGTTACTGTCAACAATAGAAATAACGTCCGTATAATAAAACTGTCAAGGTAAATATATTGTCAAAAATGACAAACTTCACGATACAATCATCAGATTGGAGGCAACACTAACAGTGTTGCCAGTTCCCGAAATATAAACGGCTAACCTCGTATAAGATCTAAATGTAGGGTAGATCGGTGAATAAATAGCTCTTTCAAGCACCTTAGCAAAATTGAATAAAAGTCAAATCGATTTGCAATTCTTAATATCAAAGGGTGAATTGTTTTTAAGATTAGGACACACCTTAGATATTTTCCACGTAAAAGAAATTACTAAGTAAATCAGTGAGATAATAATTTCTGAAGGAACTTATGAACAAAATGTAATAATAAATCAGATAGTTTGGCTCGTATACTTCCACGATCGTTGTTCATATTTTTTCATTTTGGTTTCCGGGCTGGAATTGCGTCATCGATAATTCTGCTACCGACATTTAGGCACTATTTGCATGGATCGTTTTCAAGGATAAACTACTACTACTACTTTCTTCATCTCAGTTTCCGGGCTGGAATCGCATTTTCGATCATTCTGGTACCGACGTTTAGACACCATTTGCATGGATTATTTTCAAAACTAAACTGCTGCTATTGCTTTCGTTGTTGCACTGAGATAGTCTGAGTGCACTAACAGCAGTTAAGTCGTGAAGATGTCCCATACAACGACGACATATCGGTATCAGAATTATTGAAGACGCGAAGAAAATATGAACAACGATCGCGGAAGCTTACGAGACAGCTCATCTGAAATCTATGCAATATAACTATTAATACATTTTTACATATTCACTACTTAACTATTGCTACTAAACTGAGACTGTCTCAGTGCAACAACGAGAAGAGCAGTAGCAGCAGTTAAGCCTTGAAGATGTCCCGTAGAAGTCGTGACAAAACATCGGTGCCAGAATTAACGAAGACATGGTTCCAGCCGGGCAGCCAAGATGAAGAAACCTCACATTTTCCAAATCTCTTACAATTATTACGTTTAAAAGCCCGATTCATGTTTTCAATTAAAACCGGCTCTGTCTACAAAACAAATGAAGAGGAAATCGTTATCAAAATTACACGTAATTCAAATTATACAACCACATCAGCAACAGATGAGTGTATGTGTTTATATATGGTGAAAATGATAACATTTAAAGGTCTGAATGTTATTTTTTTTATCAATATCTAATATAGGCGTATTATTTTTTGATATTTTTCTTTCCTGTTTACAAACATTATCTAGAAAGTCAAGGTCATGACTACTAACACAACATTATATTTATGTACATTATTTGCATACATACATAACTAGATTTATAATTAGTATAAATTTTTGCAGTTGAACAAATGACAAAGTACAACGTTACAAAATTACACGCCATTTACGTCAACGAAGTGAAGTCATTAGTTGGGAAAAGTTGCTATTTTCAAATTCTGAAAATTTTAGGAAATGAAACAATTACAATATCGACCTGTTCATGCAAACCGCTCGTGAAAATTGTTTCTATTAAAAATAAATAATTAACAAGAAATAATGATGTTCGTATGTCATTAGTCACTATCCATTATTGTCATTTTCTTATTATAAATTTATGTGTTAATAATAATTGTTTTGAAAGAAGAGGGGGCATTAGAATAACCTCTCATTCAATTGTTTGATGGACATGTCCTCTATAAATAATAAATGAATTATTGCCACAATTTTTATCTATTAAAACAAAGTAAATGACCTTTAAAATAATAGCTAGATTATTTTTCTAATTTTATTTTTTCGCAAATTTAAATTAAAATTATCAGACATTTAAAATCCCCAGAAAAGTTATATATTCTAATCAACTGAACAGAAACAAATTCTAGAATTATAAAGATATTTAATAGAATTAAAAAGGATTCCTACCTTACACACTTCTTGCCCCTTTTTCGTTAGAATAATTTACGAAAATCGTTCCTTTTTTGAACGAATTCAACCAGTTACACCCTCACATATAAAATGTATCCACGAAATTGACGGGCCGGGGTTAAACTAGTCCAGCACCACCCCAGGATAGGAATGGATTTTTGCAATGGAGTGTTGGGAAGGTGGGATCTACGAATATTTGTTAAGGGTTCTTCGAAATAAACGACGATTATTTTCATATTAAGATTAAATATTAATAAATGTTGATGAAAAAGCTTTTCTGGTGATACAAAATTTAATAATAATAATAATAATTAATAATAAAACTGGCATATAGTATGGCATTTTTAATGTAAAAAAACACACCTGTCTTGATATATCGGGTGTATTTTAAGAGCTTGAAAACTTAAAATGATAATACCGTAATCCGTCATGTGTCCGCCGCGGCTACGAGTTACATGGTCCATTCTATCAGTCCAATTTTTGACTACTTTTTCCAATAAATCTGGCCGTATGACGTCAATGGTGGCTTGAATATTGACTTCCAATGCTTCAAGAGTTGCTGGTTTGTCGGCATAAGTCAATGACTTAACATAGCCCCATAAAAAGTAATCCAGAGGCGTTAAATCGCACAAACGAGGGGACCAGTGAACAGGACCACTTCTGGAAATAAAGTTGTCACCAAATTGATTTTGCAGTAAATCGATTGTTAAGCGCGCTGTATGGCAAGTTACGCTGTCTTGTTGGAACCAAATGCCGTCGGTGTTTAGCTGATTAATTTTTGAAAACAAAAATTCAGTCAGCATGGCTCGATAGTGCTCGGCATTTACCGTAACGGCAGCTCCTTCTTCATTTCGAAAGAATTAAGGACCAATGATATCGCCAGCGTGTAAACCGTACCAAACAGTCAATTTTAATGGATGTAATGGTGATTCGTTAACGGCTTAAGGATTGTCTTCGCTCCGAATACGGCAATTTTGCTTATTGACGTAGCCATTTAACCAGAAGTGAGCTTCAACACAAAACACAATTCTTTGATAAAAATGCTCATCTTCGGCCGGTTTCAAATGAGCCCAATTAGCAAAAAATGCGACGCAAACGATGGTCGTTTGGATTCAATTCTTGCACGAGCTGTATTTTATAGGCACGTAAGCCAAGATCCTTACCTAAAATTTTCCACGTAGTCGAATGACGAAGGCCAACAAGTTGAGAACGACGACGAATCGACATTTCGACGTCTTCTTCAATACTTCGCGCTACAGTAGCAATATTCTCTTCGGTACGCACATTTCTTCGTCTTGTTGATGGTTTTGAATCGAGAAGAGTACGAAAACGATCAATAACTGCACGAATTGCTTCCTCACCAGGCCGATTATGTTGACCGTAAAATGGACGAAGTGCTCTATGAACTTCTCGAACAGATTTATTTTTTTCAAAGTAAATTTCCACTATTTGGAAGCGTTGTTCTGGAGTTAAACGATTCAGAATGACTTACCAAACCTTACTGAACAGAAATGTCAACAGAGTGTGACATTATCAGCAGTCAAATCATAGTTATCGATATCGATAGTTCTCATGCAGCTTAAAAAATTATAATTGCCGACGATTGATATTACCCATTCCAGACAACCACCGTTTGAAAACTGATCAAATCGAGAAGCGCATGATATCAATTTTGCAATATGTTAGAAAGTATGTTAGAAAGACGACTTATTTTCCGATATATTATGACTATACCTAAGGTTTAGATAAAAAAGTAATAAATTAAATCGTCGGAAATTTTGAATTTAATTGCTTAAGTCGTACCTCTTTGAATTCCTGGTAAAGAAAATACCACCATTAACAAAGATTCCCAAGTGAAAACGGGAGGGTGTATTTTAAGATGAATGGATTAGTTTTAAGACTCGAATATATTTCAAATTATGGGAAACGACTTTACAGTGTTTGGCTTTTGATAGTTAATATCTGGTACGGATTTGTTTCTGTGCAGATCCAGATGCTACACTGTAATTAATGATCTGCTGATGATGACAACTTAGTTGTTTAACTACGAGCGTTATTGTGAAAAGGGGTTTTATTTGCCTTTTTTGGTTTTAATTTTATTCTTTCTCTTTCGGGTTACCAATCATTAGGAATAATAAAATGCTTAATTTCGGTCGTGGTCCATGCTATCTGCTTCTGGGTTTCCGGGATGGAACCGAGGGATTTTTTCTTCTTTCTCAAATTATTTCTAATTTAATTAGATTTTGTTTTCTTTTCTTTCAACTTACAGTAAATCAATTGCTTATGTATACATAAATAATCGAACTTATAGTCGGAAATCCAAACAATAATAAAGCTATTATTTATATATTATATTTAATATAATAATTATATTATATATTTATTATATTATATTTAAATTTTTTATTTTTAATTCTATTTTTTAGCAATTATATCGAGTGAGTATGCCTGAGATATATTTCCTTGAATTTCGAATCTATGTTTACCTTTGCGTTTGCGCTTTAGTAAACTTTCCCACCCATTTTATAAACAATTTTTTATAGGATACAAACATTTCCTCTGACAGTATATTGTTAGTAAAGTATTGAATGTTAATATTTACTGTAAGAATTATTTACAAGAAAATGTATTCATTTTTTTTCTTGTTTTTATATGTAATTTAAGCTTGACAATTTAATAAAACTTCATTTTTTTTAAAGAAAAGGAAAGAGAAATTTGTCAAAATTACAATTTTCAATTATTCACATAAGTGCTCTATAACTTTAGCTTTTTTTTCGAGTATACATACTTAATTTGCTCATAATTATTGATTATATTTTGTAGTATAGTACATGAGAAAGAAATTTCGATTATATACTATACAAGAACAGCCATTTCAACTTAAAAAATTAGATTTTATTTTTCTTTTTCACAATCTCTTGACTGAGAATTGAGAAAGACCTTTTTCAAATTACAAAATTGTACGTTAATCATAAAGGGTTTTCCAATAGGGACTTGACAACTTCTAATTCAATTTGTGAACGCACCCTTTCACTAATCATCGAACTGTCACTGTCAATTTATTCAGTAAACTTAACATTTTCATCGTGGTAAAGTACACGAACGAACAACGTCTGCAAATTATAAAGATTTACTACAGAAATTCGGAGTCGATGACCGCTACTTTAAGAGCGTTAACTCCGATTTTCGGTCGTAATTCTCGCCCTAGTAGACAGGCAGTAACAAGTTTAGTGCAAAAATTTGAGTCTACATATTCGTTGTGTGATGTTGCCGTGCCAGTGAGACAACGGGTTGGTCGAAGTGTCGAAAATATCGCTGCCGTTGAAACGTCCGTAGCAAATGATCCAAATTAGTCAATTCCACGGCGTTCTCAAGAGTTGGGCACGGCCCAGACCACTTTATGGCGAATTTTGCGTAAGGATCTTGGTTTACACCCATACAAGATCAAGCTGACTCAAGAATTGAAGCCGATGGACCATTTGAAGCGACGTACGTTCTCCGATTAGGCTCTGGAAAAGATGCGCCAAGATGATCAATTTCATCGCAAAATCATTTTCAGTGACGAAGCTCATTTTTGACTCAATAGGTTCGTCAATAAGCAAAATATGCGTTATTGGTCGGGTTAAAATCCACATGTGCTTCATGAAACACCACTTCATTCACAAAAAATAACTGTTTGGTGCGGTTTGCAAGCCGGCGGCGTCATAGGGCCATATTTTTTCGTCGACGATAATAACCGTCACGTTACTGTGAACGGTAATCGTTATCGCGCCATGATTACCGATTATTTTTGGCCCGAATTAGAAGATATGGACCTGGACAACATATGGGTTCAGCAGGACGGTGCCACAAGCCACACAGCACACGTTACAATCGATTTATTGAAGGGTAAGTTTGATGAGCGTGTTATCTCAAGAAATGGACCAGTCGATTGGCCGCCTCGTTCGTACGATTTAACGCTTCTAGACTTTTTTCTTTGGGGCTACGTCAAGTCATTGGTCTATGCCAACAAGCCGACAACGTTGGAAGAGCTCAGAGCCAACATTGAACGCGAAATAGCAGCCGTTTCGGCCGAATTGTGTGTCCGAGTCATCGAAAATTGGGTCCAACGAATCGACCGCTGCAAACATGCCCTCGGTGGCCATATGAACAAAGTCGAGTTCCATTCATAAATGTTTTGATTGTACTTCAACCCGATAATAAAGTTTTTGAAATATCTCAAATGGTCTACATTTTATTTTGAAAAAGAGTTGTCAAGTCCTTATTGGAAAACCCTTTACTATACACGAACAGCAATTTCTACTTAAACAATTAGATTTTATTTTTTTTTTCACAATCTGTTGACTGAGAATTGAAAAAGACCTTTTTCAATTTACAAAATTGTACGTTAATCATTTTATTCTCAATGGTGTACGCTTATAATTTTACCTCCTTCTTATGCTCGTGCAAAATTAGTCTCTTTTTCCAAACATCCTTGTTTCATATTTTCATCGCTGTTTATATTTGAATTACTTTTCTTTAATAAAATAGTTTGCTTTGAAATCGGTTAATTTTAATCTGTATAATCGAATTATATTCGAATGTATGGACAAATGTAAAAATTTACTTTTATTTATTAAATTACCCATCAGCAAACATTACGCCAATGATTAATATTTTAATTAATTTGGTGATTTGTTTTCAACATCAATTGCAACGGTGTATATTCGGTTGCATGCATTTCAGTTTTCCTACTTTAATGAAGACATGACACTAGCATAATACAGTCAAATATTTTTCAGACGTCATCAGAAATTTTGTCAGATATTATTTCGAGTACAGCATATGAGGGTAGTTTGACAAGTAGTGAGAATGGAAAAGAAAAACGAATTTTTTAAAAACAAAATAATTTTTATTTTTCAATATATTCTCCTAAAAGAGCAATACATTTATTAACGGTGCTCCAATACTCGTATGCCATCTCTAAAATGCGATTCCGGAAGGCTTGCAAAATACTCATTTACGAAGATGATAAGCTCGTCAATTTGGTACGTAGACTTCCGCGGTCGTGGTCCATGCTATCTGCTTCTGGGTTTCCGGGCCGGAACCGCGTCACTAGTATATCTGCCGACGTTTCGTACCCATTTGTATGGGACATCTTCAGGGCTGAACTACTGCACTGAAACTGTTTCAGTTTCAGTGCATACTTTATTTCCTTTTGCAATTAAAATTACCTGTAGTGCGATTAAACTTATGGACGGTAGTGTATATACATATATATATATATATATATATATATATATATATATATATATATATATATATATATACATGTTAGTGATGTCTAAGTATAATATTTTCCTTTAATATTGACTGCGCATATTTCAAAAACTATAATTATGATTTGAAAAGCTTTTATTTTAAATCAACTATATGAAAATCGCAGTAGAACATTTCTTTAATAGAAAATCCAAGTGGTTTTTACATAAAATATTACAATTTTCAAATAAACTAATCTATACTTCGTAACATTCAATATTTACTAATACATTCATTGACGCTTAAAAATTCCAACGTACTATTATAATTAGTTAATCCTTATCACCACTAGAGGTCACATCTATCGCCATTCTTCGCAGCGGCGGCAAATCTACAAAGACGATAGTTGTATGGGAAGGAAGACGAAGCTAGACTTTTAAAAGTGTAATTTAATAGACGACTCTTAAATTATCTTCAATTAAAATTAAATAAACGCAAGGTACCGTGGTACAATTGGTTTGTACATTGAACGGCCGCTTGTACTCACATATTTTTTTCTTCTTATTGTTGGCAGTAGCATCTTCAATGAAACGAAAACATTCTTTTGTGTATTTCAGCTAATTGTTCCTTAGAAATTATCAATTGAAGAATTAATCTACTCATACTATGTCAATTCTGGCGTATATTGTATATGTATGTGTTCGAATATAATAGATATATAAGTGTGTTTTATACACGGCTTTTCAAAATTAATCTAACGAAATTTATATCCTTTTAATTTACTAATTTCACATGTAATAAATAAAAATCTATTTGCAAGAATGTTAAATATAAAACATATCTATGCCTATTTATATCGGTAAAAGCATAATGTATTTTTGCAACAGATGGCGCTAGTTTAGTCAGAATGAAATTTTCATAAAGAAATCTTTTTGATTGGATAATGTGAATCCACAGAAGTGTAAATAATTAGAGCCCAATCAATTGCGATCTTTCCGGGTTATTTGTGGTCCCCACGCCTCGTTAGAGTATATTCTCTAGCCTCGACCTTTTAAGTATACATAGCAGCTTCGAAAACGGTTTTTCTAAATATATTTCCACTTGTAGAAATCACGTTTTTGTTAAGCTCACATTGGGACCGTATATACGTACATCGCGTTTTCCCCTTTTATTTGATAAAATCTACAAATGGATTCTTTTGTCAAACTCACATTATTTATACTAGTAAAACAACTATCATCCTAACAGACTTCCTGTTGAACGATTTTTTTGTTTTCTTATTACATGTAATTCCATTGCATAACTAGTATGCTGATGAAAAACGATGGCTAGCTAATATCTTTGAAAAAATTACGGAAAATATTGGTAAAATATATAATAGAACATAAATTAGAAACCATTTTTTTAAAAGATTTATATTGTTGCCTAAAAATAAAAATTTAAAAGTGTATATATATTATTTGCAAGCAATAATATAAATCTTGCAAATAAAATATATATCCGTTTAAAGTTTTATTTGAAAATAGTAGTGATTCATAATTCTTAATAAAAAAAATACACATAGAAAACAATAACAACCACAGGTACAATTCATTACAACCACAAAAAGGTTTACGATGTACACGAAAATATATCTGTCGAGTTCATGTAGAACGGTCATTATAACTTATTATGCAAACAAAACTTTCGCATTCGGACGACGTGCGATTCATAACATAATAGTACAAAAACACATTTTTTTCCGAAGATAGACGATTTGTATGCGTGTACATATTGTAATGCACGTAATAATTCTTTTCTTTAATTTTATTTGTTCCTTATATATGTGTTTATATACATATATATATATATATATATATATATATATATATATATATATATATGTTCTGCTTTGTGCACATAGATGTCTACACCACGCTTACACACAGTACATATACACGTACATACACACACGTACCAAATCATAGACAATGACATTATCTCCTTGTTTGTATTATAATTGATGGTAAAATAAAGCTTTTTATATATATATATATATACATATATATATATATATATATATATGTTTGAACAAAGGTTGTCGCGGTTGTAATATATTGCTCCGAGAACCATGAGCTCAAGTTCTCCGCGATGTTGGAATAGGAAGAAAAAATGCAAGTTTCGGCAACGTTTCGATGACATCTCAAACGTCAACCTGAAACTGGCTTACTGGCTTAAGCCACTTTTAACGCTTCACTACGAAACAACTCCTGAAGAAGATGATTGAGATGTCATCGAAACGTCGAGACGCCGATTCTTTCGAGAAATTCTGTTCAACATCGCGGAGAGCCCGAGAATATATTACTCATATATACATATATATATATATATATATATATATATATATATATGAATATATGTGTGTGTGTAAAGACTGTATAATCGACCGTACTCTTAATATCTTAAACGCAACTATTATCAAGTGTATCGGTCTGTTGAATAAAGACTCAAACTATTTTAGTTTTCAATACTCTATATTTCGCTGCCAAGACCTTTGCGGCTTCCTCAAGAGTGTGCAACAAATGGACACCAACATTAGTAGCAGTTACAATTCAATTATTAATACTTACAAACTAAAAGGAGTCATACATGGCTGATTCAAAATAATTATATAAATAACTCTCATAACTCATAACTCTTCTTTGAATCAGCCAGTGTATGACTCCTTTTAGTTTGTAAGTATTAATAATTGAATTGTAATTGTCACTACTGTTGGTGTCCATTTGTAGCACACTCCTGAGAAAGCTGCAAAAGTTTTGGCAGAGAAATATAGAGTATTGAAAACTAAAATTGTTTGAGTCTTTATTGAACAGATCCATACACATGATAATAGTTGCGTTTAAGGTATACTACATATATATGTATATTCCTTAATAATTAAGTAGAATATTATTATTTCGTTTACACAAAGACATATATGTTTATCTTTTTGTGTAAATGTAATGAGTTATTTATATGACTTACGTTTTGTTTTATAAATAACACACTTAATAAGAAACGAAAATGTCTACATTTTTACATTAAACTTTCGAACGAATGTACATAAGTGGATGCTTAGGAAACATAACAAAATCAAGAAATGATGAAAATTCTTAAGAACAACTTGAAAGTTAAGGCTTTTACTAATTTCCAATAACCTTTATTAGATGACATAAAAGTGTATAAACTAAAATTTAAATAAGCTTTTTAAAACTCACCCTAGATAACTGTGGCAAAAGCAAGGACCAAAAGTATTGCAATCTTGTTGAGAATTCTGAGGCTGAAGGACAAGTACTAGTTAATGGATACTTTCTAAAGGTTTGCCTTTTATATTTCATTTTCCACTTAAAATATGCGATTATTGGAATGTAAGAATTTTAAAAAGCAACTTAATTGGAGAAAAAAGTATTCTTACAACGACATTTAATCAGTTATTTGTAGAGTTGGAATATTTTTCTCGTGGGTCAGAGTCGTAATAAGGTGAGTGTACGAGCAAAAGGGCGATCGTAATGTCGCCCCCATACGTTATTTATACGACTTACGTTTTGTTTTATAAATAACATCTTTAATTATTCACAAATGCTGTTGCATAGCTTTTCTATTCTTTTGCCAGATAATACAGGATGATTCAAGAAGAATATATGTATTTCGAATGCATATATTTATTATACTTTAAGACGTACGTATATGAAACTTTACACACATATTTACGAACCTCTCGTTCAGATTACAGATGTTCAATATGTCCTCCATCAGCGACACGAACAATATCACATCGATACTCAAATTCCTCCCATACTCGGGCAAGCATGTCCTCAGTCACTGATGTTATGGCAGTACGGATTCGGTTCTTGAACTCCTCCAGGTTCTGTGGGAGTGGTGGTACATAAACGTTGTCTTTAACGAAACCACATAGGAAGAAGTCACAGGCTGTCAAATCCAGTGACAGTGGAGCCCAGCTGAGACATGCTAAGCCGCCAGCTCCTTGACGACCAATCCAACGGTTCAGTAGAGTTTCTTTCGGATATTCACGCACTTGGCGACTCCATTGAGGGGATGCCCCGTCTTGTCGCAAAATGAAGTTGTCTTCATGCAGCCTCGGAAACTATCAGTTTTATAACAAAGCGAGATACTGCTGGTCGTTAACTGTGTTTCCGTTAAAGAAGAATGGGCTGTAAACAGATGATCGGGATATTGCACAAAACACATTGATTTTAGGCGAATCTCGTACATGTTCAATGGCTGCATGTGGGTTCTGTAGACCCTAAATTCGAACATTGTGTTCGTTCACCAGACTACTAACATGGAAAGTCGCTTCATCACTGAACACGATGCGTTGTGCGATAGTGTTATCATTGTCAATAGCATCATGAATCTCGTTACAAAATGCCACATGTTTCCGTTCGTTATCAGGACCCAAAGCTTGTAACACCTGTAGCTTGTACGGCTTCATAACCAACCGATGTCTCAAAACACGCCAAATTGTTGTTGTAGGCAGTTGTAACTCCCGACTAGCACGACGAGTTGATTTTGAAGGATTACGTTGGAAAGCAGTTTGAATTCCTACAACATTTTCTTCAGAAACACGAGGGCGGCCAGGACTCTTTCCTTTGCATACACATCCTGTATCTACAAACTGTCTACATCATCTGCGAATATTCCACCCATTCGGAGGATCAATTTGGTAGCTCAACCTGAAACGTCTTTGCACTGTAATCACAGAATTGCACTTCGCAAACTCGAGAACACAAAATGATTTCTGCTGTGGAGTAACCATTTTAAACATATGACGGTTACCAAGAAAAACAGAAGAGAACTGACATCTAGCGGCTATTAAATAAACTAGACTATGTATTCGTTTCTCCAATAGCCGAGCCGAGGTGCAGCGATCAATAGTTTGGACAAAATAATGCTTTGTAATACGTATATTCTTTTTGAAACACGCTGTACAATAGGAAATGTCGATTTAACGCTATAACATTCAAAATAGAATTTTTTTTCCATTCTTTGTTTTGTCAACACATAACCAAAGCTGTTTATCGAATTATTCAAATTTATATCTTCCATGTTGTTATTATTTACTACATCCAATTATAATTATTTACGTTCGAAAACATAATTTATTTGCGATTGTTTTAATTAATTTTTTTAATGAACAAACAGGTATGGACTTTTATCTATAAAAATACAGATTAAAAATGGTGAACATTGAAACATGTAAACATAATAAACCGACACATAAAATGTGCAATAAAATATGTCGTCTTAATGCAACAATTAAAAAACTTTATCTCTGTAATACACAATGCTTCCAATTAAATACGGTTATCTAAAGCTCAAAATCCAGTCATTTATGATACAAGGTTTTTCTTCGTACGAAAAAGAAAACAAAATCAATTGACTAATAAATATTTGTGTACTTATTATTAAAGTCTTCTTGATTAATATTATAACTTGGTGGTCTATTTAAAGTGACGATCGCAAATTAGGGTGAAACCAAACAGAAATTCAAAATTTCGTTTGGGCAAAGTTATAATGTTTTAGTAACAATATGAGCTTTATAACATTCGTCATAACGTCAAATCGAAACAACAAATAAGAATAATAAATGATTCATACTCTTTACAGGGAAAATTTAATAATAGTTGCTACTTCACGTATCGAATAAACTCTGCTATTCACCTGAGCATGTTTTCAATATGTTTTATGGACTTGTAGATTATCATCGAGCAGTTGTAAATACATTAGTGCCTAATGTCGTTGGTGAAAAGTAGAAACAGAATTGGGTCCAAGTAACTACCCTGAGGAACACTAGAAGTGATCAAAAACAAATAAGATCTATTACAAGCAATGCGTACAATTTGCATGCCGTTCAGCAAAAAAGATTTGAATCAAGATCAAATCTTACCAGTGACATATTTGGGTCCAAGTAACTACCTTGAGGAACACTAGAAGTTATCAAAAATGAACGAGATCTGTTAGAGTCAATGAGGGCAACTTGTATGCGGTTCATTGAAAAAGATTTGAATCAAGACCTAAACTTACCAATAATCCCTGTAACCCTTCAGTTTTCAGAGCAATAAATTATGATCGACTCTATCGAAAGCCTTACTGTACTTACTTACCAAGTAAATTGAGTCAATCTGACGACTAGAGTCAATATTCTGCCTTGAATAAAACCACGTTTTTCTAAGACGATTGTATTTGAAAATGCCCAAATTCTATCAGCGATTATGGAGTGTACCCAAAACAAATAATGCGTCGACTGGAGAAACTCGTAGCTTAAACAAGCCAGCGCAAAACCACTGTTCATTGCCGGGGAAATACACCCAAGCTCAGAGACAGATTAAATAAAAGCAAGATAGTTAAGGATAGAAAGAGATAGACAACAAAATTTCAAAAAGTAAATAAGTATACCATCAGATGATTCATCTTTACCTTCATCCTGTAGAAAAGCAATCGTTGAATTTTCAAAATTCCAAAATATTTTAGTATTTTACATTAATATTGCTTCGTGTGAAGAACAGGAAACGTTGGTGGTCGTTGGAAATGCTGGCCTTGAATTCGGAACGTAATTTTTATACTTGCTATTGTAATAAGTCAAGTACTGACAACAAGAAGCAGTTGGGATATGTTGCACACACGCGTAACGAACAAGAATTAAAGAAAGTTAGATTGGCGCAGTCTGAAGGGACACGAGGAGAAGAAAGTCTTCAACAAAATGACGAACACATGCCTTGGCAGATTATATTAAAGAAAGAAAAATCTCAGACTGAAAGAAAAAAGCTGCAAACAGGGAAAAAAGGGGAAAAATCTTTTCAGATGAGGGCTTAAATAGCTTGTAAATACATATAGTCCATGCATACATTAAAGCATTTTAGCAAATACTTTAATGTATATATACGAGGGTGGTCTGAAAAGTTTCCGATCTAACAAAGAAAACGCAAAAATTTTGGAAAGAAATATATTTATTTTTCGACATAATCTCATTTCAGCTCTATACACTTTTCCCAGCGATGTTCAATAAGTTCGATACCTTGTTTATAATAAGAACTGTCTTGCTTGTTCTTCATCGTCGGAAAATCTTTGACCACTGAGCCATTTTTTCAAGTTTGGGAACAGAAAATAATCCGAGGGGGCTAAATCTGGCGAATAGGGCGCATGAGGTAACAATTCAAAGTTTAATTCATTAATTTTGGCAGTTGCAATAACAGATTTGTGAGCTGGTGCATTGTCTTGATGAAACGACACTTTCTTCTTAGCCAAATGCGGTAGATTTTGCTTGATTTTTTCGCTCAAACGTTGCAATAAGTTCGCATAATACTCGCCGTTGATAGTTTTTCTTTTTCAATATAGTCAATGAAAATTAATCCACACGCATCACAAAAACCGATGCCATGACCTTGCCTGCAGATGAAACAGTCTTTACCTTCTTTAGAGCCGGTTCTCCTTTTTGAATCCATTGTTTTGATTGTTCTTTTACCTCGGGTGAGAAGTGACGGACCCATGTTTCATCCATGGTTATGAAACCGCGCAAGAATTCTGCTTTGTTGCTGTGAAACTTCGTTAAACACTCAATTGAAACATCTTCACGACACTGTTTTTGCTCGAGTGCGAACAAACGCGGCACCCATCTTGCACATAGCTTTCTCATGTTCAAATTTTTAGATAATATGCGATGTACCGCACTTTTTGAAATGCCTACTATGTCTGCTAGCTCGCGCACTTTCAGTCGACAATCATCCAGTACCGCTTTATGGATTTTCTTCATCATTTCTGGAGTCGTCACCTCATTTGGTCGACCACTGCGACACTCGTCTTGGCAGCTCGTACGACTTCGTTTAAACACTGTTACCCAATATTTTACTGTTGCAAACGAAGGAGCAGACTCATCCAAAGTAGAATCCAGTTCAGCTTTTATATCGATTGGGCTGAGGCCTTTCAAATAAAAGTATTGCATCACGTAACGATGACCAATTTTCTCCATTTTTACAAATTCACTGAAAACGTTCACTATTGATGGCTGCCAAACAAATACTAAACAACGTGGCGCCTTCAAACTTGAAACAAATGCTTTATAGATTGTGTACTTTCTAATACAGTGTTATTTTTCGAACAACTACCGCCATCTCTAGGTTTGGCCGGCTAGTTATGGGACCACCCTCGTATAGAAAAATCGTTAATATTTTCGGTTTACTATTGTGAACATTGTGTTTTTTATCATACTTAAACATTGTTTAAAACAAATAAATATTAAACAATGTCTGTATATGAATATTTAATTATTAAATTGAAGACGATGCTTTAATCTGTAATAAAAAGCATCTCTACCGATGTAAAGCATAAAACGATAGTGTAATTTGTATTGAATCAAGAGATACAACGTAATATTATTTAGACAGTTAGAATTTATAAATCCCAATTTAAAATTTACGGTTTTCTCAAATGCTCCTCTGGTAATGAGCAGTAATAGTGGCTTTGAAAATTTTAAATATTGGCGGGATTTTTTGAACAGTTACCGATTTTATTTGTTATTAAAACATTAATATTTTATACTGTTATAAAAAGAAGTATATTTTGTTTAATATAAATAGAAACAAGTTATGTTTGGTGTAACATTCTGAAAGATTATACGCAATTTTTATTATTAACACCTGTCTTCTTTGATATACTATAAATTTATTTGGTTTTTATTTAGCTAAAATTTTAAAAAACACTCCTATTCAATAATACAAAAACGAATTAAATAAAATAATTTTAGTATCAATGATATAATTCAACGAATTTAGACTTTCGTAAAAGTTCAAAGAGTATTTTTAACAATTTATTAAAATAAATATATTTGGATAAAATAATTTAAGGTGTGAATTATATTTTTCAAATGTACGCATGTGCATTGCTAATTTCTTAGATTCCGTTTAAATAAAGTACTATCATCCCACGTCTAGAACTGGTTAGGTGGGGTTGTAACTGACCATACCACAAAATAAATCGACCACAAGTGTTTTAAGCATCGTTTTGAGTACGTCGTGTTTGAGTAAGTCCTTTTTACAATTTTTTTTTCACATTTTATGCGAATTATAAATGAAAATTCATATTAAACTTTATTTATAACATAATTGTTTAAAATTAATGAACAATTGAATGCACGCTTTATCACGCCTGGTTTACAGTCAACATTTTAGTTTGAAATAAGCGTAATTGCTGGTTCATTAAACTGTATAAACAAATAAGTTAATAAATTAATATCTCGTTTGATTATGCTGCATATTTGCTGACAAAACAAAACAATAAAACAGGATATGATTTTGTTATAGTAAGGTTGATAAGAAATGCTTAATGTGCAAATGCAAATGGTTACCGGCTTTTTTTAACCTAACCTTTTCGTCTAGCGTAACTGTAAATTCATACCCTAACAGAATAAATAGAAATTAATATATTCATCTATCGGTCTCGTGTATAAATTCGTAATTTAGAAGATAATGTACTCCTTTAAAATACAAAACTTATGGAATAAATAAACGTGAGCTATAAAATATAAATTGTATAGAGGTTAGGTCTAAAAAAAAATGTATCGAGGTTAGATGTTAAAAAAATCAATATTTGCTCTCAGGATCTTAGTTGTTTAATTTAACAGATTGTATCTTGTGTGTCTTTGTATTTAACATTGTTTATCTAATCAAATTAGTATTTTGTAAATATAAACAATATATTTGCATCTTCATTTACTTAGTCTTTGTCTGGTGTATACATATGTAAATATCTTACGTTCAATAAAATTCTTATTTAGAGTAGGTTGTGATTTTAATTAATGTAAGGTTGGTGACATTGAAAATTATTAATGATATTTTTAACTGTCAATATTATTCATTTTCTCCAGTTTTAAATTAAAATTATAGCCTACTATAAATAAAAATTTTATTAAAGCATCAGTAAAAGGTGTTTTAATATTTACAAAGATATAAATTATTTAAACTTTGTCTTTGATTTCTAAATAAACTAGTAAGTAAATAGCTTAAATATATAATTATATAGCAGATATAACGTAGTATCTTGTATATGCGAAACCAAGATTTTTTTTAATAACTCATTTGGATTATGATCTAAACGACTTTACGAGGTATCCGAGTATGGCCTGATATTTATTTAAAAGAGCAATAAATATATTTGTTAATAATTTTTTTTTCTTGACATAATCTCGCTTTATTGAGATTATCTTATCGCAGTGTAATTCTTAATTTATACCATTCTAGGTTAGTACTGATCTTGTCGATCCAGTAAGAATATTTTACCCTGCCAAGGAGTCGAAATGGTTGAGGCATTCTACGGAAAGAAATACAAGCTGACCACCAGCGAAAATTTCGATGAATTTATGAAAGCTTTAGGTAAGTTTTTTTTTTTGCAATTTTATGTTGGATTTATTTATAATTCGTTGCGTTGTCTTTCGACGATTTTTAACTGGAGTAAATATAGATTTGGGTATTGTAGAATTGTCAGCGGAATTTTAATCATTATTAATTTATTTAAACAAACTTCGACCTAGACTTTAGAAGGATATAGTGCTACGAAATGTGATCGTCAATTTATGTATGACTTAAATATTGAATTTGTTTAACATTTTGATAAGTTGTCAAAATAATACATTAGCGTTCGTATGCTACATAAAAAATTCTGTTAAATTTTCAAGATATCCTCAAAAAGATGCATATAAATGCAATAATGTTTTTACAAATAAACAATATCATTCGAAAAATTAATATTTACACCATCGATTTCCTCAAGGTCTTGTTATAATCATTTATCATTCAGTATTTTTACATTAATTTGATATCATCCGACTTAGATTTTAGGAACAAAAAAAAATAAATCCGATGTGTCTTAATCAGTTAAAAAAGGAAACGTCCACTTCAACGGTATAAAAAGCATCCCACGTATCGAAAAAGAGGATGTTGTTTGTCACAAGTATAACACAATCTTGTAGAGAGACCTCTAGGCATTTAGGACAATTTAACTGTTTCAATTGCTTTAAATTGATTCAAGTAAGATATAAATAGGTTTGAATTGATTCAGAAAGTACAACAAACCGTTTTCTCTTGCCTTTTGTTGTTTTAATTAATTTAATCTGTCGGCGTGTATACAGTGCCTTTCGAAAGTATGCCGTGCGACTAAGGAAATAAATGTTGAATAAAGTAAAAATTGCATTATTTTGTTTATTTTATATTTCAAGGATATTTCTAATCGCGTTGTATGTTTTACTATATACATCGTCATTCATTTGTTATAGAAATGTGACCACCCCTTCTAGGGAATTTTTGAGATGTTGTACCCACAGTGGTCTTACTTAATATGCCCTTATTTAGTGATTGTTGTAGATTCTGTGGTTGCACAATATCTCAAGTTGTTTTAATTCTCATTTAAGATGTACATACATATGCTAACAAGATCTTGAGTTGTTCCAAGACTGTGGGCGCTATAATAACTTAAGCCTCGGTATTGCCTTTTATTTTTTCACGTTCTCTTGTTTCGTAGTTTTTTTTCCCTTTGTAATTCCCATGCCTTAAATATTTGTCGACCTAGTTTTGTCATCTTGATTTGAGTCTGCCTTAATTTTTTGCTATATACACTGCCGTCCATGATTTTAATCACACTACAGATAATTTTAATTGCGCAATGATATTAAAGAGACTGTTTGTTTTCATGGCAAATTTATTTATAAAATACTAAATTAACATACAATTCATTATTAATCTAAGTAATATTATAATAAGTTTTTAAATTAAATTTTATTTTCGTCAAGTAACCACCCCTAGCTGCGATCACGGCTTCACAAACACGTGGCATTCGTTCAACTAGTCGGTCGAGATATTCCTCATCGATAGAGTTCCATGCATTCCACAACTTACCCCAAAGATCTGTCTTGCTAGTAGGAGGTATTTTACGCACTTCACGATCCAAACAGTCCCATAACAGCTCTGTGAAATTGCAGTCAAGGACTTTGGGTTGGCCAGGTCATTAATGTAAGGATTCTTATTTCAGTTTGGTCTGCGAAAAACCTTTTTGCAATATTTGCTGTGTATTTGGGGTGGTTATCTTGCTGATAAACAAACCCCGGCCCATTAGCTCCATCGCTGATGGAAGAGCATGCTCTTGCAATGTACCCAAATAGACTTCTTTTGTCATTCTTTCTGTGATTTGCACCAATTTTCCCATGTGCCCACCTCCAAAGTAACCCCAAATCATCACATTCTCTACCCGACAGATGAATCCAAATTTCAAATTTGGATTCATCCGTCAATAAGACTTGTTTCCATTCTTCGACAGTCCAGTACCTGTGTGTTCTCGCCCTGGCCAATCTTTTTTGTTTATGTTGTGCAGACGGACGTGTTTTTTACCGCTACTCGATCTCTAAATCCAACTTCAGCTAAACGGCGTTTGGCTGTTGTTACGCTAACCGTGACTTCGTGGTGTACGTTATATTGTGCTGCTATTTTCGGGGTTGTAAGGCGACGATTGCGCAAGGACGTTAATTTCAGATATTCATCTTGTTTTTTAGTAGTTATCCTCGGCCGTCCACTGCGTTTTTGGTCTCCGAGTTGGTCAGTTTCTGCCATTCTTTTTGTAATTTGACGAACACACTCAGAAGCTTTTAGTTTTCGGGCGATTGCTCTATTAGAAAGCTTCGTTTCTTGCAAAGCTGTAATTCTTGCCCTTTGTTCGAGAGTTAGTTGCTTTCTCCTTGCCATGTTTTAAACACATTTAAAAAAAAATACGCTCACTCGATAGCACTTGCTGACACTTCATTAACAACGTGAATACTGAGTATTCACTGTGCAATAGACATAAAATATACACTTACAAGCGCACAAATATCAGGTAAGGACTGGCTATTACGTTCACGTAATAAACCATACAATAAACAATTCCGAGTAAGGGATAATCTCCATGACACCCTCATTATATTTCTAGCCTGGATATTATTTCCTGAAATAGAAAATAAGGCGTTCATTCGTTTATACAAAATACATCGGTTAAATAACGTGCAAATATGTAAAATGATTTTAGAATGGATAAAATTTAAATATTTTATTTCCTTCTGCAATTAAAATTATCTGTAGTGCGATTAAACTTATGGACGGTAGTGTATATGCCTTCACTATATTTTTTTTATTTATATTACTCTAACTATCCCTTCTCTTATTTTATTCCCTATTTCTAGATTCGTCAATTTTCTTATGGCGTCACTAGAATTACTGTTTTAAAAAAGTTCGATTTTCTTTACGACAGGCTGTGTATATGTAAAATATTTGCTGTAAAAAAACGAATTTTAAATTTTGAATCAAAATTTCCATTACATTTATTCAAAAATCTTTTTTAAATTTAAATAAAATTAGGTTTGCTTCAAATTAAGAAAAACAATTCATTTACATTGTAGTAACTCTCCATTTCCTTCCAAAATTATAAAATTCGATTTTTTTTTAAATAATATTCTTATATTTTGGCCGACACTGTACGTACACTTGATTAAAAAATGATGATGTGTGTATTTTCAAGTGTTCGGTAATTTTATTTATTTTTCTTGACCTTTGCTATATATAATTATCTAAAACAGATTGATTCTTGTTTAGTTCGAATTGTGCTATATTTGGATTATTAATATTGATTAATTTTGTGCAATGGAAGTCGACCAATTTTACGGAAAAAAGTATAAATTAACTACCAGTGAGAAATTGGATGAATACTTAAAGGCTTTAGGTATGTTTTCGAAGTGTTCGTTGACTCTAATATATATATAATTATATAGTTGTAGAATACAGAAGTATATCAATTTGAGAATATTAAAATGTGCTTAGCATACAATACATCTATATACATACATTACCATTACATTTTAATTTTACCTAAATTAAAGATTAGGAAATTCATTCTTTGTTATAAAAAAGAATTAGCAACTTCTTAAAATTGGAACTGTGTGAAAATATATATAATATTTTCTAATTTGGTACGTAGACTTCCGCGGTCGTGGTCCATGCTATCTGCTTCTGGGTTCCAGCCCGGAAAACCAGAAGCAGATAGTATATATTTTCTATTTAAAATTATATAAAAATTACTGTAAAATTAAAACTGAATCTAGAATAAAATGAAATATTATTAATATTATTATAAAGGTGTCCCAAAATTAACGCAAGATTTGAATTAAATAGAAAACACAGTTTTTAGTCTTTTGGTTGTTATTTTTTTATTGAATCATAAAGTACATAGGATAGGGTTATTTATGGAATAACACATCGGGCAAATGGCCTCCACGGTTTTGCATGCACATACGAACTCGTTTGTCGAAATTTTCCATGACCATTATGCATAAATGTGGCTGAATTTCGTTCATGCAGTGTTGAATCTCCTTTAATGCACGGGTGGTTGTGGGCTTATTGACATAGACCTGTGATTTCAAATAACCCCATAAAAAGAAATCTAATGGTGTTAAATCGCACGATCTAGGGGGCTAATTCTGATCACCGAAACGAGAGAGTGCACGACCTTGAAATATCTCTTGCAGTAATTGAATTGGTTCACGGGCTGTATGGCATGTGGCACCGTCTTGTTGAAACCACATATTGGCCACATCAATATCATCCAATTTTGGCAGAAAGAACTGTGTTATCATGTCGTGATATCGAGCACCAGTAACAGTCACCGCTTGACCAGCCTCATTTTCAAAAAAGTATGGTCCAATTATGTCTTCAGCCCAAAATCCACACTAAACAGTGAAACGTTGTGGATGCATTTGTTTTTCGACAATCACATGTGGGTTTTCAGAACCCCAAAAGCTGCAATTTTGGCGATTGACAAAGCCTTGAAGGTGAAAATCTGCTTCATCGCTTAGGATGATTTTGCTCGAAAAATCAGCATCCATTTGTTGATGTTCAATAGTCCATTCAACGAACTCTCTTCACTGTGCATGGTCATTAGGCTTCAATTGTTGTGTTAATTGAATTTTGTAAACATGGAGACACAGAGCTTTAGTGAGTATAGGCTGTAGAGAGCTTCTTGAAATTTGCAATTTTTGTCCACGACGCCGAATGGATTGTCACCCACATTCTCACGCACTGCTTCGATATTGACATTTGAGCGGCTTATTTTTGGACGACCAGTGTGTTTGGCGTGTCCAACGGATCCAGTCTCTCTGAATTTTTCAATTAATCTCTTCACAGTTGACCAAGTTAAAACACTATTCCGACCATATTTTGTATGAAATTTTTGAACTGCGGGCGCCAAGCTTTCATTATTTTTGAAATATTTTTCAATAATGAAGACACGTTGTTCTATCGTGTAACACTCTATTTTTACTAACCCTAAACTGTCAGCTGTCGAATTGTTTATTTTTTAGGGTTGCCAACACTGTACTGCACAAATGGCGACAAATTCAAATCTTGCGTTAATTTTGGGACACCCATTATTAGACCTTTTTTTTTCAAATGTTGCTTTTAATAAACTTGAAAGATACACTACTGGCCATAAGTGTTTGTCCACCCGGAAAATTAAAAAACAACTATAATACTTACTGTAAAATTAAAATTTTATTATATAATTACACAAGATGTTTTAAAAATCTTTAAAAGTATTATTTCAAAGAATTTTAACAAATATTCTTTTAAATTGGTTTAAATTTTTGGTTCATCGATGTAACCAGCTTTAACTTTTATGACTGCCTAGCATCTCGGCATATCCCAGAACTACCCGACCTAACAAAGGAAACACAAAAATTCTGGAAAAAAATATATTTATTTTTCAGCTCTATACACTTTTTCCCAGCAATGTTCAATAAGTTCGATACCCTTTTTATAATAAGAACTGTAAGGCTGCTCAAAATAACCACCAAACCAAATAACTGCCGACATCACTTCTTCATCGTTGGAAAATCTTTGACCACCGAGCCATTTTTTCAAGTTTAAGAACAGAAAATAATCCGAGGGGGCTAAATCTGGCGAATAGGGTGCATGAGGTAGCAATTCAAACTTTAATTCATTAATTTTTACCATTGTAATAACGGATTTGTGAGCTGGTGCATTGTCTTGATGAAACAACACTTTCTTCTTAGCCAAATGCGGCCGTTTTTGCTTGATTTCTTCGCTCAAACGTTGCAATGAGTTCGCATTTGATAAATATATGAGAATCTTTTGATAAATTTGGATAAAGTTATATATTTTTTTGTATTAAGGTATTTATACATATATTTTTTGCTTTTGCATTATTCTTTAAAATGTAGAAATACTCCTATGTTAGTTGTTATTAAACCATTACTGTTCATCCTTAAGTTTCGTATATATCTTGATATTATTTCTTTTCTATTCTATTCAGAATATAGTTTATATCAGTGTCTCTTTAAATTACTTTATTTTTAGAAAATAATTCATTTATTAGTTGATCGTCATGGTTTTCTTGGATATTTCTAATAACCGAGTTCGTAGAATTCATCTAAAATGTATAATTATATCTAAAATTCCTTTATTGTCAAATTCAGACTTACATTTTATTACGATAAGCTCAGATTATGGGTTGTAAATCTTATATTGTAATTCTTTATGTTTTTATATTTAATAGTTTTATCACATTGTTAAGTATAGTTGTCAAAATACTTGGTTTCTCAGTTTTTCCAGATTATAGATATTAGATATTAATTTTAAGTGTATATAGTCATAAAACAACTGAAATGTACAAGTGGTGGGATTTTTCCATCGGCAATTACATTATTACGTTTACGCAGAAACATTTATATAGTTGTTACTCATAAAATCGTATTATCAGAATAGTTATCTTATCAAATTAATTCCAAATTCTATTTTATTATGGTTACGATATATTATATATACTTATAATAAAATCAAAGAAAAGAATTATTCGTATTTTGCGCGCATTGCTATATCTACTCAATAAAAATCTTAACAACTTTCTAAAAATAATGTAGCCCTTATACCATACTACGTTATGAATTATAAATACACTCCGACGTTTGATGTAGTTTTATTTGCATACCAAATATACAAGCCATTCTGAATTAATTCTACGGATATATTTTCGTGTACATCGGAAATCTCTTTGTGGTACCTACTGTACCATTAAAAGCAGACCCACATGTAAAAATTCTAATTTTTACTGCTTTTTTTACATCGTCTACTTGCTCACTGCAGAATTTTTGAAAAAATTAATTTCTTTCTGGTGAGATTCTAACCTTCGGTGTCCTTATGTTTACTGAACATATGTCTTGACCACTACACCACATAGAACTGTGACATTCGAATCTATTCTTACTGGTTTAGCTGGTTATAGAATGTTTAAATATTTGGCTGACGTTAATTTTTTCAGTAATTTTAATTAATGGGCTAACCCATAGGTTCCCAAACTTTTTAAAGCCATGGCGCCCTTAACGTTCAGATTATTTCCGGCGGCGCCCTTCATATGAAGCAAAACTGGAGATCTTTAATTTTGTTTAAAATGCTTTGTGAATAGTTGGTAAATTTATTTTTTTTAGTAATCATTGTTGATTATATTTACAATCAAGTGCAAAAAAGCTGTTTAATAAATTTCATTTTTATAAAGTTATATCTTTCAATTTGTTTTCGTTTTGGCGAGGCTGTCGCGGCGCATACTTTGGGAACCCCTGGGTCAACTCCTTGCGCAGATATTTAACCCTATACTTGCCCAGTCCCACTTCCTTGTTTTATTGTAGATTATCTACATGATGGGTTATACCCTTCTCCATTCCTTCTTCGAACATATTGTTTCCTTTCGGATCTGAATATTTCAAATTTTAACTCATCTGTCTGAAGTAGGTAAAGGGCGCGGCGCCAAAATCCGGGCAAATTATACATTTTCTCCAAACATACTTTTTATTGCAAAAACGAAAAGGTTTACAAAATTTTTTTTAACCATATTCTTTGTAAGGCCATAAAAAACATATTTATTAAATATATCTTCCGCTTGCTTGGATGACCACCTCCATTTTCGATCTGAAGCTTTAATTTGTCACGGTCCATATCGGAGAACGCCGCTTCAATAGCGGCCTGGGTGAAGTGACGTTTGGATGTTTGGACTTGCTCGTGACCCTTTCAACTGCGCTCCATACATAGAAGTTCAAGGGATTCAAATCTGGGCTGTTGGGAGGCCAGAATTCCTTCGACCAGAACATGTCAACGTTGTCCGACAACCAATTTTATACCAAGTAACTTATCTGGGCGGGCGCACCGTCCTGCTGGAAAACGTACGGCTTTACAGACGACAGTTTCTGTCCACGGCTTCACTCCATTTGTCAGAACACGCAAATAAACCTTTTTTTTGACATTTTCCTCTTTGTTAAAGAAATGTGGTGGCAAAATATCACCCTCATTGGACACAACACTTAGCACGTGAACATTCGTCGCAAATTTCATTCTTGCAACAATGAGGACATTTTCAGGGTCGCGGACGAGTCAGTGGTCATTCATTCGTTTGATTTTCGCATCCACAGTAAAAATTTTCTCGTTAGAAAAAAACCTAAGTCTTCCGGCAGCATCGTTTCCTAAGGAACGCAAAAGAAGGTTGCAGCGTTCAACTCGCTTTGTCCCGGCGGCTTCGGAAAGTATCTGTCTCACTTTAATTGTATAAGACTGGAGGTTCTCCTCGGCGATTTAACGCATAGTTTTCTTGCTCATACTAACAGCCGACGACAATTTTCGGATCGACTGCCTTGGATTCTCAAAAATCAGCTCCTTATCCCGTTGAATGATGTCGGGTGTCCTGACACCGCGTTCCTTCGTGTGGATTTTCCTCGCCGGTGATGCAAAATCTACGTTGGACTTCTCCGACTCATTGTACTTTGCAACGACATACACTGTCGATCTCGGCTACCACTGGTATAGGACGACGGGAACTTCAAATTGTATTTTGTCTGAATTTCGATGCCACACCCTACATACGTCAAATGCCAAATGGGAATGGCTTCGTGCATATTTTGTTTCTGTTTATTACCCCTTCATAGTAATGGCTTCTTTTTTGCAACACGACCTCTAAGTCCCTATTTAGATGACGCCGAACGGTAGATGGATGCACAGAAACTCCGGTCGAACTACGAAGGTATTCCGTTGGTTCTTTAAATGATTTCGTTCTACTTTGGAAGGACGTCAATCGCAAAAATCATGACTTTTTTTTTACTTTTCTTGGCCTCAACGTTCTTTTTTTCTATTAGCCACCTAATCGATTGCTTCGCCCCCTTTTATAATTTTAAAAATCGAAGATTTAAAACATCGCGTTCTTTTTGCAAATGGTTAAATATTCTAGGCATTTAACTCTACCCTTTCGAGAAACTAACCTAATCAGAATACGAATAGTAGAATAAAATTAATTGTTATTTATAGTATCAGAAACACATTCACAGGCACTGGTAAATAATTCCTTTATGATTGAAAATATAGTAATTCAACCAAATGCGAACGACAGAGACATACTAACTCACATTGCACACAAACTGTCCTCAAGCAGGTAACGAAGTAACGATCGATAAGGGACAGATTACTCGAATAGTTTTAGTTAAGTATATTTTTGTAGAAACTGCTTTCTCTTTTATTTAACAATACATTTTCATTTCCTAGAACTTTATTATGAGAGTAAAAGCAGAATAATATTAAATACAGAAACAGTATTGTTAAAAAATAGAATTTTTTTGCTATTGTTCACTTACTTATGCACGCTACTGTATATAAATTATAAATTAACGTACGTATATGTCAGTATACGAAATTGATACGCATCGATAAAATTGTCTTACTGAAGCGCGTCTTTACAAAGATCCAAAACCAATGAACCGTATTCTTCGAATGAACCGCTTTACCCATCACTATTTTTAAACCTTTGTAGTTTAAAAATACTCAAATATAACTGCCGTTTGTAAATAATTGGGTTAAAATGTCAGAAACAAAATGTGTAGCGAAATAACTGCCTGCTAGTCAAAATCTTTAGATTACACGAACAGATAGACTAACCTCGACCAAATCACGTCAATATTTTTGACATAAAATATCAACTGCGAAGGTCTGATTTACACATACACAATTATTGTGTTATTTATTTAACTCTAATCAAAGAAATAACCTCAGAAAGGTTGTTAAAATAATGCTAGTGGAAGTTTAACTGGTTTATTTTATAATAAATGTCGAAAATCAATGCAGATTATTTTGAATTAATTTTGTTAATAAAATGTACATCAAATTATTTTTTTTCAATTCCGTATATAAAACGAGTTATTAAATTAATTCTTTCAAATTTAAAAAAGGTTTAAGCTATTGTAATGAAGAATTTATTTGTAAGAGCACATGGCATGTATAATAGTTATTTTATTTTTAGTTGAATTATATTTCTAAAGTTTAAAATAATTGGAAGTAAATAATGGGTATTTTTTAAGCTGAACTATGGATATCGATAACTATGGTTTTCCAGTTGATAATGTCAAGCTGTGTTGACATTTCTGTTAAGTAAGGTTTGGCAAGCCATAATCAATCGTTTAACGCCAAAACAACGATTCCAAATTGTGGAAATTTACTTTGAAAAAAATAAATCTGTTCGCGAAGTTCATAGAACACTTCGTCCATTTTACGGTCAACATAATCGGCCTAGTGAGCAAGAAACTCGTGCAGTTATTGATCGTTTTCGCACTAATTACTCTTCTCGATTCAAAACCATCAACAGGACAAAGAAACGTGCGTACCGAAGAGAATATTGCTGCTGTAGCGCGAAGTATTGAAGAAGACGCCGAAATGTCGATTCGTTGTCGTTCTCAACTTGTCGGCCTTTGTCCTTCGACTACGTGGAAAATTTTACGTAAGGATCTTGACTTATGTGCCTATAAAATACAGCTCGTGCAAGAATTGAAGCCGAACGACCATCGTTTGCGTCGCATTTTTGCAACTTGAACTCATTTGGATCAGATAAGCTAACTGAATTCAACATTGTACAGAGTCGATTAAAGACTCAAAAAAGGACAACAGCTTCATGTATTCTATTGTAACTGGCGATGAGACGTGGTGTTTTCAATATGATCCAGAGACCAAGCGTCAAAGCTCTGAGTGGAAGCAGCCAGTCGGGGAAAGACCGAAAAAAAAGCCGTTTGGAGAAGTCAAAAGTGCAGACAACGTTGATTTGTTTTTATGATTCGAAAGGTATAGTGCACAAAAAGTTTGTACCAACTAGTCAAACAGTCAATGCTGTATATTATCTTGGTGTCATGAAGCGTCTTTTGACGCGTATGCGTCGTGTGCGCCCTCAATATCGTGAAAATGGTAGCTGGTGTTTGTTACATGATAATGGCCCATCTCATCGCGCGACGTTTATTACTGATTTTCACCGTATTAATCGGATTTGGCCCCCTGTGGTTTCTATCTTAAAAAAGCGTCGACAGCGGTCTCGAAAGACATCTCCAAAGATTAACTTAAAAATTCATTCGACATGTTAATTGACCGTGCAAAACGTTGTATTGAAACCCAAGGCGACTACTTTGTGAATAAAATAAATGAATTTTACCAAAATAGTAAGCTTTTGTTTTCATTTAAAAAAAGTTCAGTTTTCTCTGCGACAGACTGTGTCTAATGTTTGCCTTGAAAACTTCGGGATGTCATCATTGCTATTTAGTGCTGCCAAAATTGTATTTAATAAAGGAATCTCCTTTTTAAAGAAAAATCAATGGATATGTACGTCTTATCAATGCTTTCATGTTATCATCTACACCAGGTATGGGCAACCTTTGACATGTTGTGGGTTAAACTTTAGTGTGCAAATACGTTCGCGGGCCGCGTTTAAAGGTGGTGCATTTTAAAGTAGTGTTCATAATTTTTAGCGAAAGATATTAGACATGCAATAATACGATGAATGTCTCGCGAGCCGGATCAAATCTTATATCTGGTCTATACGATCTAATATAGTTCTCTTTTTTTTTTATAAGACTTTGGCTCTTGAAATTCTTGTTTTGTATGCTTGCTAGAATATTATATATACTAACTCTTGATATTCCTGTAAAATAAACATTTTGAAACAAATATAAGCATTCAATTTACTTCTATAACAAAGTTACCAGCTGTTTCGGCAGTTGATTGAATAGCTTATGTTTTGGTGCAGTTTGAGTGCTGTAGTTTATATATTTTGATTATATTCAATATTGACTGCTTATCAGTCACGTTAAAATGGCTTCCCTTCCGCTTTCTTAATGGTAACTCCACCATCCTTACGATTAAACATAACAAATGTACTATCTCTAAAACTACAAGAAATTATTCTTCTATGAAATTTAGACGTTTTATTTTACTTCTTACTAACATTTTTCTATACTTCAATGTCTTCAGAAAGACAATTACAAAATGTAAACGTTCATAATAATCAAATAAAAAAATAATGACAGAATCTGTAATATAACATCAAACTCGTTCAAAACAAACTCAGCTGTAACAGTAGCGCTTCCATGTAAACAAGTTTTTAACTTCGAAATGTTTATATAAGCAATTAGAAAACGATCACGTGCTGATCACGCATATTTATTAGTCTATCTGTTCGTGGTATATGGTACGTTTACAGAAATAACTAAAAGAAATACGTTTTTAGCACCTTTTTTTCTCAATTTGTTCTTTTGTTTTTGTCACGTTTTTATTTAGCTAATGTGTATGCAAATTTATTATTAATGTTTAAATGACCTTTGTATGTATCCATATCATTTTATATGTTTCTGTTCCCTGACCATGAAATTTATAAAATCTTTTTATTATATGTATTATCTTACCTGGCAATATTTTCAGCAATAAAATGCGATACAATGGTTAGTTTTCTTATCGTGTACAAACTATTTTATATTTTGTGAAACCTTGTACTTTATATTTCGCGTGATGTGTGCAAAGTCCAAAAATTCACGGACTTTTAACGATACGTGTCCGTGCATTAAATAATAGTTACTTTGAACTCTACAGATAGTCATTGGAGATGTGTACTGTTGATTGTAAATATTTGCTCATCTTTATGAAAATGCATTTACAGTTTAACTAATTGGAAAAAAATGTTTCATTCATGTAACGGGTGTTTTTTTTAGAGGTATAGAACTTTGAAATGGAATAAAACGAATATGATTTTTTTAAATTGACACGAAATTTACTTTATTCGAAAGATAATCTTCTGGCATTATAATTTAAATATGACTTCTGGCATATGACCGCCACGGCTGGCTCGGACGTAGTCTAATCTGGAGGGCCAATTTTCAATGACTTTTTCCAACATTTGTGGCCGTATATCGGCAATAACGCGGCGAATGTTGTCCTCCAAGTGGTCAATCGTTTCGGGCTTATCGGCGTAGACTAGCGACTTCACATATCCCCACAGAAAATAGTCAAGCAGCGTTAAATCGCACGATCTTGGAGGCCAATTCACGGGTCCGAAACGTGAAACTATGCGGTTACCAAACGTTTCCTTCAATAAATCAATTGTGGCACGAGCTGTGTGACATGTTGCGCCGTCTTGTTGAAACCACAACTCCTGCACATCATGATTGTTCAATTGAAGAACGAAAAAGTCAGTAATCATGGCTCTATAGCGGTCACCATTGACTGTAACGTTCTGGCCAGCTTCGTTTTTAAAGAAGTACGGACCAATTATTCCACCAGCCCATAAAGCACACCAAACAGTCAGTTTTTCTGGATATAACGGTGTCTCAACATACACTTGAGGATTATCATCACTCCAAATACGGCAGTTTTGTTTATTGACGTACATATCCATTCAACCAAAAGTGAGCTTCATCGCTAAACAAAATTCGATTATTAAAATCGGGATCAACAGCAATCTTGTTTTGGGCCCATTCACCGAATCTACGCCTTGCTAGGTGATCGTGTGGCTTCAATTCTTGCACGAGTTGGATTTTGTAAGCACGCAAACCTAGATCTTTCCGCAAAATCTTCCATAAAGTGGATGGAATACATATCTGGTGCACGATGGCGGATAGACTGATTCGGGTCTTCGTCTACGCTACGCTCTACAGCAGCAATGACTTCTTCTGTACGCACTGTACGACGTCTCTCTGGATGCGTGTTATCATTTAGAGTATACGTGGTGCGAAAACGTTCCATAGTTAATCGAATTAATTGCTCTGATGGACGATTATGTTGACCGTAATATTGACGTAGTGCGCGATACGTATTTCGAACAGAAACATGATTTTCAAAATAAATTTGCACAATTTGCAAGCGTTGTTCAAGCGTCAGTCTATTCATGTTGAAATGACAAACCAAACTGAATATAAATCACTTAACAGCTGACAAAATGGCGGCCAGTTAAAAAAGTGTTGCCAACTTAAAGTTCTATACCTCTAAAAAAAAACACCCGTTATATACGTAAAAAATCCTTTACTTCGTTAGTATTTCCTTTAATACTAATCGGCTAGCGTTCATTAAATTTTTTAGACAATATTTATTTGATAGGAAACATTTTAATTATGACAAGAGTCTTTTAACAATATTTCCATTTTGGGTGTTCTTTAAGATAATATCTTGAGGCCTATATTGTTTTTAATTTTAATAATCGATTTTTACTTACGAAAGATTTTTTTAATATTTATACAATTAAGTACCAGGTTGTTCAATAAGTTCTGTCGTTCGATAAGAACATGGTCATGGTTGAAATACATTTTATTATCCAATATAATATCCCTGAACTTCAATCCACTTATTTCACTGATCTTCTAATTTATGGATTCCATCCCTGAAATGAGAATCCGGGAGACTGTCGAAATACGCTTGTACGCCTGCTATTATCTTTTCGCTCGATGAAAATCGTTTTCCACGCATTTTTTGAGATATGAGAACAGCCAGTAGTAAGAAGAAGCTAAATCTGGCGAATAGGATGGATGTTGCAACAATTCGTACTTCTATTCGCCGACTTTTGTGATACTTTTTTGAGTTGTGTGAGAGAATGCGTTGTCTTGATGAAAAATGATTTTTTTCCATCTGTAAATTCTCACGAATCTTTACATCCAGCTGGATTAAAAGGTTACAATAATAATCCGAGTTTATTGCTTTTCTATTTTGGAGGTAATTCATGATCAAAATTCCTTTTGCATTGCAAAAAACTGATGCCTTTTTGGCTGATTTCTGGACCCTAACTAGCTTCGAAACCGAAGCATCGTGTTCACACCATTCCTTGGCCTCCTATTTTGATTGAGGATCATTGTGGTAGATCCAAGTCTCATCTATAGTGATGAAATGACGTACAAAATCTTTATTATTTCTAAAACGCTGCAAATGTTGCTGAAAAAGTATCATATCAATGTGTTTTTGTCCCATTGTTAATGAATGCGGCACCCATTTGGCACACAGCTTCCTGATACCCAAAAGTTTAGTCAAAATATGTCTCACTGCTTAATGAGATGCCTAGGACTTCTACTAAATCTCTCTCCGCTAATCGACGATTTTCCAAAACCATATCCCGTATTTTTGCTACGATTTCTGGTGTTGATGATGCACTTTTCGGACATCCTTCACGTTAAAACTCCTTCATTTTTCTTATTTGAATCATCGGATAACCAATCCTCGATAACCAGAGGCATAGACAGGAAAACTAGAGCTGAAAATGGGCAGAACGTATATTTCAGGAAACAGAAACAACAGTTCGAATAGTCCAGCAGTGGACAGCTCCAAGGAGTTTCTTTTCGGATGATTCCCTCTCCAACGACAGCTTCAGCATAGGCAATCAGAGTTGAGCTAATTCGATGAGTCTTCAAAGTAATACCACCCACGAACTGCAACCTATGGAGGTGGTAGTTTTTCGGTCATTTTAAGAACATTGAAACGAAAAAATCATACTATGAGAGCAAGAGAAGGAAACCTACAGCATAACCTAAACGAACTGAATGTCAAATTGAATAGTACAAACATGGGAATAAACATACAAAATACGAAATCGAAGATAGTAGAGTATGATGACAGTAGACATGACATCAGAATATAAGAACAGAAAGTAGAAGAATTGGAAAAAAAATAAACGATGAAATAGCAAAAGTAGGTAGAATATACAACGGAAGAGCAACATTCTTGGAAAGTAGGGAAATAACAGCAGATGTAAATCATTTAAGGTTGATACCCCTTTTCACATTAATTTTCGTACTCTGTATCGTATTTCGACAACGAGTTGTCATCATCAGCAGATAATTAAACAGTGTCGCACCTGGAAAACCACGGCGAAAGCCCACATGAAACAAACTTCGTACACGTTCTGTGCCGCCGAAAGCCAAAACGCACACTGTGAACTGTAGACAGACAGATGATGACAACTTAGTTGTCGAAATACGTATACAGAATACGAAAATTAATGTGGAAAAGGGTTACATATCAACCTTAAGTGATTAAGTTAATTGACCACAGACTCCATTAAAATTACCAGAAGATTTAAAAATTGAAGTAGTTAAAAAAGTAGTAAATCCCACATTACTGTCGGCTAGCTAAACATGGCCTCTCACAACCAAAGATAAGAGGATAAACGTGACAGGAATGAGAACCTTGAGAAAAATAGAAAGACGGGAGGAGACAATGTCAGAAATGAAGTATTCAGAAATAAATTCAAAGTAAAACCAATATTGACAAGAATCTATGATAGGCGACTAGGATGGCTGGGACATGTACACAGGATGAAAGAAGACTAATGAAGAGAGTTTATGAAGCGCGATGCGACTTCAGGGATGTAAAGAAGAGAAAGACTTAAATCGTGGTAAGAGGAAGTGAAAAAAACAGCCTAGGAGACAGATATTCGTTGGAGTGAAATCAGAAACTTGACACAGAATAGAAAGCGACGGAAAGAGCTGGTCAACTCAACTTCACCCTCTTACAATTCACGCTAGAAAACTAGGAATAAATAAGAAAATTGGTCTTTCGTAGGCTCTTGGATATTGAAAAAAATGAAAATTGCAGCTCCAAGTTCTAAACTAGGTCAATTATTTGTTCAAATTTAATGCTTATTAAAGTCGAAATATTTATTTTAACAAAAAAATTCGTTACTTAAAATCGATGTCCATAAACTTTTGAGAGCTACTGTAAGTAGGTGTAATAAATATATGTATGTATGCATGTATATCTTTCTGAAGTATGCTCGAACCGCGTCGAAACCGTATCTATTGCATTTGTTTCTTCGATTGGAAAATATTTACAAAGTGATTCATTACTACCAGCAATTGTTAGATTGTGTAGCAATGACAAATATTTGGTTAGTCTATAGGCGTGTAGTTTTATCGCCTTACTTCGAATTACAATACATACTTATGGTACGGTAAATAATCTTGTAAAACTTGTGACTTATATGCAACTTATCAAATAGATTTGAAAATATTTAGCGTTTCTACTAATATAAGTCATATGTATAGAATGTTCTGTAAATTTACGTACACCTTGTATTAAAATAGTATTCAAAGGAGGAGGGTAGATTAGAACGGTTTTTAGCATATGGTAAGACAAATAAAAGATTTTGTATCGTGTATTTTGGCGCCCTGACGTTGACGCGTAGTGGGAGGAGAATAGTTAGGTGACTGGAATATTCTGTTAACCTAGTTTTAGCATGCATTTGTGCCCACATTTTGGTCTAGAACATCCAGTTTATTCCCTAGTGCAGAGTGAAAATGGAGAAAGAAAATGAGCATTTTTGGCATATTATTTGTAAAGGCTGCTTTAAATTTCGCGGTTTTTTAAAAGAATAAATAAAACACATAATTTGCATTCGCTTTCAAAAACTTTTTATTGGCAATTGAAGTATCAGTTATGACATTTATATGCGAAAAATGATATCTGCCAAATGGCCTCCTCTTGCAGCTCCACAGACGTCCACTCTTTTCTTAAAATTTTCAATGACATTTTGACATAATTGAGGCTCTATCTCACCAATGACACGAATAATTTCATCTTTCAAAGCAGAAATTGATTGTGGATTGTTTTTGTAAACCTGACTTTTCACATAACCTCAAAGAAAATAGTCTAACGGTGTCAAATCACATGATCTTGGTGGCCAATTAACGTCACCGTTTCTTGAGATTACACGTCCAGGAAATTTTTCTCTCAATAAATCAATTGATTCATGTGCAAAGTGAGGTGCAGCGTCATCCTGATGAAACCACATATCCTCTAGATCAGTATTCGTTAATTCAGGCCACAAAAATTCTGTTATTATCCGACGATATCGATCACCATTGACAGTTACAGCTTCACTAGCAGTATTTTCGAAGAAGTAAGATCCAATTACACCACCTGACCATAATGCAATAATGCACACCAAACAGTAACTCGTTTGGGATGCATAGGTTTCTCATTAATGATTCGTGGATTTTCCTCACACCAGATACGGATATTTTATTTATTAACATAGCCACCAAAGTTCAAAATAGGCACATTTTTTGAGAAAAAGCAGCTGGTTGTTCATTGACGAAATTAACAAATGAACGACGTTTTAAATGATCTAATGGCTTCAGTTCCTGTGTTATTTGAACCTTATATGCCTTCGGAGCTAAGTTCTTGTGGAAAATACGCCATGTTGTTGATCCACTAAGTGCAAGCTGTTGTGAACGTCATCTAATGGACATTTCAGTATCTTCAGCAACATTTTCACGAACCAAACCAATATTTTCTAGTAAACGACCACAATGACTGTATTTTTCACTTTTTTGATCTTCCACGGAACCGGTCTCTTGAAGGTTTTTAATAATTCGACCAATAGTGCTCTCAGATTTACGATTGTGTAAACCATAAAATTCACGTGATTTTCTAAAAACTCTTTTCACAGAACGCTGATTTTTATAAAATAATTCAACAATTCGAACGCGTTGTTGTACCGTGTACGAAGCCATTTTTATAAATGTCATACATCACACTTTTTAAATGCCCACATACCCAAACAAATTCAGTGCGCCATCTATATTTTATTTATTCTTAAAAAAAACGCGCAATTTGAAACATCCTTTATTATGCTCAGACGTTCACAATATCCAATATTAAATTTTTTTAAATATTCGTAACTATTCTAAATATATATTTTGCAATTATAGGTGTTGGGTTGGTAACTCGTAAAATGGGTGCCACCGTATCACCAGTGATCGAGTTGAACAAGGACGGCGACAACTTGGTCCTATCATCGCATTCGACCTTCAAAAATATGACGACCAAATTCACGCCGGGCGTTGAATTCGACGACGAAACTGCGGATGGTAGAAAAGTCAAAAGCGTCATCACAATCGACGGAAATATCCTCACCGAAATACAGAAAGATCAAAAAGGAAAAGAGACCTCCATAGAGAGGACGTTCTCCGATAAAGAAGTCAAAATCGTAAGTATTCTGAAGCGCCTACTGATTGTATATACCAAAAAAGGCTTCATTTGCACAATTTTAAATGCAATCTGTTTATTCATTATTACCAAATAACAGTATTGTGACGTTTTGTCATTTAGCATAATTACAAACAACATTGGTGCTAAGTAGCTACTACCTTTCTTTAAATCAATTCTTTGTTTCAGATCTGCAAAGTCGACGATATCGTATGTACAAGAGTCTACAAGCTACAGGAGTGAATTTAGTTCAAAATTCCTGCAATATCGGTGGCCTTGAATTCGTAATTTCTTTCTCTAGGTAACATCACTAGAAATTTTTACGGATCAATCAATGATGGCACAAATTTTCTCATTATTGCAATGTTTATAATAAAATTTTATTATATTCCTTTTAATATAATTAATGTTTTGTTCTAACGTGAATTCTAGTTTTATATGTTTTCATTACATGGAGCAGTTCATTTAATGAATTACACAAAGTGTACTGATTCGTTCTTCTATTGTTTTTTTTTCCAATTATATTAGAAATTGAGATTCATTGTGAAACATCACAAATTATTTTACGTTTTATTTTATACGGTTTATTATTGTTCTTATTGAATAAAATTTTGGAGAATATACCTTCTTTTTTTTATTTATTTTACCCGTTCACATATATTTGTTATCCTTGTCAAATTATATCATGTGTCTATTAAATATTAATTCTGCAAATTATATACAGAGACTACTAGGAAAGTTTTGCAATATGATGCAAAAATAAACCGTAGGAAGCTGCTTGTTGCTGCATGTTGAGACATGTTCATACGTGCATAGTAGCTTCCGCTCCATGTCGATGGCCTCAGTTATTCATTAGCAGTGAGAGTGAAAAGTGCTTGCGATGGCATCGTGGTCACGAAATCAGATAAGGGCAGTTTTGCGTTATAATTTCGTGCGTGGTTGCTTCGAAGAAATGACGCACTAGATCACACAGAGAATTCCAAACGGGAAATTTAACTGTGGAGGATGTTGAGAGGTCGGGAAGGCCACGAACGTCAGTTACGGAGGAAAACGTTACTACTGTGAGGCAAATGCTTGGCGAGGACAGGCGAGCGACCTACCAACAGATAGAGGATACTTCAGGTCTAAATGCAACAACAATTCTTCATGATCATTTGCACTTTGTTCTCCCTGGATGCCGCATCGACTGACTGCAGAGCAGATGACACGACGTGTGGCTTGGTGCCGGGAGATGCTCAAAAAGTTTAATAAGGGACAATCTCAGTATGTGAACAACATCGTGACAGGTGACGAGACTTGGCTGTACTATTACGATGTGCTGAGCAAAGCTTAAAACAAAGTTTGGGTCTTTGATGATGAGGACACACCCGTAGTTGTCAGAAAATCCCGATCTGTGAAGAAGAAAATGATAGCTGTATTTTTCAAATCGAGTGGAATTGTGGAACGCGTCGTTTTGGACGCCTAGAAGACAATCACAGCTAAGTGGTATACTAAACAATGCCTGTCTAAAGTCATTGGATCTATGAAAAACCTGCGGCCAAAGTCAAGAATGGACATCTGGGTCCTCCATCACGATAATGCTCTAGCTCATCGCGCTAAAGCCTGCACCGAATATTTGACCACGACAGGATTGAAACTTCTCGAGCACCTTACCTACAGTTCAGATCTTGCTCCCTGCGACTTTGCACTGTTCCTGCATGTGAAAATGAAGCTAAAAGGGAGGCGGTTTTCCAGTGATGAGGACCTTCTGCGGGCTTGGGACAATGAGTGTGCTTTACTCCCTAGTGAAACTTGGCAGAACTGGTTTAAAGATTGGTTTCGGAGGATGGAGAGCTGTATTGAGTGTAGAGGAAATTACTTTGAAAAAATTAAATAAACAAAGCTGTATTGCTAAACTTTCTTAGTACCCTTTGTAATGACATATGACGGCCTCATCTACTGATTTCAAGTTACTAAAACAGTACCAAATTAATAAGTACGTCATTCATTTAAAAATATCTAAAAGGTAAATTTAAATGAAGACTAGTTTAATAAATTAATCAATTAAGGTTAATATAACCTCTTTCCACAATAATTTTCGTATTCTGTGTACGTCTTCCGACAACTAAGTTGTCGTCATCAGCAGATAATCACAGTGTCGCCCTTGGAACTACGGCAAAATCCGCACAAAAAGAATCTGCTAGCGTGTGTTTAGCTTTCGACAGTGTAAGTATACTACTCTTTGCGGGTTTTGCCGTGGCCAGATGGGACACTGATTAATCATTAGCTGATGATGACAAATTAATTATCGAAATACGTATACAGAACAGGAAATTATTGTGGAAACGGGTTATATTACTTTTAAATGATTAATCAAAATATCTAATTCAAGTGTATTTTTACAAGGTATTGACTTTTAAATTGCCTTTATTCAAATAGTTTTTAGTTGAAAAATGAAAATATAAATATTGCTTAACACAACTTAATAAATAAAATGGAAATTCTAATAAATTAAATAAATTACGATTTTACTTGCTTATTGCATTCTAGTACATTTGAAAACCAAATCGCCACGTGTGAAATAGATTACAAAATTATAATTTGTAATCATTACACGGGAGTATTTATAACTTAATTATAATATATAATTTATAAGACTAAAGTCTAATTTTTTAACAATTATAAAAACATTTCATTTTACCAATTGCATCATCTCATAACTACAAACTTCCAATAACAAGCAACTCTGTATCAAAGATCAAACATTTATATTTATAGGTTAATTTTCTATTTATTATTTTCTATACCAGATATTATTTTATAACTATTAATAATATTTAATCACTAAGGTTGATATATAACCCCTTTCCACATTAACTTTTGTAATAATGTACTTGTGTCATTTGAAAAGTAAAATTACTGTAGGTTAAGAATATATAACAAAAAGAAAATTTTATTTATTATTATTAATTTTAATTTATAACCATTGATTTATTATTGTATTATGAGAATGATTTACAATTTTTTTAAACGCATTATATAAATTTCTGTTTTTCAATCGCGCCATGTAATTGTTCACACTTCCAGTTTCAATCTTAATTTCAAACTGAGAATTTTTAAGGTGTTTGTCAATAAATACTTTTTGTACGTTAAACGTGTAATACACATATTTTAATTTACGAGTTTTATATATCCTTTATTATTGCATTATAAATATAAAATTACATTCTTCCCCCCCCCCTATAATAATTTTTATCTCGCTTGTTTTGCCATCTAGTGACGATTGTACAAACTTTTACAGTCTTTCTTCTTGTCTGACAACGAAAAATCTCTACCAAAATATGTTGGTAGAAGTTCTGTCACTTCAAAAAAGATGACGCCACATGCGTTACTTCTTACAATTATTGTTTTTTGTAAAATACTTTATTGAAAGTGAATTTTAGCCGAGACTGTGGTTGATTAAATTAATCAATTAAGTTTAATGTAACTCCTTTCAATAATCATTTTCTAATTATTATGGAAAGGGGTTATATATTAACCTTAATTGATCAATCATTTTATTATATAATATTTTAAGAATATATTATATGATCTAATCACTGATATTTATAATCATTAACTATGATTTCTAACTTCATTATAAGAATAAATGGTAATTTCTATTACAACATATTTAATTTGAATATATTTGTAGTACGTGTTAATATTTATTAAATTAAAAGCTATTTATGTCCAATTTTTAATTAAAAAATGAAACAGTTGCTTTTTATTCACAGATACCATTTCAAAGACAAAAACACTTTTGTACGCAGTGATTTTGTCCATAAAATGGTATATACATTGCGAAAAATATTTATTTTAATTTATAGGAATAATATATGATTTATTATTGAGTTATAGGAATAAATTTTAATTTTTTTTGCATTTATAATTTATATGTGTCTGTTGGCGCTACCTACTGACCATTGTAGACACTTGTAGAGGAATTTTAATTTTAGTTTCTAACCCAATGGTTGTCTCTATCGAAAGGAAGGTAGAAATATATCTTATAATATTAGAAATAATTGATTTTGTTAAATGAATACCATTAATTATTAAACTCTATGAATAAATTTGAAATTTATTATTTGTATAGTAATTTCAATTGTGCATATGGCGCTATCTAATAACTACTGGACAAATTTTCAAAAGTTGTAATTCCATTTAAAACCCAGTATATATTTTCATATGTAAGTACTTTAACTACTGCATGACAGATGGCGCCTCTTAATATTGCTTCTTTAATTATTTATTTAACACTATTTTTTTACGAAACATTTTGTTATAGCACTAATATATAAAAAAATTAATATAATTTTTAACAGTTCTCTGCAATTTATTGCTGATCTATAATAAAAGATTTTATTTTTCTTTAATATTTTAGGAATAATTGCATTCTATTTGGGACGCCATCTAATACTGTATAAATTTTAGTGAATTTAAATTCCAGTTTAAAACCGAGAGAATGCTATTGTTGACGATGACTGACAGAAGTTTGTACACCCTATAAGAGACGTCACTACATATTATTTATTTTTAATTTACGATTAGAATTGCTAAGAACTTGAATTGAAAGTGTTTTTTAGAATATATAGGCGGCCGACCGTATGCGTACTGGTTCTTGCATTGTAGTCTACTATTTCAAACGTTTCGACCTTTCTTTTTAATTGCAACGACGTATTCCTTCTGTCCACTAGGAAAATTCGGGGCGAAATCATAAACTGTATCTGGAAAATTACCAGTTTAATTTCAACTATAAACAACATAACCTACTTTATCTAAGAACGTTAATTTTCAAATAAAGTGATTTCTTGAGCTTTAGAAATTAAAATTAAAGCAGGAAAAAAAATTAATTTACAAACTTATTTTAAGATTTAAAAAAAAGGTGAAATCAAAAAAATTAATTGTGTTTATTCCATATTTTATGCGGTATGCGTTTAAATATTATGTATAATATTATACATATCTAATATAATATCATTTAATATCTTGAAAGTTACTTATGGAATAGATTATTCAATTTTTTAAATCGTAGCCAGGCAACCAACTTTACACTACTTGACAATTGCAAACGTAACCTGAGGCGCCATCTGGAATTGTTACTTTCATCCGTCCTTTCATTCATTTAATCCACTTTCCTCGATTCCAGCGCCACCTACACACAGTCCAATACACAAAACAATACATTAACGGTACATTCACAGCTGCTATGTCCTATTCATTTCGATACATTGTGGAAACGGGCGTCGGACAGAGACGAAAAACACATGTTATGTTTTGCTTGGTCCGTAAACGTAAAGATAGCAGTGCACCGCCGCTGTGCTGTGTAAAGTTTATCTGTCAAAATTTCATTAAAAATCGCGTCGAAAACACAATTTCGCACGACGGCCTCGCATCGGGGAATACGTGAATTATGCGTTTCGTTAGTGAGCGTGCATCTTCACTATAGTTTTTTTCCTGGATTTCTTTTGAGGTTATGTAAAGTGATTTGTGTAGTTTTGTAGGTTTTTGTTTTCGTCTCGATGTTAGAAAAGGGAACGGAGAACTAACAGAGGATCAATAAACAGATGTAAGTTTTTGTTAAGATTTCGCCTAAATAAAGCTGCTCTTTAATGAATTTACCATCCCCTCAACTTAAGGAGTGTTCATTAGATTTAGTGGGTATAGTCAAGTATTGATTTTTTTTTCTATTTCTTAGGTGTTATGTACAATGATTTAGGGAGACTTGAAACATTTAATGTAAGTTATACATAAAAGTTTATTGTTATTCTTAGTAATGGAATTAGCTGATTATATTTTCTTACATTAACTTTCTGAAGAAATTAATGATTTTTTAAATTTATCGATTTGTAGGTTAAATGAAAAGGATACGCGAAAATTTAATGGTTATTTATGAAAAGTTCTTTATTTTTTCCACCAAAGAATTTGCTATAATGCAGTATTATTAAGAACTATTATTAATAAGTGTATAAAATTCTTAAGGTAAATAAATCCTTCGGAAATTCATTAGTTTAGAATAGCTACATTCTACTATCCATTTATTTATTTACACGTCGTGATGTAATTGTTTTATAGCTTTGGCTTTTTTAAATCTATAAGAATATGAAACGTATTAATAAATTAAGTGAAAGGTACGTTGTAAAATATATTAAACCGTCGTACACAGGCCTTTTTAAAATGTATCTGTTTTTAACATTAAATACACTATTACTTGACAATATTTTCTTTTCTTTAACGAGACTAGAATAATTATTTTGATACAGTTAATCAATGGTAACTTCTTTTTACCATATGTCCACGGCACAGGTGTGTTTAGTGCGTGCTTGTGAAAGAAATAACATTTTCTAAATTCTTTCTTTATTATTCTAAACTGGTAGTTATGTTAGTAATGCTTTTATTAACATTTTTATTGAATATGTGGCATGACAATTCCTAATTAAATATCCTGTAAATTAAATTGTTCGAAAGATATTATGAAAGAGAAAAAAATATTTTTTTAAATGCCGATCGTAACTCCGTATAGTACATTCACTAAAGTGATCTAACTTTGTACAAAGCATGTCTGTACGTGCAAATTACCTTAAACAGATGGAAGAATACCGATTGTAACAGATATGATTCACTGTTTTTTTTCTATATAACAGTGTCCTGAAAAGATCTTTTGTCAATTAATGAAAAATTGAATTTTTAATTTAAAAAATATTTTTATTCTTTAAAATAATTTACCTTAAGATTAATAAGTTTATTCAACGATATTTTAAAGTTGTTCAGTGCCTGTAATAGCTTTCTGTAAACTCTAGAAAAGTAATCTTTTACCAGATATGATAATTTAATTCTCGGAATGCAATATACAGTACTGTGCAAAAGAAAGACGCACCTAACAATATTTTTCAAAACTTATTTACTAAAACGTTTTTACTAATAATTATTGGGTTAATTCAATTTATAGTACTTAATACATCTTTCCAAAAACGATTCACTTATTGGTAGAAATATAATCACTGGAAATTTCCAAGTATATAACATCGTACTTTCGCGTAGGGCTGAGATTGAACTCCTGATGAGAGGATTAAAGTAATAAATTTTATTGCACCACAATGCTCTGCAATAAAATTTCAAGGGAGAGTTATTTATCTTAAGATTTTGTTTTTAGTTTAGTGGTAGAAACGATACAGAGCGGTTCCACAATAGAATTTATTTAGATTCATAAAAAACGCGCCGACGAGTGAAATTTTCATTTTAAGAAAAAATCGTGAGCTGTAAATTGTTTTATACATTAAAAAAAATTTCAACTTGTGTAAGATTATTATTTATCCTTTTATAATAGTTCCTTGTAAAATTCAAGAAAGTGCTTCTTTCTTTTGCAGAGCACTGTACATGTACAATGACACACTAAAAACTGATGTTGCCTTCTAAGTACTCCTTTTGTACCATCTATACATTAATTTAGACGATGTTTTTTAGAATCATTTTCAGCGCCATTTTTACTTTTCCAAAAAGCAAAAAGCATAGGGGTGATGATTAAGTAAGATAATCTAATAGAATGTTTATGTTTTCGACTAATGAGTCTTTCATATTCTTTCACCATGATTCAATCCATTTTTGTAATAAATAATCCACTCGTCAGACCACAATTTTGATGGTCTTCTTCGAATAGAATCTCTGCAGTTCTTCATCTTCTCTAAACAGTTGATTGTTGAATGTTTGAAGATGCGAAACTGCAGGAAGACCCAACTCAAACACAAAAACAATTGGCAGAAGCGTTAAATGTGGCACAAGAAACAATTAGCAACCGATTACGAGCAATGGAAAAAATCCAAAAGATGAGAAAAAATATCATGGTTATTACCCAGCGTACCCGGCCCATCGATTCGAAGGACAAATCGTTCTTGTCGCAAGACAATGCTCTATGGTTCGTGAGACCAGAGTGGCGTGGTGTATTACGAACTGTCGAAACCTGGTGAAATAGTTAATACTGATCACTATCGCCAACAAATTATCAATTTGAACCATGCATTGAAAGAAAAACGTCCAGAATGGGTTCGAAGACCCGGTAAAGTGGTTTTACAGCACGATAACGCGCTGTCTCATACAGCAAAACCGGTCAAGGAAGCGTCGAAAATACTTGGATGGGACATAATATCGCACCAGCCGTACTCTCCAGACCTTGCTCCGTCCAACTATCAACTTTCCGCATCAATTGGACACGCGCTTGCAGAGCAGCATTTCGCTAATTTCGAAGAAGTTAGAAAATGGTTCGATGAATTGTTTTACTCAAAGGACAAACAGTTTTTTTGGGGTGGCATCCATAAATTGCCTGAAAGATGGGCAAGATGTCTAGAATCAAATGGCTAATACTTCGAATAAATACATTTTTCCATTTTCTTGAAAATTATGTAGTTTTTTTTAGGAAAAAACTAGTAATGACTTTCTGGTACACCTGCTAGGCATGTTGGACTTTTTTCTTTGGGGTTACATCAAAGATTGAACTAATAAAAATAATCCGCATACGACTTATTTTTGAATAAACATTGAATACCTTATTCACTCCGTCCCGATTTCGATGCCCGAAAAAGTAGCCCATAAAACGATCTGTCGAGCAAAAGCCTGTCATGATGTCAAACGCATCCATTTTCAATATTTATAATAATATAGAAATCCTTTTTTTTGTATTTTTATAAATATTAAACGATATTTTTTCTTTGTTCTTTTCGGTTTTTGGTTTATTTTTGATTTACGTTTGAAAAAGATAATCCTGCATAATTGATCTTTTTTATATTAATAAATGTTCTGTCGAAAACATCGAATAAATACGTGGCTTTTACGAAATCTCAATACATCAACCGGACATTTTATTTTTTTAAGCATCTTATATTAGTTGCAATCTTCTTATTCGATATATAGAAAGTATACGATATATTTGTTTTTTTTCCTTAAATAAAATTAAATTTCTCGAAATATACGTTATGTGTTATCGAAAGGTTGCTTATTATGTCTGTAAAAATTAAATAAATGATGATATCAGATTATAATCGTTGTTTTTAATGTTCATAATCTATCTGTTAACGACCTTTTTCCGCGATAACACTGTGATAATATGGTAATTTGTAGCTTTATGCATTATTTTTTTTTGCTGTGTTTAAAAATAACTTAACGATTCTGTATCTTTAAGTTGCCTTGTAAAATTCAAGGCGATATAGCATCTATGTAATGTCTAAATTACACAGGCCAACCATGAACAAACTTTTTTTTATAAATATGGCTCCCCTTTATGTATTTTGACGTGCTAAATCCGAAAATGAACTTTAAAATACCATAGGGACGTACATTTTCCTCGCATGTTTACTTAACGTTATTTATGCGTTGTAAGCGTACCTGTTTTGAAGTTTTTAGGCAATCAGAAAGACCCTAATTACGGAAATATAGTTCAAAACATGTTGAAAACATTTCGAGAACACTTGGATGTAACGTGAGTGTGAAGGTGCATTTTTTACACTCACATTTAAATTTTTTCCCTGACAATCTTGGAGCTGTAAGTGAGGAACAAGGGGAGCGCTTCCCCCAAGATATAAAGGAGATGGAGAAACGGTATCAGGGTCGTTGGAATGTCAACATGATGGGAGATTACTGTCGGACCCTTCTATGAGCAACTCCAGAAGCATCATATGAAAGGAAAAGCTACACTCGAACTTTTACCGTGAAGATGTTGGGGAAATACAAAACTTTAGATTAATAAGAGATTGTTTATATTCAAACTTACACTACCATTGTAATAATAAAATGCTAAATTTTTCAATTATACTCTGAGAATAAATTGCGTACCTTTAAATCTTAACTGTATATTTTAATACTACCATACCCAACAAAAGATAAAGATTGCAAAAAATAGGTAAGTGGTAGAAAAAAACTGATCGATAATTTGGATTTAGCACACCAAAATGCATAAGAAATAGGTTGAACTTTGGAAACAGTTTTTAAAAATATTTATTGGTTGGCCTGTGTTATCAAAGTTTAAAATAAAATTTCGGATGAAAATATAAAGTTGCCGCTCGTTTAAAAAGTATTAGACTATTTTTTTTATGGACGAATATTTAGAAATTGAAAATTTTTTAACTAACCATATTTGTTTTACTTCAATGTAAAAATTATATAAATTATGCAAATTCACTGGACTAAATTTTAGGAACACGGGAACAAGTACATGGGAAAAAAGACATACGAGGGAGCGTTTTTATATTCGCGGAATGAGCAGGTTGTAGAGGGGTGAGTAGGCGCATTGGGGGCGTGGCCTGTGCAGCGACTCATGATTAGTATAAATACGAAGTTTCATTGTTATTAGACAGTTAGTCTTTGAGCTATCGTCAACCAAGTAACATAATCAGGAGTGAAAAGTGAAATATGGAAAAAATCGAATATCGTGCCGTTATAAAGTTCCTTACCAGGCAAGGAAAATCAGTCGCGACCATAATGAATGAGATGTCATTGGTTTACGGCGACTCTTATCCAGGAAAAACCATGGTGTACAAGTGGCATAGTTTATTTAAACAAGGAAGGGAATCCCTTGAAGACGACCCGAGGCCGGGCAGGAGCATTGAGGTGGCCACGCCAGCACTTATCCAAAAAGTTGGAACAAATTGTACTCGAAGATGCTAGACTAAAGAAGAAACAACTCGCAGAAATGGTTGGAGTATCCGATACAACAATTTTTAAAATCCTACACGATCATCTCGGCATGTCTAAGGTCTGCGCAAGATGGGTGCCGAGAATGCTCACGCTGCCGCAAAAACAACAGCGTTGTAATGAAGACAAGGATGGTGTATTGAGTGGAATTGTTACTGGAGACGAAACTTGGGTTCATCATTATGAACCTGAGTCCAAACAAGACTCCATGCAGTGGCATAAAAAGGGCACAGCACCTCCCAAGAAATTTAAAGTGTCACAATCAGCTGGGAAACTCACGGCAACGGTATTTTGGGACTCGGAAGGAATTTTGTTGATTGATTATAAAGATAAAAGTGTTTCTATAACCGGAGAATATTACGCTTCAATATTAGAGCGACTAAAAGAGGCCATTAAAGAGAAAAGATGGGGAAAATTGACAAAAGGTGTTCTGCTTTTGCACGACAACGCGCCCGTCCACAAGAGCCGCGTTGCGTTAGCTGCCCTGCATAAGGTGGGTTTCGAAATTGTGAATCACCCACCCTACGGCCCAGACCTGGCCCCGAGTGATTATTACCTGTTTCCGAAAATGAAAAAAGAGCTGCGGGGTAAAAAATTTACTGCCGATGATGAAGTCAAGGAGGGAGTTTCGGCGTATTTTGCAGATAAAGAGAAATCATTTTTTATGAGGGTATAAATAAATTAATTGAAAGATGTGAAAAATGTATCCGTCTTGCAGGTGAATATATTGAAAAAGAAAAATAATTTGGTTTTTTTATTTCCACCCCTTGTCCCCCATTCCACGAATATAAAAACGCTCCCTCGTAGTACCGCATGCGCCTTATTCGCCGGATCTAGCCCCTTCCGACTTCCATCTTTTTCCAAAATTGAAAACGGTACTAGGTGGAAAGAAAGTTTCGTCTAACGACGAGTTTATCATCTTCGTAAATGAGTATTTGGCAAGCTTTAGAGATGGCATAAGGGCATTGGAGCACTGTTGGAATAAATGTATTGCTCTTTTAGGAGAATATATTGAAAAATAAAAATTATTTTGTATTTAAAAAATTAGTTTTTCTTTTCCATTCTCACTACTTGTCAAACTACCCTCGTATAAAATTCACTTTGATATCAAAACGATTTATATATTTAAAATAATATAACGTTGGAAAGGACAATATTTGGTTTTTTTTTCTTTTTTCGGAGGTAAATTGAATAATTTAACAGTTTTTATTTCCTTCCGTTTCAGATAACAATGTTTAATTTTATGAAGAAAGCCGGTGTTGACAAAGATGACAAGGAGCGCAGGAAACGCGATAAGAAAGATAGGAAGGAAAAACAAAAGAGAGATAGAGCCAGCATGTCAACGGAGGAACTCTTGCGATTAGACGAAGTAAGTATATACACGGATAGATTTATTTTTTGTTAGATTTAATTTTTACACAATACAAAATACAATTTAATAATCGTTTCCTTTATTTTTCACATTAAATACGCATTTTCCCCCCCAATTTTGGCTCAATTCTCTTTTCTTTCATTAAATTACAAAACTATTATGTTGTGCTTAATTTGTTAAGAGGATACAGGGTTCTAATTATAAATTATAACACTGGCGCACCAGAACCGATTCTACGTGCATACTTATCTTGTGTTTGAAATTGACTCCATTATAATTCTGTTATATAACAGTTCTTGCAGTTGTCTTATTTTGCACAATACGCAGTGAGCTGTGAAGGAATTAAATTTCAGTGCGCAGGGTAATTTAAAAATATACACTACCGGTCATATTTATTTGCCCACCCTTAGTTTTAGCCAAAATTATTAAACTATCAAATGTATACTGAAAATTTATTTATTGTACCAATACAATAGCGTTAAATAAACATAAAATAGTTACATTTTTCTTATATAAAAACTTTATCATTAATTATTATTAAATTTTGCTCTCATCAATGTGCCCACCTTTATTTTTGATAATTGCCGCACCGAGCCGCGGCATCCTTTCAATTAATTTTTGCAGTGTATCTTCTGTAATTTGTGCCCAGGCTTCTTGAAGTTGTTCCCACAGTACAGTGGTGGATGATAGAGCATGTTCTCGAACCGTCCGGTCCAATTCTTCCCAAATAAGCTCTATTGGGCTCAGATCAGGACTTTGAGCTGGCCATACCATTATAGAGATTTGCCCTTGCTCTTCTAGTTGACGCAAGTAATCGCCACACAATCTAGAAGTGTGTTTCGGATCGTTGTCCTGTTGAAATACAAAGTTTTCGCCAAGAATCCTTAGTTCTGAAGGAACAGCGTTATTTTCTAAAATTTCCTTGTAGCCTTCTTTTCTTAAGATTCCCTCAATTTTGACGAGATCGCCTACAGATCTTCCATCAAAACACCCCCAAATCATTACTGAACCTCCTCCATGTTTTACGGTAGGCACAATACATTCTGGCAGTACTCTTCTTACGAATATTCGCCTTTTACTAACGAAAAGTTCAAACTTCGATTCGTCTGTTCACAATAAATTATTCCACTGATCAATCGTCCAATTCCTATGTTCTTTAGCCCAATTTAGTCGTTTTATCTTGTTTTGCTTTCGTAGTAGTGGTTTTCGCAGAGCAATTCTTCCGTATAAACCCGCTTGCCTTTACCTTCTCTGTATCGTGGACACACTAATTGGTTTAGCACGCGCTCTGTTCTTTTCAGCAACAATTTCTGGTGCTGTTTTTCGTCTATCGCGTCTACTTATCCGTATTAGATGCCGGTCATCTGCAGATGGCGTCGCTTTGCGTCGTCCAGATCTTCTTTTGTTGGAAAATATACCACTTTCTTCAAATTTTTTAACGTTCTAATCAACGGTTCTGCGATTTAATCGTAATTCTTTTGCAATTTCGCGATTACTTTTACCCGTAGCCTTCTTTTCTTAAGATTCCCTCAATTTTGACGAGATCGCCTACAGATCTTCCATCAAAACACTCCCAAATCATTACTGAACCTCCTCCATGCTTTACGGTAGGCGCAATACATTCTGGCCGTACTCTTTCTCCTGCGGATCTTCTTACGAATATTTGCCTTTTACTAACGAAAAGTTCAAACTTCGATTCGTCTGTCCACAATACATTATTCCACTGATCAATCGTCCAATTCCTATGTTCTTTAGCCCAATTTAGTCGTTTTATCTTGTTTTGCTTTCGTAGTAGTGGTTTTCGCAGAGCAATTCTTCCGTATAAACCCGCTTGCCTTTACCTTCTCTGTATCGTGGACACACTAATTGGTTTAGCACGCGCTCTATTCTTTTCAGCAGCAATTTCTGGTGCTGTTTTTCGTCTATCGCGTCTACATATTTATCTGTATTAGATGCCGGTCATCTGCAGATGTCGTCGCTTTGCGCCGTCCAGATCTTCTTTTGTTGGAAAATGTACCACTTTCTTCAAATTTTTTTAACGTTATTATCAAAGGTTTTGCGATTTAATCGTAATTCTTTTGCAATTTCGCGATTACTTTTACCCGTACGATGATAAGCAATTATCATAGCACGCACTTCAACAGATAATTCCTTCGTTTTCGCAATTGCATTAAAATATTCACAATAACTCTCTATTTCACTGTTTTCGCAACAAAAGATGAACGATGACTGACATAAAATTTATTTTCTTTTTTGAATAACACATCCTAATATTGTAATTAGTTAGTACAATAACACAATATTGGTAATACCTTTCGGAAATGCAGGTAAAACTGTTAATACTGTAGGAATTAGTCTATATAATATTTATGGTATTTTTCCAATTTATGACACCTTTACGATATATCATAAACGATTTAAGATTTTCGTAGAAATTCATATGGAATTACTTCCATTAATAATATTGTTGAATAATTATAATACAGATTTTTCGAAAGATAATCCGTATTTCAGGAAACACATAAAATTGGGGTGGGCAAATAAATATGACCGGTAATGTATATGTTGTTAACAATATGGAGAATCGTTTCGTAGTGTTTGTATTTAATTGTTTATGTTTTTGTTACCAACCTTGGAGTATTATATTTGTGTTATGATTCGCAAAGTTGCCGTCTGTATAATAAGAAACGCAGCTTAGAATTTCAATTTAAAAAAAAGGTTAATATAAAAAATAGATATATTGTTACAAACTGCATCTTATAAAGGCTGTTTCAAATTTCACGTTTTTTTTTAAAGAATAAATAAAACACATAATTCGCATTCACTTCTAAAAACTTTTTATTGGTAATTGAAGTGTCAGTTATGATATTTATATGCGAAAAATAATATCTGCCAAATGGCCTCCTCTTGCAGCTCCACAGACGTCCACTCTTTTGATAAAATTTTCAATGACATTTCAACGTAATCGAAGCTCTATCCCATCAATGACACGAATAATTTCATCTTTCAAAGCAAGAATTGATTGTGGATTGTTTTTATAGACCTGACTTTTCACATAACCTCAAAGAAACTAGTCTAACGGTGTCAAATCACATGATCTTGGTGACCAATTAACATCACCGTTTCTTGGTTTACACGTCCAGGAAATTTTTCTCTCAATAAATCGATTGGTTGGTGTGCAAAGTGAGGTGTAGCGCCATCCTGTTAAAATCACATATCCTCTAGATTAATATTCATTAATTCAGGCCACAAAAATGGTCGGTTATCATCCGACGATATCGATCACCATTGACAGTTACAGCTTCACCAGCAGTATTTCCAAAGAAGTAAGATCCAATTACACCACCTGACCATAATGCACACCAAACAGTAACTCGTTTAGGATGTATAGGTTTCTCATGAATAATTCGTGGATTTTCCTCACCACAGATACAGAAATTTTATAACATAGCCACCAAGTTCAAAATGTGCCTCATTGGAAAACATTATTTTTTGAGAAAAATCAGCTGGTTGTTCATTGATGAAACTGACAAATGAACGACGTTTTAAATGATCTAATGGCTTCAGTTCCTGTGTTATTTGAACCTTATATGCCTTCAGAGCTAAATCCTTGTGTAAAATACGCCATGTTGTTGATCCACAAAGTCCAAGTTGTTGTGAACATCGTCTAATGGGCATTTCAGGATCTTCAGCAACACTTTCACGAACCAAACGAATATTTTCTTGTGAACGACCACTACGACTGTATTTTTCACTGTTTTGGTTTTCCACGGAACCGTTCTCTTGAAATTTTTTAATAATTCGACCAATAGTGCTTTCAGATGGATGATTATGTAAACCATAAAATTCACGTAATTTTCTAAAAACTCTTTTCACAGAACGCTGATTTTCATAAAATAATTCAACAATTTGAACGCGTTGTTGTACCGTGTACGAAGCCATTTTTATAAATGTCATACATCACACATCCAAATTCAATGCGACATCTATATTTTATTTGTTCTTAAAAAAACGCGCAATTTGAAACACCTTTTATATACATGATGTATCTCAAAAATAGTCCAAAGGAAAGTAGTTGATATAGTTGGCATAAATTATTTTATATTTTATTTATTTCGAAATATGGCGCCCTAACATGATCAATTTTTTAAATTTCAGGTTAGGAAATCATTGAAATTGACGCGCAGAAGAAAGGAAAAAGAAAAATTACCATCGGGTATAACGGCGGATTACACGGCGGATTTTTTAGCAAATTTAGAAGGACTAGAGACGACGACAGTTATTTCTTCGTCCAGCATCATTCATAACCATCTTCATGATGGTTACACCCAGTCAGATAGTTCAGAAACTAGTTTAAATTCTTTAAATCATCCCAGTAGTCATAAGATACCTCCACCCGTACCTCCCAAGCCCCCTAAGAGAGGTATTTTAAAAACCCCTAGGGTAAATATCACTGCCACAGAAAACGGACAAGCCAACAATGATGACTTGCTCAAAAACACTTTACAAAATGAACTTATATCGTACCAAAATCAAAACGGGACTTTGAATAGCAAAAATTTAACTACAAATCTTTTAGTTATAACTTCACCTTCGCCTAGTGCAGATTCCTTGACTGACACGACTAATTCTTCATTTGCGACGCCCCCGTTTTCCTTAAGTCCTGTCGGTGAGAGTCAAGGCTTCCACAGATGGTCGCGAACCTCAAATTTTGACGATTTTAATCTACCACTGCCTCCCATAGTTCCTCTCGTGTTGCCCAAGGCGAGAACTCTGACGATACAAAGACAGAAACCGCCTAGGAATGACTTTGGCTTTTCGCTGAGGAGGACCATGATATTGGAGCGGAATAGCGGCGGCGTCAGTATGAAAGCGGTGGTTTTCGCCGAACCTGGGACCATGGTACAACACAACAACGAAACTGGTTTACTACCAGGCGATAAGCTGTTGGAAGTTAATGGAGTCAAGGTGGAAGAGAGGAGTCGAGAAGAGATTATCGATTTGATCAAAGCCTCCGGTGAAAGTGTTACTTTAAAGGTAAGTTTTTTCTTAATTCGATGGATTTTATGTCTAGCGCCTAGAGAACCGGATGAACGGGTCTCTGCAACATTCTGTTGTCATACAAGCACGTGGTTCGTCTTTTAAGTTTTGTATATAAAACTGGAATAAAACAGTAGATAGCTTTTAAAGACTTCATTGTTTTTCGATTCTCATTTCTCATTCTCCACGAAGATTAATGAACTTTTGCATGCGTTTGAACCAATTCTAGAAGCAGTTGTTCCACTCGTTTGTTGGTACAGTCAAAATTGCGTTTTTGAAGGCATCGACTGCTCCATTTGATGACTGGAACTATTCACCACGCAGTCCGTTCTTGATTTTCGTAAAGGTAAAGAAATTGTTGGGACTTAGGTCCGGACTGTACGGAGGATGGTCCAGCAATTCAACGTTTTGTAGCGTTAAAAATTCAATTGTCTTGCCTGGTGTGCGAACTTGCATTGTCTTGGTGGATGATGATTCATCGTTCAGGGTTGGTTTTTCGAAGCTCAGCGATGACTTGCGGCAAACAAATGACTGTATACCAGTCGGCAGTAACAGTTCTTTAGTCTGGTAGAGGAACTATTCAGTACTTGCTTTGGAGACAAATATCGCGACCACTTTTTTGGAGACACTTCGAGAACGGATGACTTTTGTCTACTTTTCTTCACCTTGGAATACCCAAACAGATGACCAGCGTTTATTTTCTGGCTTGTATGTGTAAATCCAAGATTCATCACCATTTACAATATTGTACACGTTTTTAGAGTTTCCACCGTTGAAGCGATCTAGAGTTTTTTGTCACCAATTTAGTCTAGCTACTTCTGTTCTTCGGTCAACAGATGCGGTATCCAACGGGAAATGAATTTTTTTATACACAATTCTTTATGCAAAATTTTTGAATTGAGGTTTTTGAAATCCCCAATAATGTTTTAATCTGGCGATATGTCACATGCCGATCTTCATTGATGGTCTTGCGCACAGTATCGAGGTTTTCCTGAGCGACTGCCGTTTTTGGCGAACCTGCCCTTGGATCATCGCTAAGACTACTCCGTCCACGTTTGAATTCTCCATTCCAACGAAGAATTGTTGACTCATATTGTGCTTCATTGCCAAAAACAGAAACCAACCCAGCGAGGCATTCTTGTTGAGATAATTGTCTTCGAAAATTAAAGAAAATTATTACGCAAAAATGTTCTCGATTGAATTCCATCTTTCAACTAACTTATCAGATTTGACAGTTCGTTGTAGCTACAACACTACACGTATTGCACTGAAACTTTGAATTTCGTTTAACTAAAGATGAAAGTTAATTTTTAGTACTGACATTTGATTAGTGTCGCCCTCTATGTCCCACTAGACAAAGTACTTAAAGGATATCCCACGTATTTCGCTTGATACGATGACTTCAGCGATTGTGTAGACCCAGATTTATACAGCTCTTTATTGCGTTGATCAAAACTAGTATTTGATATAGCAATTATGCGTGCAAAATGGAATAATAGGAGGTAGCAGTTCGTGGTATATATTTTATGGTTAAGGTTTATGTCAGAGTTCGTGCGTTTTAGTAATTAATAATAGAATAATTATCTATAAATTTTATTGTTTTGTATTGGATATTTCGACCGTTGGGGTAATAGAACACTTAATTTTTAGTAACAATGTTTCGGGGAGGCGGGCTTCCCGTTTTTAAAGTTATTTACTTTTTTAACTTGCAATACATTTTTTTATTTACATATTTTTATTATTTTGTGGATAATAAGCTTTTCTTTCTATATAAATATTTGCATTTACATTTCTTATTTGATAATTTTTTTTATTTAATATTGTAAAATTCATAATTACACAAGCGTTTTTAAATTTACTAATTTTTACCGTCTATATTTGTGTACGGGCAAAATAGTAACAAAACATATGCAACAGCCTTATCTAAACATGCACTAGAAAGAAAGCTTAAAAACAACTTTTAAAACACAGAACTTCCCGAAATAAAAAATAAATACAATAAACGTATAATTAAGGAGATGATTTATGTATGTATATAAAAAAGACCGAACCACAATAAACGATAGAAGAGACATTATCAAACTTAATGACGTCTATAATAACTTAATTTCCTAGAAAATAAATTGTTTGTATTTCCTTGTACATAAAAGGTTTTCCAATAAGGACAAAACGATTCTGTCTTGCAATACAAACGCCCATTGAACGTTTTTCATAATCAGCTAACGTCAAACCGTCAATCAAGGTTAACATTTTTATCATGGTGAAGTTCACGAACGAGCAACGTTGGGAAATTGGTCGCAACTTTAAGAGCACTTACTCCAATTTTCGGTCATAATAGTCGTCCCACCAGATAAGTTGTGCGTGTCATAGAGTTCGATTATTTAGAGAAGAAACTATCACTCATCAAAATCTGCGCGACGAGATTCTACCATAGGCGTAACACGGTGGCATCCAAACAATACTTAACCTAACTTTAATATTTCTGTATATATTTTTTACTTCAATCGTAATAATTTTTCACTTACCACTGATAAAATGGTTTTGATAAAATGGTTTTGAAAAAATAGTCTTTTATATAAATTATGAAGCTAACAAGTAAAAACAGCGAAAACAGCACACACACTATAAACACACGAACAACAATGGACACCACTGCAAACAGGGTCGCCCCTTCAGCGCATAATTGATTCGTCCTAAACCAAATTTCGTCCGAGTGCATTGACCTTGAAGTTTCTTCTCTAAATAATCGAACTCTAGTGTATATATTCGAGTCAAAATATTCACTATTCAATGTTCCTGTGCCAGTGAGATAATGAACGAAGTACCGAAAATATCGCAGTCGTAATCGCTTCAGTTCAAAATGAGTCAAATCGGACGATTCCACGCCATTCACAGGAATTGGGAATCTTTACGCAAAATTCGCCAGAATGCGGTTTTATGGCGAATTTTGCGTTAAGATCTTGGCTTACACCCGTACAAGATCAAATTAACTCAAGAACTGAAGCCTCTTGACTTGTCTTTCCTTTACATTGTTTTATAAATTTGTAATATTTTTTTTAATAATAAAAATATGAACACCGACGTGGTAAGGAGTTTTATTTACATTTTTTGATTAGTAACTGTACAATTATTGGATTGGCAACTAAGTACTTTCGGTTTTTACTGATAGAGAGCGTTGCTTTATTTTTTGTATAACGTATGTTAGTGCTGTATTTTACCGTTTGTCGCGTGATACTAGTCATATTGACGTAACTTCAGAAGCTAGTAGTGCGTGATTTTTATTAAAGCTATTAGTTGTGGATTAATTTTAAATGGAGTGCAGAAACGAACATTTTCGACATATTTTACTATTTTATTTCCGTAAAGGAAAGAAAGCTGCTGCGGCTCACAAAAGGATATGTGAAGTTTATGGTGCTAATTGCTTAACAGAGCGCACGTGTCAGAATTGGTATAAAAAATTCCGTTCTGAAGATGTTTCCCTCAAAGATAAGCAACGTTCTGGTCGGCCTACTGAAGTTGATGATGACCAAATCAAAGTCATAATTGAAGAGGATCGTCATATAACTGTTCGAGAGGTTGCGGAGAGGCTACATGTATCGCACACAACAATTGAAAAACATTTAAAATGTCTTGGGCTAGTTAAGAAGCTTGATATTTGGGTACCTCACAATTGAAAGAAATTCATTTAACACAAAGAATCAACTTTTGCGATATGCACCTTAGACGAAATGAAACTGACCCTTTCTTAAAAAGAATCATCACTGGTGATGCAAAATGGGTCCTGTACAGTAACATAGTTCGAAAACGATCATGGAGCAAACACGATAAACCAGCTCAAACCACATCGAAAGCCGAATTGTATCCAAAAAAGATCATGCTGTCAGTTTGGTGGGATTACAAAGGCGTTGTGTTTTTTGAGCTGCTTCCAAGGAACCACACGATCAATTCTGATGTTTACTGTCAACAATGAATAAAACTGGATGAAGCAATCAAAGAAAAACGGCCAGAATTGTCAAATCGGAAAGGTGTAGTTTTCCACCAAGATAATGCAAGGCCTCACACATCTTTGGCAACTCGTGGGAAACTATTGGAGCTTGGCTGGGAAGTGATGCCACATCCCCCATACAGCCCTGATCTAGCACCATCTGATTACCATTTTTTTCGAAGTTTGTAGAATTCTTTAAATGGTAAAACTTTCACAAATGATGATGACCTTCACTCGCACCTGGTTCAGTTTTTTGCTGATAAGGACCAGAAATTTTATGAGCGCGGAATCATGCAGCTGAAAGAAAGATGGCAAAAGGTCATTGAGCAAAATGGAAAATATATAATTGATTAAAAACTATTCTTTGTTTAAAAAAAAGTGTTTTATTTTATACTACAAAACCGAAAGTACTTAGTTGCCAACCCAATACTATACCACAGTCTTAAAAATATTTTTAAAAATTATTAGGATATTGTATTTTTTTAACCACTCCTGTATACATATATTTTAGTTCAGAACTTTTAAAACTGTTTGTGTTTTCTTTAAAATCTTTTTTACGTAATTTTTATTACAAGCCTAAACACAATAAAAATGTCCCGAAACTAAACATTTCTTTTGTCCAACTACTAGCAAATCGATTTAGAAAACTGTATTTTATCGTTTGTAAAAGGTTCATATTTAAAAAATTTAACCTTGACTGTTATTTGTCCTTGTCTGTGAAGGTGTTTTCTTGATAGAAATTTCGTTTGTAAATGAGATAAAATGAAGTGTAACAACCGAATACAGCAGTATATATTTTCTCGGTGTTATCAGAAATAAAATGTCAAATAATCATTGATCAAATTACATTTACAAATAAGGCAGAAGGATGTACAAATTGGTATTAATAATTGTATATATTTGGAAATGTTACTCTACATAGATATGTTATGTGTAAATATATTTAAAATATGAGGATCTGAATGAGTCACTACTGTACAAAAATAAGGTTAAACCAATAACGAGTATTTATGCGAGATATATTATGTGCAAGTAGAATTAATATTTATTAGTATTAAGATAAGCTTGTAAAAGAAATATGTTGTTCTAAAAATATATTGTTAAGTATTTACAGTGTGTCTATAAAGTATTTGAACAAATATAACTGTTAATAATATATTGGGTTGGCAACTAAGTTCTTTCGGTTTTTACTGATAGAGAGCGTTGCTTTATTTTTTGTATAACGTATGTTAGTGCTGTACTTTACCGTTTGTCGCGTGATACTAGTCACATTGACATAACTTCAGAAGCAAGTAGTGCGTGATTTTTATTAAAGCTATTAGTTGTGGGTTAATTTTAAATGGAGTGCAGAAACGAACATTTTCGACATATTTTGCTATTTTATTTCCGTAAAGGAAAGAAAGCTGCTGCGGCTCACAAAAAGATATGTGAAGTTTATGGTGCTAATTGCTTAACAGAGCGCACGTGTCAGAATTGGTATAAAAAATTCCGTTCTGCAGATTTTTCCCTCAAAGATGAGCAACGTTCTGATCGGCCTACTGAAGTTGATGATTATCAAATCAAAGTCATAATTGAAGAGGATCGTCATATAACTGTTCGAGAGGTTGCGGAGAGGCTACATGTATCGCACACAACAATTGAAAAACATTTAAAATGTCTTGAGCTAGTTAAGAAGCTTCATATTTGGGTACCTCACGAATTGAAAGAAATTCATTTAACACAAAATCAATTGTTGCGATATGCACCTTAGACGAAATGAAACCGACCCTTTCTTAAAAAGAATCTTCACTGGTGATGAAAAATGGGTCCTGAACAGTAACATAGTTCGAAAACGATCATGGAGCAAACACGATAAACCAGCTTAAATCACATCGAAAGCTGAATTGCATCCAAAAAAGATCATGCTGTCAGTTTGGTGGGATTACAAAGGTGTTGTGTTTTTTGAGCTGCTTCAAAGGAACCAAACGATCAATTCTGGTGTTTACTGTCAACAATTAATAAAACTGGATGAAGCAATCAAAGAAAAACGGCCAGAATTGTCAAATCGGAAAGGTGTAGTTTTCCACCAAGATAATGCAAGGCCTCACACATCTTTGGCAACTCGTGGGAACTATTGGAGCTTGGCTGGGAAGTGATGCCACATCCCCCATACAGCCCCGATCTAACACCATCTGATTACCATTTATTTCGAAGTTTGCAGAATTCTTTGAATGGTAAAACTTTCACAAATAACGATGACCTTCACTCGCACCTGGTTCACTTTTTTGCTGATAAGGACCAGAAATTTTATGAGCGCGGAATCATGCGGCTGAAAGAAAGATGGCAAAAGGTCATTGAGCAAAATGGAAAATATATAATTGATAAAAACTATTCTTTGTTTTAAAAAAAAGTGTTTTATTTTATACTACAAAACCGAAAGTACTTAGTTGCCAACCCAATAGAATAACGTATATTAAAAATTAAAAAATTACATCTGAATAAATAATGAGAATATACGTCGAAAAAACAAATTTTATTAAATATAAGGGGCAAAAGGTATATCTGCGGTACTCCAGAAACTAACAACAATATGCCGTGACAATAATTTTTTTTCTACTAGCATTGTTACTAGAGAAGAATTATTGTATTAGTGAATTATGAATGATCTAATATATGTTTGAAAATAGCCTGGCGCTGTCTCACGCTGAATATTTTTAGAATGGGGACCTGTTTTTATTCCGTTGTATTTTGTCATTTTCTATCTTAAAATAATTCCTATATTTACGCGATCTTTATTACACATGTTGAAATAGGTACTTGGTCCCTGAGAATGAGTCATTCCGTGCGTTTTCCTATTTTCCAGAAATAGAGGTCATTTCAAAATTACCTATTAATTCTTCGTGGACAGGCCTGCTTAAATTGAAAAAAATATTTTCTTGTAAAAAGAAAATCGTAAAAATAGGATTCAAAATTTCTTTTTAGTAGTTGATACGGATTTCATTTCGTTAAGTGTGAAATAAATGTTCTAAACTTTAATAAATATATTTTATCTTATATTGTTGTCGCTTTAAAAACAAATCATAAATTTTGTAAAATTTTTGTGATAGTAACACTTTGCGCTTGAATTAATTTATAGAGGGACTTAAATTTGATGATATTCTCTGTTCCAACTTTATATTTTACTGTATTATATATAAAGGGTTTTCCAATAGGAACTTGACAACTTTTAATTCAATTTGTGAACGCACCCTTTCACTAATCATCGAACTGTCACTGTCCATTTATTCAGTAAACTTAACATTTTCATCATGGTAAAGTACGCGAACGAACAACGTCTGCGAATTATAAAAATTTACTGCAGAAACTCGGAGTCGGTGACCGCTACTTTAAGCAAGCTGACTCAAGAATTGAAGCCGATGGACCATTTGAAGCGACGTACGTTTTCCGATTGGGCTCTGGAAAAGATACCCCAAGATGATCAATTTCATCGCAAAGTCATTTTCAGTGACGAAGCTCATTTTTGGCTCAACGGGTTCGTCAATAAGCAAAATATGCGTTATTGGTCCGGTGAAAATCCACATGTGCTTCATGAAACACCACTTCATCCACAAAAAATAACTGTTTGGTGCGGTTTGCATGCCGGCGGCGTCATAGGGCCATATTTTTTCGTCGACTATAATGATCGTCACATTACTGTGAATGGTAATCGTTATCGCGCCATGATTACCGATTATTTTTGGCCCGAATTGGAAGATATGGATTTGGACAACATGTAGTTTCAGCAGGACGGTGCCACAAGCCACACAGACCACGTTACAATCGATTTATTGAAGAGTAAGTTTGATGAGCGTGTTATCTCAAGAAATGGACCAGTCGATTGGCCGCCTCGTTTGTGCGATTTAACGACTCTAGACTTTTTTCTTTGGGGCTACGTCAAGTCATTGGTCAACGTTGGAAGAGCTCAGACCCAACATTGAACGCGAAATAGCAGCCGTTTCGGCCGAATCGACCGCTGCAAACGTGCCCGCGGTGGCCATATGAACGAAGTCGAGTTCCATTCATAAATGTTTTGATTGTACTTCAACCCGATAATAAAGTTTTTGAAATATCTCAAATGGTCTGCATTTTATTTTGAAAAAAAGTTGTCAAGTCCTTATTGGAAAACCCTTTACTAATGTAGTAAATAACATATTCAATAATAGTTGGAAAACCCGTGATTATAAAGACATTCGTACATTCCCAAACTTTTCGAGGGCGGTATACATATATTCATTGTGTTATACTATTACAAATACGTTAGAAATTTAATTTTTTAAAATTTTATTCGTTTTAATAAGTTTAATAAGTCCACAACAGTAACAGCTCTACAACTAGTTCATACTAATGTATACTAACTAAAATTTAATGAATTTTAAACATCTAACCGTGAACTAAAAAAGCATCACAAATTGACCAGTACATTAACAGCGTTGAAATTAGTGGACGCGTTAGTCGATTGTTTCCTGTTTGGGTTGCATAACAGAGGAAACCGGAAATTGGTCTGTGAAAAAGCATAAACTCACTGGTGCGGTTTTAGAGGTTTTTTTTTACGATTCGGATGTCTTGTGGACTTTGTGTATTTCCTTTTTTTTAAATTAAATATTACCATGCGGTCTTCAGGAAAGGCGTACTTTTCCCCGAAGGAGCGTTTGGTTATTGATAGTGTTTGTCAGTGGATAAATCGTTTCGACACGTACGAGGTTGGTGTAAATGAAATTATTCAAATAATAATTTTCAACATTGTGAGTTGGAGTTGGTCGTTAGTTGTTGAAATTCAATTTAGTAAAATGCACAAAAAGAACTTGAAATAAAGCACGGGCTTAAATTTCTAAAATGTTTTAATAACAAAGTAATAAAAATATGTTTCGCACATACACTACCGGTCATATTTATTTGCCCAACCCAATTTTATGTGTTTCCTGAAATACGGATTATCTTTCGAAAAATCTGTATTATAATTATTCAACAATATTATTAGTGGAAGTAATTCCATATGAATTTCTACGAAAATCATAAATTGTTTATGATATATCGTAAAGGTGTCATAAATTGGAAAAATACCATAAATATTATATAGGCTAATCCCTACAGTATTAACAGTTTTATCATCGTTCATCTTTTGTTGCGAAAACAGTGAAATAGAGAGTTATTGTGAATATTTTAATGCAATGCCGAAGACGAAGGAATTATCTATTGAAGTGCGTGCTATGATAATTGCTTATCATCGTACGGGTAAAAGTAAACGCGAAATTGCAAAAGAATTACGATTAAATCGCAGAACCGTTGATTATAACGTTAAAAAATTTGAAGAAAGTGATACATTTTCCAACAAAAGAAGATCTGGACGACGCAAAGCGACGACATCTGCAGATGAACGGCATCTAATACGGATAGGTAGACGCGATAGACGAAAAACAGCACCAGAAATTGCTGCTGAAATGAATAGAGCGCGTGCTAAACCAATTAGTCTGTCCACGATACAGAGAAGGTAAAGGCAAGCGGGTTTATACGGAAGAATTACTCTGCGAAAACCACTACTACGAAAGCAAAACAAGATTAAACGGTTAAATTGGGCTAAAGAACATTAAAAATGGACGAGTGATCAGTGGAATAATGTGTTGTGGACAGACGAATCGAAGTTTGAACTTTTCGGTAGTAAAAGGCGAATATTCGTAAGAAGATCCGCAGGAGAAAGAGTACTGCCAGAATGTATTGCGCCTACCGTAAAACATGGAGGGGGTTCAGTAATGATTTGGGGGTGTTTTGGTGGAAGATCTGTAGGTGATCATAGGTGAGGCCAGCTCAAAGTCCTGATCTGAACCCAATAGAGCTTCTTTGGGAAGAATTGGACCGGAAGGTTCGAGAACGTGCTCTATCATCCACCACTGTACTGTGGGAACAACTTCAAGAAGCCTGGGCACAAATTACAGGAGATACACTGCAACAATTAATTGAAAGGATGCCGCGGTTATGTGCCGCAATTATCAAAAATAAAGGTGGGCAAATTGATGAGAGCAAAATTTAATAATAATTAATGATAAAGTTTTTATATAAGAAAAATGTAACTATTTTATGTTTATTTTACCCTATTGTATTGGTACAATAAATAAATTTTCCGTACACATTTGATAGTTTAATAATTTTGGCAAAACTAAGGGTGGGCAAATAAATATGACCGGTAGCGTATAGTGGTTTTGTCAAGTATATCTTGAAGGTAAATTTTAATGGAATTTATGGATGATTAAATTAAAGAATTAAGGTTAATATAACCCCTTCCCACAATATTTTTCGTATTCCGTACACGTATTTGATTTATTTTTTATTTATTAACGCACACGCGTTTGGCTTTCGGCGGTGTAAGTATAGTACGGACTTTGTCTTTGTGCAAATTTTTCCGTGGTTCAAGTTGCGATATTGTGATTAATTATCTGCTGATGCTGACAACTTAGCTACCGAAATACCTATACATACTCACTATAATAATAGTTTTAATAAAATTCTCTTCATATTAAATGAGCTTTCGTTGTTAATCGTTAGCTTTCTGATATGCGTTGCTTAAAAAACATGTATTGTTAACCATTAACAAATTATATATTGATGCATTCTTCAATACCAGTCTATTGTCTAGCCGATTTGGTGATTAAACACGTACAGTGTGCGTTTGGCTTTCTGAGACGTGGCATATTTTTTAAGTTTTGTATAGTGGACATAGAGGGCGCCACTAATCAAACGTCACTATTAAAAATTAATCTCCATTTTTAGTTAACCTAAATCCAAAGTTCCAGTGCCATACGTATAGTGTTGTAGCTACAACGAATTGCCAAAGTTAGTTGAAAAATGCAATTAAACCGAGAACATTTTCGCAGAATAAATTTTGATAATTTTCGAAGACAATTATCTCAAAAAGAATGCCTGGTATCTGTCGAAAAACAATGAAGTCGTTAAAAGCTATCTATTGCTTTATTCCAGTTTTATATGCAAAACTTTAAAGACAACTAATGTAGAGTGCTATAAACCTGACAGAAGAAACTATATGTAAAGGGTATTTCAAGTTTCGCGGTTTTTTAAAGAATAAATAAAACACATAATTTGCATTCACTTTCAAAAACTTTTTATTGGTAATTGAAGTATCAGTTATGGTATTTATATACGGAAAATAATATCTGCCAAATGGCCTCCTCTTGCAGCTCCACAGACGTCCACTTTTTTGTTAAAATTTTCAATGACATTTTGACATAATTGAGGCTCTATCTCACCAATGACACGAATAATTTCATCTTTCAAAGCAGGAATTGATTGTGGTGTGTTTTTATAAACCTGACTTTTCACATAATCCTAAAGAAAATAGTCTAACTGTGTCAAGTCACAACTTGGTGGCCAAGAAAATTTTCCTCTCAATAAATCAATTGATTCGTGTGGAAAGTGAGGTGTAGCGCCTTCCTGTTGAAACTACATATCCTCTAAATCAATATTCATTAATTCAGGCCACAAAAATTCGCTTGTCATCTGATCACCATTGCCAGTTACAGCTTCACCAGCAGCATTTTCAAAGAAGTAAGATCCAATTACACCACCTAACCATAATGCACACCAAACAGTAACTCGTTCAGGATGCATAGGTTTCTCATGAATAATTCGTGGATTTTCCTCACCCCAGATACGGCACTTTTGTTTATTAACATAGCCACCAAGTTCAAAATGTGCATCATCGGAAAACGTTATTTTTTGAGAAAAATCAGTAGTTCATTTATGAAATTGGCAAATGAACGACGTTTTAAATGATCAAATGGCTTCAGTTCCTGTGTTATTAAACCTTATATGCCTTCAGAGCTAAATCCTCGTGTAAAATACCCCATGTTGTTGATCCACTAAGTCCAAGTTGTTGTGAACGTCGCGTAATGGACATTTCAGGATCTTCAGCAACACTTTCACGAACCAAACCAATATTTTCTTGTGAACGACCAATACGACTGTATTTTTCACATTTTCGATCTTCCACGGAACCGGTCTCTTGAAATTTTTTAATAATTCGACCAATAGTGCTTTCAGATGGATGATCATGTAAACCATAAAATTCACGTAATTTTCTAAAAACTCTTTTCACAGAACGCTGATTTTCATAAAGTAAATCAACAATTTGAACGCGTTTTTGTACCGTGTACGAAGTCATTTTTATAAATGTCATACATCACAATTTTTAAATGCCCACATACCCAGACAAATTCAGGGCGCCATCTATATTTTGTTTATTCTTAAAAAAAAACCGCGCAATTTGAAACACCTTTTACATATTTTTTCAATTTACGAAGTTTATAAGTTTTTGTTGTGCTAGTGTATTGTTTAATTCTTTATGTTAATTTACAGGTTCAACCTGTAGCTGAATTAAGTGAACTTAGTCGTAGATCGGGTCATGATGGTCAAGAAATTGTGCTGGACGACTCCAATATCAAAAGTGGTACCCTTAGGAGATCCGGAAGTAGGAGATTTAGAAATTCCACAACCGTAAGTACAATATTAATTTTCTAATGAAAATTTATTTTCTTAGTATTGATATTTATATGATTTTACAAGATTTAATATCTTTCATATCTCATTTTTTTTAATTAAATTTTATAATCATGATCACAGTAGGCGTTTGATATCTCAATATCTTTTTGAAATACGACACTTATTGTACGTAACTGTAATCTATGAGTGCTACTTTTTTTAAAGTTTGATAAGCAATTTGATAAAAGTTATCAGCACAATTATAAGTTTGACCAATTAATGTAAAACGTAATAATAAAATATGAAATTATAGGAATTAGAACTTTAAAAGAAAAAATGCGTTGTTTAGTGGTTTAATTGGTTAAAGTAACCGTCTAGAAAACGGTAGGTACAGGTTCGAATCCTGGTTTAATGCAAAAAATTTTTAATTAATATTCGCCGTTAACATAAAAATATCATAAATCTCCGCATATATTCTGCTGTCTCTTTTCTATTTATCAAGCCAACGAACACTCGCCACGAATTGATTAATCTCAAAAAATTGCTCGCTGAACAGCAATACCTTCTGCTGTAAAATAGAAAGTGACACCCTTTTCATTGTATTCGTAAACCATATAAATAATGCTTTATCATTCATATTCACAACATTTCATCGATTTTCTGCTAGCAGATGTTTTGCGACGGCCTTTATTTTATTTCGTCCGCGTCCAGTCTTTTAATAGCCATTGACTTCTATTCGACAGGTGCAACATCTTTTCGTTTGTTTGGTGACGTAACGCGAAAAATATGAACGTGAAAGTGTAACTGATTACGTAATGTAAAATACGGTTATAATCCACAGCATATCTGACTGCGAATAAATAACAATCGGTTTTATCGTTTGCGTTATAAATAGAGGAATCCCCGACTCGAAGCTTGGATAAAGTGGATCAATTTCAAACAAATCTCGAATAATCTTGAATTCTTTAAAAATATAGTCTTACAATTATATATAAATATACAATTACGCGCTTCGTTCTCTGGACAGTTGCTCTAACCAATTAAGTTACTAAGTAGGACAATTTCGAGTCATTTGATTTGCTCTAAATTCTTAATTAACATTATGGAACAGATCTAATTGTTTTAACGCGTAGTCAGGTTTCGATGCTTCTAATTATATACAACTGTGATGCTTGATGGCCTAATTGGTTAAAACAACCGTCTAGGAAACGGTAGATGTATGTTCGAGTCCTGTCCAATGCAGAAAATTTTTAATTAATATTCTGTAAGTAGTAATAATGATTACTTTTGTATTAACTTCCCATCGTGAAGGGCTTAATTATAATCTGGTACCTGGTTTAATTATAATCTGGTACCTAGACTTCCGCGGTCGTGGTCCATACTATCCGCATCTGTGCTTCCAGGCTGGAACCGCGTCACTGGTATAACTGCCAAGTGGGTACGAAACGTTGGCAGTTATACCAGTGACGCGGTTCTAGCCCGGAAGCAGATGGGCTAAATTATATATTTATATATATTATAAACATGTGATACAATAGTTATATAATCAAATCGAAATTGTGGAAAAAAATAGAATTATCATTGTTTAAACAACATCTTTTCTACATCAATACAAGTGTTGCCATCCGTTGGTTATGTTGGAAGAATAAATGTAAATTTGAAGCATGTTTATTCAGCATTATTACAGCATTGCCTGTTATTCTGAACAACTGATAAACGTTTTCACTGGTTTGGAATCGAAGTATTCGATCAAAGCTACTTCATTGTTATATTCTCATGTTTTCGTAAATTGAATATTCTTCCAGTTTTAACTATGAAGTGCATTCCTTAACGAGTCCTTCGCCATGCTTCCAGCTTCTTTATAAGTTTTCCAAAACTAATGATCAGTCTTTAGAAAAGATTTCATAAGAAAAAGACCAAGAAATGCACTTTGATTATGACTAAACGTGAGAGAAGGTTCATCGCTACAAAACGCTACGGTATACACTCAACGAAGTAAACAGCCTGATGTAGGGGTTTCTCCTAATGCTTTATGGATCACGAATAAGATTTGATCATAAGAATGGTAAATATAAAGACACTGTAAGTGGTTTTGTATTGTTCAAAGTAGGTATGCTACCTATCGCCATAAACAACTGTAATTTGATTGCTGGCAGTTGTATTAACAGTGTCGTAAATTAGCTTATTGCAGTGCGATTCTTAGAAAGATGAAGCTGATTTAGGGCTTTATTCTATTGCACGATAACGCTCGCCCACATACAGCACATTTAACGAACAATACATGGACTAAATTGGGTTGGGAAGTACTGCCTCACCTTCTATGTAAACTGGTAAAGTGATATAAACTCTACAAAAAAGATTACAATATAATCATAACGGAAATTATGTATGTGTTAAAGTGGTTTGCAGCAAACGTCCTGCAATTGAATTTATCCAAAACCCATCTCCCGACCTATGGAAACAATTTACCGACAGATGTAAAATGTTGGATGAAGTGCTCGCTCCCAAGAATGACGTCATTTCTTGGTCTTAGCGTTGATTATCATCTCTTTGGGCTACTCAGAAAGTTCTTGGGAGGCAAGAGATTTGCCTTCACCTTCTAGCTAAAGGCAAATCACTTGCCTCTAACAAGGAAGTGAAGGATGTGGTGTAAAATAGGCTACGTCGTCAACCGAAAGAATTTTTTTCGACGGGAATACAGGTGCTACTGGAACGTTGAGACAAGTGTATATTAATAGGGGGTTCGTTACTTAGAAAAATAACGTATATATAATATTAATTTGTAGTTCGTATCAGCTAGAAAAAAATAAAATGCAGGTCAAATTTAAACCATTCTCGTAATATGATATTTTTGTTTCAATCAAAATAAAATTAATCCCTCAAACTATACACTAGTCTACGAGGTTGGTCCCATAAGTACCCGGTCTGATCTACTGATGGCGGTAGTTGTTTGAAAAATATCACTGTATTAGAAAGTACACAATCTATAAAGCATGTTTCAAGTTTGAAGACGCCACGTTGTTTAGTATTTGTTTGGCAGTCATCAATTATGAACGTTTTCAGTGAATTTGTAAAAATGGAGGAAATTGGTCTTCGTTACGTGATAAAATACTTTTATTTGAAAGGCCTCAACCCAACCGATATAAAAGCTGAACTGGATTCTACTCTGGGCGAGTCTGCTCCTTCGTTTACAGCAGTGAAATATTGGGTAGCAGAGTTTAAACGAGGCCGTACGAGCTGCCGAGGCGAGCATCGCAGTGGTAGACCAAATGAGGTGACAACTCCAGAAATGGTCGCCAGATTTAGCCCCCTTGGATTATTTTCTGTTCCCAAACTTGAAAAAAATGGCTCAGGGGTCAAAGATTTTCTAACGATGAAAAAGTGATGTTGGCAGTTAATGGCTATTTTGAGGAGCAGACAGTTCTTATTATAAAAAGGGCATCGAACTTATTGAACATCGCTGGGAAAAGTGCATAGAGCTGAAAGGAAATTATGTTGAAAAATAAATGTATTTCTTTCCAAAATTTTTGCGCTCTTTGTTGGGTCGGGTACTTCTGAGACCACCCTCGTATTTTTAAACATCAAATAATTAATAACCGTGGATAGCAAGCCTGCTGTTTAAACAATTTATTTTACGATAAATATAATAATTACTATTTCATTACCACTCGTATATCAGCGTCTTACCCAATGTGAATTGACTTGTAATTAAGTTATAATGAAAAAAAGACAACAAAAAAAAGAAACAATTGCAATAAGTACTCGACTTTCTAAATTTGTTAGCGAAACGTGTTTCTTTTGTTTCATGCTCTCTTTATCTTCGTTAGAGATCTAGTCGGCTTAGATTTCATTCATTTTCCTTTAAATTTCCCTCATTTTGTCTTTATTTTTTTAATTGTTGTACGTATAAACGTTATCGTTTGTTTTTCTCATACGCATTCCTTTAATTACATTAAATGTTTTGATTTTGTTGGGGGGGGGGGGGGGGGAACTAGAACAGATTGAAAGTAAATAATTGCTGTATTCTAGAAAATAATTTTTGCGTAAAAATAACTGTGATTTCGTGGTTTTTTGTTCGTATACATTTTGATAAAACTGATTTCGTAATTCGGCGCATTGTTATCGAAAATATTAGGCTAAGTTATTAAAAGTTGTAATAGCTAATGTTGGCAAATAAAAGGCGAGATCAATAGGCGAAAAAGTTGATAGTATCAGTTAATATTAAGACAAAATAAATACAGACAGTCATATATTGTGTTTTATCAGTCCTAAATCTATTGTTTCAGTATTATAAACGTTTGGTGCTTTTAGTACTTTTAATAATAAGATATACAGGTGTATGGACTGTATTTTGTACGAATTATACATTAAGTAAATTGGCCTAACAATGCTGTAAATTCTCATATATTTTCAACAAATAATAAAAGGAGTTCAGTACAAGAAAACCGTGTTCAAAATTAAAATTATATTATTAAAAAAATAAATGTCATCTGAACAGTTTTTTTTTTTTTAAAAATATATTAGGCGAAGTAACACTTGTAATATAAGAGGGTAGTTGTTTGAAAAATATCACTGTATTAGAAAGTACACAATCTATAAAGCATATGTTTCAAGTTTGAAGACGTCACGTTGTTTAGTATTTGTCTGGCAGACATCAATAGTGAACGTTTTCAGTGAATTTGTAAAAATGAAGAAAATTGGTCAGCGTTACGTGATACAATAGTTTTATTTGAAAGTCCACAGCCCAATCGATATAAAAGCTGAACTGGGTTCTACTCTGGGCGAGTCTGCTTCTTCGTTTACAACAGTGAAATATTGGGTAGCAGAGTTTAAATGAGGCCGTACGAACTGCCAAGACGAGCATCGCAGTGGTCGACCAAATGAGGTGACGACTCCATAAATGGTGAAGAAAATCCACAAAGCGGTACTGGACGATCGTCGAGTGAAAATGCGCGAGCTAGCGGACATAGTGGGCATTTCAAAAAGTGCGGTACATCGCATATTATCTGAAAATTTGGACATGAGAAAGCTGTGTGCAAGATGGGTGCCGCCTTTGCTCACACTCGAGCAAACACAGTGTCGTGAAGATGCTTCAATTGAGTGTTTAGCAAAGTTTCACTGCAACAAATTAGAATTTTTGCGCCGTTTCATAACCATGGATGAAACATGGGTCCATCACCTTACAGCCGAGACAAAAGAACAATCAAAATAATGGACTCAAAAGGGAGAACCGTCTCCAAAGAAGACGAAGACCGTTTTATCTGCAGGCAAGGTCTTCGCATCGGTTTTTTGGGATGCGCGTGGAATAATTGTCATTGACTGTCTTGATAACGGAAAAACTATCAACGGCGAGTATTATGCGAACTTATTGCAATGTTTGAGCGAAGAAATCAAGAAAAATCAAGAAAGTGTTGTTTCATCAAGACAATGCACCAGCTTACAAATCGGTTCTTGCAATGGCCAAAATTAATGAATTAAAGTTTTAGGTGCTACCTCATGCACCCTATTCGTCAGATTTAGCCCCCTCGCATTATTTTCTGTTTCCAAACTTGAAAAAATGACTTATTGGTCAAAGATTTTCCAACGATGAAGAAGTGATATCGTCAGTTAATCGCTATTTTGAGGAGCAAGACAGTTCTTAATATAAAAAGGGTATCGAACTTATTGAACATCGCTGGAAAGTAAATATATTTCTTTCCAAAATTTTTGTTTTTTCTTTGTCGGGTCAGGTACTTCTGGGACCATCCTTGTACTAATTTTGTTTTGAAATATATTGGGAAAGCTTTAAATAAAATAAGTATGTTGTAAAGTTCGTTTTTATTTATTGAATATTATACGTAGTTCTAACCGTTTTTGCTTACGCTATATTATAGAAATTCATTTTAATTTTATTTAATTTATTTTCGTTTGTAAAAAAAATTAAAATATTCAATAAATTGATTTTTATAAAGAACAAATGCAAGGGGCCTAAAATAGACTATTGCGGTACTCCTTTGTATATACGAGATGTGCTTCCGTAATTTTTGAGGCTAATTAAGAGGAAATGATATTGACACAATTCATATTGTAATGTTTTTCCCCCTTTAATCTTTTAGAAGCTTAACAAATTGACAAATCGAAAGATAATCGCAGTGTTTTGAAACTATAACAGTTATTCGAGTTGAATGCTTTTGACAGAATATATGAAATTTGATAAGCAGTTTGGAAAGGTAATTTTCCACAACTTCAATCGTTGTATATTAGACTAGCGAAAATGCAGCGTAACTGACATGTTATCATTCAAAAGTGGACACCAAAAGAACGGCCACTTTACATACACATTCCAATATTAAGTAGTGCTTGAAGGAAATGGTTTCATTTTCTTTAAACACTGATCAATATTGGATCGATGGGCAATGTTGTAACGTAAAACCTCCCGATATTCTGTATTCAACCAAGATGATATGGCAAGCTTGTTACACGGCCAGGTTTCGGAAGAAGATTGACACAGAGACTTGACTGCCCGAGTATCCACTTCGAGACAGCTTCTATAACTTTTCATTTGAGTGGAGGTCACTTTAATAACATTGAAGTAGGTTCAATTTTGAGCTTCTGTAATTTTGAAGTATTTTTATAAATTAATAAAGCCAAGTATCTGGTGTTATGCAAGAGGATAACTTAGCATCTTACTAAGCTTCTAAAGGGTTTCCCAATAAGGACTTGACAACTTTTTTTCAAAATAAAATGCGGACCATTTGAGATATTTCAAAAACTTTATTATCGGGTTGAAGTACAATCAAAACATTTATGAATGGAACTCGACTTCGTTCATATGGCCACCGCGGGCACGTTTGCAGCGGTCGATTCGTTGGACCCAATTTTCGATGACTCGGCCACACAATTCGACCGAAACGGCTGCTATTTCGCGTTCAATGTTGGCTCTGAGCTCTTCCAACGTTGTCGGCTTGTTGGCATAGACCAATGACTTGACGTAGCCCCAAAGAAAAAAGTCTAGAGGCGTTAAATCGCACGAACGAGGCGGCCAATCGACCGGTCCATTTCTTGAGATAACACGCTCATCAAACTTACTCTTCAATAAATCGATTGTAACGTGTGCTGTGTGGCTTGTGGCACCGTCCTGCTGAAACTACATGTTGTCCAAGTCCATATCTTCCAATTCGGGCCAAAAATTATCGGTAATCATGGCGCGATAACGATTACCATTCACAGTAACGTGACGATCATTATCGTCGACGAAAAAATATGGCCCTATGACGCCGCCGGCATGCAAACCGCACCAACCAGTTATTTTTTGTGGGTGAAGTGGTGTTTCATGAAGCACATGTGGATTTTCACCCGACCAATAACGCATATTTTGCTTATTGACGAACCCGTTGAGCCAAAAATGAGCTTCGCCACTGAAAATGATTTTGCGATGAAATTATCATCTTGGCACATCTTTTCCAGAGCCCAATCGGAGAACATACGTCGCTTCAAATGGTCCATCGGCTTCAATTCTTGAGTCAGCTTGATCTTGTATGGGTGTAAACCAAGATCCTTACGCAAAATTCGCCATAAAGTGGTCTGGGCGATGCCCAACTCTTGAAACGCCGTGGAATTGACTGATTTGGATCATTTGCTACGGACGTTTCAACGGCAGCGATATTTTCGACGCTTCGACCAACCCGTTGTCTCACTGGCACGGCAACATCACACAACGAATATGTAGACTCAAATTTTTGCACTAAACTTGTTACTGCCTGTCTACTAGGGCGAGAATTACGACCGAAAATCGGAGTTAACGCTCTTAAAGTAGCGGTCACCGACTCCGAATTTCTGTAGTAAATTTTTATAATTTGCAGACGTTGTTCGTTCGTGTGGTTTACCATGATGAAAATGTTAAGTTTACTGAATAAATTGACAGTGACAGTTCGATGATTAGTGAAAGGGTGCGTTCACAAATTAAATTAGAAGTTGTCAAGTCCCTATTGGAAAACCCTTTATAACAGCTTCTATAACTTTTCATTTGAGTGTAATAATACTGACCACTAGGTCACTTTAATAGCACTGAAATAGGTTCAATCTTGAGTTTCTATAATTTTTAAGTATTTTTATAAATTAATAAAGCCAATTTCTATTGATATCTGGTGTTATGCAAGAGGATAACTTAGCACCTTACCTTTCTTTTTAATTTGCATTTTTATTGCAAACTCTCTTTTATTTTATTTACTGTCTGCCTGGCGTAAGAAGAATTCTCGATCTTTTTTTTTGTTGCATTAATATCTACATGAACTGTACTTTATGTACATATTTTTTCACAATAATGTCTACATTCCAGTTAATAGGATTACATAACACTTCCTACATCATTTGAATAAATATTTGTTTATCATTTTATACTGCACATACATAGTTGTCGCTATTTCCTATCAATTTCCAACCGTACGTCATACTACAATAAATATCACCAAGCTTTGCGGGATCGGTGCGGCAAAACAGGAGAAACTACAAGCGTCTTACACCGGTTCTTCTATAGACGTGTTCGTTTGAGTTTGTATGCAAAGAACAAGGACATTTTAAAAGTTGCAGTCGTGTTTTCTTGCTTGCTATAGTGATATATACGATTATAATACTACTACTACTACTGCTACCTTGCCTGACCTAAATTCCACGCATTCTATCTGGTCGGTCTGTTTCATTTAGTCCAGACATTACGCCGTTTGCTTTGCTGTTTGACTCAGATTAATAACAATGTTAATAATGGTTGTAGTAATTGCTGTAATTATGTGGACAGTTTAGGAACAGATGATATATACAGGTTGTTTTTTTTTATCTCGCGTAACAGGCGGGAGATTTGAAAATTCTCTTCATTCAATGGCTTATATGTGGAACCCTGTATGTCGGTTTATTTTTTTGCTTTAAATTAACTTTTTAATTTTACAATAATTCTATAATAATTTTTATTATTTTATATCTAATTTTGGTATCAGTGGGTTTTAATTAAAGACATTTTGTATTATATCCATTTTTAATTAAATATAATTACCGTTTTCTAATTATAAATTCCAATTTTACGGTAAGAGTTGACATATTTGGTTGTTACACAGGCCATTTAGATCCATAGTTGTGGCGTTTCTTCCCAAATTTTGCAATTCAGTATCTTTTCTTGTGTAATAAGCGGCAAAACTGCATTCCTCTGCAGTGCAATACGTCACTAATAAATCCCCGATCTGTTTTTTAAAATAATGGTAAGCTATCAATTAACTAAACTTCTTCCTATGTCGGGTATCTATTTTACATTAACAGTGTTTACAGAACTTTCCTGCTTTCGTTTAGTATAGAGACTAGTGTATAATTTTGGAATAGAAAGGCTTTTAGTATCTGTTAATCTTTCCTAGAAATGGATACCATAATATAAGCTGCTTTTTATCCATTTTTTTTTCAATAATTTCTTCATTTGGTGTTCCCGTTTTAGATAGTCATTTAAAATTATTGAAAGGAATTTTGCTACCTATGTTTCGTTTCTGGTGGTGAAAATTAGCTTTAGAATTTTTCAGAATTCTTTTTCGATTTATTAGAAACAAATCATTCATTTCTAGTTTATCAGTTGTTAAAAATGCAAACTTTATCTGTCTAAAAGAATATTTTTGCATTAATAATAAAATGGTCCTAAGATTCGACCTTGTAGGACACCAATTTTATCTCGTGTAAAAAGTAAAGGGTGTTTCAAATTTTGCAGTTTTTTTAATAATAAATAAAACACATAATTTGCATTCATTTTCAAAAACTTTTTATTGGTAATTGAAGTATCAGTTATGACATTTATATGCGAAAAATAATATCTGCCAAATGGATTCCTCTTGCAGCTCCACAGACGTCCACTCTTTTGTTAAAATTTTCAATGACATTTTGACATAAATGAGGCATTAGCTCACCAATGACACGAACAATTTCATCTTTCAAAACAGAAATTGATTGTGGATTGTTTTTATAAACCTGACTTTTCACATAACCCCAAAGAAAATAGTCTAACGGTGTCAAATCACATGATCTTGGTGGCCAATTAACATCACTGTTTCTTGAGATTACACGTATAGGAAATTTTTCTGTCAGTAAATCAATTGATTCGTGTGCAAAGTGAGGTATAACGCCATCCTGTTGAAACCACATATCCTCTAGATCAATATTCATTAACTCAGGACACAAAAATTCGACGATGTCGACCACCATTAACAGTTACAGCTGCACCAGCAGCATTTTCAAAGAAGTAAGGTCCAATTACACCACCTGACTATAATGCACATCAAACAGTAACTCGTTTAGGATGCATAGGTTTCTCATGAATAATTTGTGGATTTTCCTCACCCCAGGTACGGCAATTTTGTTTATTAACATAGCCACCAAGTTCAACATGTGCCTCATCGGAAAACATTATTTTTTGAGAAAAATCAGCTGATTGTTCATTGATTAAATTGACAAATGAACGACGTTTTAAATGATCTAATGGCTTCAGTTCCTGTGTTATTTTAACCTTATATACCTTCAGAGATAAATCCTTGTGTAAAATACGCCGTATTGTTGATCCACTATGTCCAAGTTGTTGTGAACGTCGTCTAATGGACATTTCAGGATCTTCAGCAACACTTTCACGAACCAAACCAATATTTTCTTGTGAACGACCACTACTACTGTATCTTTCGCTTTTTTGATCTTCCTCTTGAAATTTTTTAATAATTCGATCAATAATGCTTTCAGATGGACGATTATGTAAACCATAAAATTCACGTAATTTTCTAAAAACTCTTTTCACAGAACGCTGATTCTCAGAAACAATTCAATAATTTGAACGCGTTATTGTACCGTGTACGAAGCCATTTTTATAAATGTCATACATCACACTTTTTAAATACCCACATACCCTAATTCAGTGCGCCATCCATATTTTATTTATTCTTAAAAAAACGCGCAATTTGAAACAGCCTCTATTTAAGAAAAATTACATTCAACGAAGCACTGTTGCTACGTTCTGTTCGAAAGATGAAAGTATAGTTTTCTCATTTTTCGTTTTATTGATATAGATGTCTCATATCATTATTCGTTCTTTGTCACTAATATCCAACATTATTTTAAGCTCCTCTATACATGTCCCCTAACATTTTCCTACCAGAAATCTCAAGTTTTTCCCGTTTGTTGTTCACTCTGTATATACTCACATCAAAACTGTAGATATAGTTATATAATACGCTTTACGTTAAGTTATCTGTTTCCAGGTGTTCTTTTCTTTTTAGAGTTTTTGTAATCACATTTTGGTCTTACATTCATTTGTCTGCCATCCAAGTTCATTCTTTATTTGAAAATTGCTAGAAATCTTCTCCATTTTTGCTACAACTAATATAATGTTTCTGATGGTATATTATAATATCTCCCTTTCTCGTATAAAACTTTTTTTAACTATTAAATATAATTGTGCCCTTTTACGATACTAAACGGGAAAATTTTAATTTTAAAATTAAAATTTTTCAGTTTAGAATCGTAAAACCACATCATTATATGCGATTAATAACGTACCGTGACTTTTCATTTAATAACTGTTTCCATAATGCAATTTACGGCGCATTTATAGAACTCGAATTCACTGTCTCTGTCGTTTAATGGTCATATATTTCCGGAGAGAATGAGATTGCGGGTTCAAGTCCCTAACGGAGAACAGGATTTTTTTCAAACATTTCCGTATTACATATGCGATGTATAAAGCGGTTAAAATTAGAAATTTTCAGTTTAGTGATTAACGGTAAAAGCGTATAATTATACGTAATTAATAGCCTACCGTGGCTTTTTGATTTAGTAATTGTTTCCATACTGCAACTTATGGCACAGAACGAATTCATTATATCCGTGGTTTAACTGTTTGCGACAAAAAAACAATATTGAAAAATGTTTTTTACAGTAGATCTTGTCTTAGATCCATGTCTACGGCAAATTCTTTTGATACATTTCTCTCTACAGTCGCTCTGTTTCTGACAAATCACTTTAACTATCATTCGAAATGACTTTATGAAAACTCTCAGCTATCATCCATGAAAAAAAGAAAATCCTGTTTCACCAAGACAACGCTCCGTCTCATACCATGGCGAAAATCCACGAATTACGGTTTGAATTGCTTGACCATCCGCCTCACTCACCAAATCTAGCCCCAAGCGACTTCTTTTTGTTCCCTCATCTAAAAATTGCGCTCGGAGGACAGAGATTTTCGTCAATCACCTTCGTGAACAATTATTTTGCAGAGAAAAGCGCCGAGTACTATTTGGACGGGTTAAAGAGATGGGAGCATCGCTGGGAGAAGTGTGTAGAGTTACAAGGAGACTACTACTGTGGGCAAAAAATAGTAAGACATTGTTCATAATTTTTAAATTCTTAATTTATTCTTCCAAATCTATTTCGTCCCCCTCAAAGTAATCCCCTCTGACCCCAATACACTTGTGCCAACGTTTCTTCCAATTCTCGAAACAGTTGTTAAAGTCAATTTCAGGAATAGCCTTCAATGCGCGTAGCGATTCACGTTTAATGTCTTCAATTGACTCAAAACGGTTTCCCCGATGCGGTCGTTTGAGTTTGCTGAATAGCCAGACGTCACACGAAGCTAAATCAGGCGAATACGGTGGTTGCGACACGATATTGGTTGAAAATTTGGCGAAAAACTCACGAAGAATTAATGCAGTATGCGACGGTGCATTATCGTGGTGCAAAAACCAAGAGTTGTCGGCCCATAATTCTGGCCTCTTTTTACGAATAGCATTGCGCAAACGACGCATAACACTCAAATAATATTCTTTGTTGACAGTTTGCCGGTCGGAAGGAATTCGGAGTGCACCACACCTCGATAATTGAAGAAAACTGTCAACATAACCTTGACTTTTGATTTGCTTTGACGTGGTTTGTTGGGCTTTGGCTCACCTTTGATACGATATTCGGCTGATTGATCGTCTGTTTCCGGGTCATAAGCGTAGATCCAAGTCACATCTCCAGTTATGATGCCTTTCATTTTGTCTTGATAGTCGGAAAGCATTGTATCACAGACGTCAACGCGACGCTGTTTTTCGAAAAAATTGAGTGATTTTGGAACAAATCGTGCTTTCACTTTTCTTAGGCACAAATGATCTTTAAAAATGGTTTTTACTGATCCTTCCGATATTCCAACGATGCCAGTAAGGTTTTTGACTGTTAATCGTCGATTCTCAAGCACCAATTCTTTGATTTTATTGACGTGTTGATCATCAGTTGATGGCGATGGCCGTCCTGGACGTGTTCTCGACCCTCTTTGAATAATTTGTACCAATCAAAAACACTTGCTCGCGACAAACAATTATCACCGAAGGCCTTTTGCAACATTCTGAACGTTTCGGCACCAGAAATTTCATTCCGTACACAAAATTTAATGGAACTTCTTTGTTGAATAGTTTCACTCATTGTAAAAATCGCCGAATGCACTTTTTGTACTTCAGAAAGACAAGCGTATACTAAACACTAATGATTATTTTGATGTGACATTTGGCACAGACGTCACTGACAGTCATACCAACCTAGAAAAAAAATATTTCGACGAATGGGTTTTCGCGCGAAATTTAAATTAAAAAGTCTTACTATTTTTTGCCCACAGTAGTATGTAGAAAAATAAATATAAATTTTAATGCAAAAATGTCTTGTATCTTTGTTAGGACAGAAAGTTTTCAGACCACCCTCGTATATAGCACCTGTTCAAAATTTGGAAAGAATAGATGCAAGGCAATAATTATGTAAAGACAGTAAAAACAATTTTTTCATTAAAATGATTTTCCAATCATTAAATATATTGAAAATTGGAGTATATGAAACGAAATAATGTAAACTACGGACATTTTTGGTGAATGCGTATAATCTGATGGGAGAAGTATAGGTTTTTAAGCATGCATTAAAACTTCGAGGTTTAACATGGATGTTATTTTACTTAGGACCTTATAACTTTATTAATGAACAAAGTTTTGAGAGTAACCTGAGATAAACTTTAGGGTTTTATTTCGTATATATGTACTTGTCCCGCTTTTGTTATTGATTTCATTAATAATTATCATAGTTTTCAGACCACCCTCGTATATCGCTATAGTACCATTTCTTTTTGTAGTTAAACAATTGAATATCTAAAAATACCTAAAACGATTACAATTTCAGAACCAGTTCGCGAAAGTGTTTATAAATATTTTCTAAAATCAAACACTTATCGTAACGTAAAAATACTATTGATTTAGCTCGCCCGTTTTAGACGGTTTATTTAAAATCCGGCGATAAAATTATAAAGCAAACAGTGATATGTTCAAGAAGGTACCAAATACAAATATAAACAACTTTAGATCTTCCAGAAGTGGAAACACAAGATAAATACATTTTACAAGCAGCAATTTGGAGATTAGAGATTTCTGTGTTAAATCTCATAGATATATTTAGCTTTACAATTATCAGTTCAATTTAGTTTCGTTAAAAAAATCGATGATATTTTATGGAAAGCGTTTTATTTTATTTTGATTGGAAATCTATGAGTGTCAATTATTGTACTTGGTTATCTCGATTATTTTAATATTTAAGGCAAGTTGTTAATAAATTAAACGATGAAACAAAAGGCCACATATTTTTTTTGTAATATTGCTTTTTGACGAAATCCCAATGGACTTTCTTCCATCAAAAAAAAAACATTGTTTCTTTCAGTCTTTAAAATAGGCATCAACCTTATCCTTCAATTGGTTATCGTCTGCGAAACGATGTACTCTGACTTGCTTTTTCAAATTTCTAAATAAGAGATCGAATGCGATAAAATCTGGATTGTATCTAGCTCAGAGAAGTTACATTTGTGGAAGATAGGTTTAGTTTTGGCTGCTTTTTGAACTCGTGCATCGTCATGATGAAGGAGAACTTCTTTGTGACGCAAATCTGGATGTATTACCATAGACAACTGCTGCTATAATTAAGAAGAATAACTCTTGCTTGATTCAAAAAAAAAAGAAAACGGAAGCCGAGAGCTTTCTAGTTGAGGATTGTATGTGGGTTTTGGAGGCGGAGATTATTGATCTACTACATAGACCTTTAATTTTATTTCTGGAGCCCAGTGATGTGCAATCATCATCATAAATTTAGAAACATAGATCTTGTATGTTTTATTTAAAAGAACGAACAATGGTGCAACGAAGACATAAAAGCGATACAAGTTCTAACATCACGAATAAAAAAGATATTTCTGGGTTTCACGTCGTCCATATTCCAAGAAACTAAAATTTATTAGTTCATTTACATTTATGGAACTCCAGTGTACACAGTCTGTCGCAGAGAAAGCCGAAGCTTTTTTAAAATTAGTAATTCTTAGTGCGCCATCTATTTAAAAAAATAGCGTACTATTTTGGTAAAATTCATTAGTTTTAATCAAAGTAATCACCTTCGGCTTCTATACAACGTTTTGCACGGTCAAATAACATGTCGAGTGAAATTTTAAGTTCATCTTTAGAAATGTCCTTCAAGATCGCTGTCAACACGGTTTTATTGGCGTCGACGTCCGCATAACGCTGTTTTTCCATCGGCAAATGTAGTTTGGAGAATAGATAGAAATCACAGGGGACCAAATTCGGTGAATTAGGTGAATAGTTGAAGGTTAAAATGCCATTTGTAGTCAGAAAATCAGTGATAAGCGTCGAGCGATGACATGGTGCATTATCACGTAACAAACGACAACTACAATTTTCACTATATTGAGGGCGCACAAGACGCTTACGCGCCAAAAGACGCTTCATAACACTTAGATAATATACAGCATTAGCTGTTTGACTAGTTGGTACAAACTCTTTGTGTACTATCCCTTTCGAATCATAAAAACAAATCAACATTGTCTTTACTTTTGACTTTTCCAAACAGCCTTTTTTCGGTCTTTCTTCGCTTGGATGCTTCCATTCAGAGCTCTGAATGGAAGCATCTGGTCTCTTGGTCTCTGGATCATACTGAAAACACGTCTCTTCGCTAATAACAATAGAATACCTGAAGTTTTCATTCTTTTTTGAGTCTTTAATCAAGTCTGTACAATGTTGAATTCAGTTAGCTTGTGTGGTACAAACCATGCACAAATCTTTCTTAGTCTCTAATCCTGTGTCAAAATGCGATGAACTGAATCTCTGGAAATATTTAATTCCATTCCCACGCATCGCAATGAGGATTTCGGCTCATTCCTGATAAATTCACGCACAAGTTCGATGTTACTTTCCGTAACCACAGCTTTTTTGCACCAGGATGTTCGTCGTCATTTTGTATGTCCGAATGAAATCGTTTATACCACTTATACACACTCATACGTGATAAACACATATTATCATACACTTGTCTCATCAAATTAAACGTTTCAGTAAACGATTTACAGAGATTAAATTAAATTCAACCTTTTGGAAGAGTACAGACAGGTACTTAAGCTTATATTTTTTATTAATAATATATTGACCTGGTCAGTTACATATTAATTCACGTGTCAGGACATAGATTCAAATAATCAATGTTTTTTCGGGGTATCTTGAAGATCCTTCAGGGTCTGTGGTAGGCATGTTAAATTGCTCAATCTTCTACTGAAAATGTCCAATGTGTAATGTGTTTACCAATACCAAATACATACTGTTACTTAATGCCCAATTTCTCTGTTTCTAATGACTTAAATGTCATGCTATTTTCACATAACATTGGTGAAGGAACTACCCTACCGACGCATATTTTTTTTTAATAGATGGCGCCACTAAAAATTACTATTTTAAAAAAGTTCCGTTTTCTTTACGACAGACTGTGTATATCCCGTTCTCTTTTTTCTTTTGACGGGTCTTGTATCTATCGTAAAGTTTTTTTTTTAGATTAATAAAATCATTATTATATCAAGAAATGATGTAGCGGTCTTCTAGGAATTTCTGGCTCAACAAATATCGTACCTATTATTGAAGAAGACCTTGTAACACTTATTAAGTGTAATCTAGTTCTTAAAACATCATATTATATACGTATTAGTATTGGTTGTAACTACGATTGCTAATAAATATACACTACCGGTCATATTTATTTGCCCACCCCAATTTTATGTGTTTCCTGAAATACGGATTAGCTTTCGAAAAATCTGTATTATAATTATTCAACAATATTATTAGTAGAAGTAATTCCATATGAATTTCTACGAAAATCTTAAATTGTTTATGATATATCGTAAAGGTGTCATAAATTGGAAAAATACCATAAATATTATATAGGCTAATCCCTACAGTATTAACAGTTTTACCTGCATTTCCGAAAGGTATTATCAATATTGTGTTATTGTACTAACTAATTACAATATTAGGATGTGTTATTCAAAAAGGAAAATGAATTTTATGTCAGTCATCGTTCATCTTTTGTTGCGAAAACAGTGAAATAGAGATTTATTGTGAATATTTTAATGCAATGCCAAAGACGAAGGAATTATCTGTTGAAGTGCGTGCTATGATAATTGCTTATCATCGTACGGGTGAAAGTAATCGCGAAATTGCAAAAGAATTACGATTAAATCGCAGAAGCGTTGATTATAACGTTAAAAAATTTGAAGAAAGTGGTACATTTTCCAACAAAAGAAGATCTGGACGACGCAAAGCGACGACATCTGCAGATGACCGGCATCTAATACGGATAAGTAGACGCGATAGACGAAAAACAGCACCAGAAATTGCTGCCGAAATGAATAGAGCGCGTGCTAAACCAATTAGTGTGTTCACGGTACAGAGAAGGTTAAGGCAAGCGGGTTTATACGGAAGAATTGCTCTGCGAAAACCACTACTACGAAAGCAAAACAAGATAAAACGACTAAATTGGGCTAAAGAACATAAGAATTGGATGATTGATCAGTGGAATAATGTGTTGTGGACAGACGAATCGAAGTTTGAACTTTTCGGTAGTAAAAGGCGAATATTCGTAAGAAGATCCGCAGGAGAAAGAGTACTGCCAGAATGTATTGCGCCTACCGTAAAACATGGAGAAGGTTCAGTAATGATTTGGGGTTGTTTTGGTAGAAGATCTGTAGGCGATCTCGTCAAAATTGAAGGAATCCTAAGAAAAGAAGGCTACAAGGAAATTTTAGAAAATAACGCTGTTCCTTCAGGACTAAGGATTCTTGGCGAAAACTTTGTATTTCAACAGGACAACGATCCGAAACACACTTCTAGATTGTGTGGCGATTACTTGCGTCAACTAGAGGAGCAAATTTCTATAATGGTATGGCCAGCTCAAAGTCCTAATCTGAACCTAATAGAGCTTATTTGGGAAGAATTGGACCGGAAGGTTCGAGAACGTGCTCTATCATCCACTACTGTACTGTGGGAACAACTTCAAGTAGCCTGGGCACAAATTACAGAAGATACACTGCAAAAATTAATTGAAAGGATGCCGCGGTTATGTGCCGCAATTATCAAAAATAAAGGTGGGCACATTGATGAGAGCAAAAGTTAATAATAATTAATGATAAAGTTTTTATATAAGAAAAATGTAACTATTTTATGTTTATTTTACACCATTGTATTGGTACAATAAATAAATTTTCAGTACACATTTGATAGTTTAATAATTTTGGCTAAAACTAAGGGTGGACAAATAAATATGACCAGTAGTGTACATTAGAAAAAGTTTAGTTTGGAAGCCCTTCATTTTTTCTCAGCCATTTAATTCCTATTAGTAGATCGATTAATCTCATTTCAATATTAAAAATTTTCAATTTCTGATCTCCCTCCACTAGTTCATTGTCGAAGTTATCCTCATCTATATCTTCTAATTAAAAAAAAAATTGATGATAGTTAATTCATTAATTGTTATTGAGGTCAATCGAGTAATAATATAATATATTTAATATTTTCTTAAAATATTTGTTTGGGTTCATGTAACAATTTGTCCTTTAAGGGGAACATTTGAGACCTAATTCTTTTACAACCGAGACACACATGCATGATAAATTATTTACGTTTGTTACTGTACATCCATTTTTAAATAAAACGTTACGCTTTGAAATATATACAACGGTTAAATCGTAAAACAAAACAAGAACCGTTATATAAACTAATAAACTAATTATAATGCATTACGAACGTGTTATCTGGTCCCTCTCCTCCTCTGTTTGATTAAAAACACACGTTGTGTGCGTTTGCATATTATACGGAGTGCTGTTCTCTATTATAAAGTCGTCTACAGAGCCGTTTATGTTATTTCGGACTCTTGAATGTATAAAATCAAATAATATCAATTAGTTAATATCAAAGTTAATCAAATAATTAATTGAAAATGTATTAAATATAGAAATATATTTAAATTAACAAATATCATCATTAATAACATTAATAACAGGTTTTCTAATACGAGTGATATAATTTCTTTAAAAAAAAAAAACAGTCTTATTGTTAAGAAAATTCAAAAGTTTTTTTATTTAATGTGAAGTACAATCGATAATACAATTAAGTTCTAAATAAAACGTCATTCAAATGGCCTCCACGACTTCTGCAGAAACGAATTCGATGAACCCAATTTTTGAGCACTTTTTCCACTAAATCTAGTCGTATGTCATGAATGGCACGGCACGTTCAATATTGACTTGTAAAGCTTGAGGAGAGTCTGGTTTATTTCGATAGTCCAATGACTTCAAATAACCCCACAAGAAATAGTCTAATGGTGTTATATCACGATTTCTTGGAGGCCATTCAATATCACAATTTCTTAAAATAATCGAATCTCCAAACTTTTCTCGCAATAATTCTATTGTTGCATTTGCTGTGTGGCACGTTGCCGCGTCTTGTTGGAACCAAATGTTGTCAAGATCAACTTCTTCCAATGTCGGCCATAAAAAGTTGGTTATCATCAATCTATACCGCTCTCCATTGACAGTAACGGTGTTCATTTTGAAAGAAGTACTGACCGATGATTCCACCATACCAAAAACCACACCAAACTGTCAATTTAGGTGAATGTAATGGTTTTTCATAAATAATTTGTGGATTTTCTTCGCATCAGAGTCGACAGTTTTGTTTATTTACCACACCATCCAGATGAAAGTGAGCCTCATCAGAGAAGATGATTTTCTTAAAAAAATTGTTATCGTTTTCAAATTGTTCCAAGGCAAAATCAGCAAATTCACGACGTTTACGGTGGTCCAATGGTTTCAGTTCTTGAGTGAGAACAATTTTGTAGGAATGCAAACCCAAATCCTTTCTCAAAGTCCGCCAGGTTGTGGTTTGAGACAGTCGCAATTGTTGAGAACGTCTTGGAATCGACGAATTACGGTCTTCAGTAACACTTGCCTGAACGGCAGCAATATTTGCATTACTTCGAGCGGTTCTTTGTCTTATTGGCACTTGAAAATTATGTAAAGAAAATGTAACCTCAAAATTTTTAACAATTCGGCGAATAGCGAGCATACTTGGACGATTATTACGACCATAAAATGGCAAAAGCGCACGAAAAGTTGCAATTGGAGAACGATTATTTTGATAATAAAACTGAATAATTTGTAAACGTTGTTCTTGCGTATATCTCTCCATGATGAAATTGTAAACACTACTGAATACAATGAAAAACAAATGACAGATCATGACATATTACAAATGGCCGAAATGTCACTTCAAAATCATATCATCCCTATTGGCAAACCTTATATTAATATTGTTCACAATAATATCCGAAAGGATATTAGTGTGAACAACAAACCACGAATCGCTTCGTTACTCCAATGAATACTCCAATGAATTTCGGGTTTTTAAATAAGGATATTACAATTTTGTATTTAAATAAAACAGAATAATTGAGATATTGGGTTGAAAATTATTCCAGATGCAGTACACATGATACATTTAACTGTGGAATTCGATCTCGTTCATATGACCACCGCGAGCACGTTTGCAGCGATCGATTCTTTGAAGTCAATTCTCCATCACTCTCTCATGCATATCGGCCAGAACGATGGCAATTTCGCGTTCGATGTTGTCCCTGAGCTCCTCTAACGTTGTTGGATTGCTGGCATAAACCAAAGACTTAATGTAATTCCATAAGAAGAAATCCAACGGCGTTAAATCACAATTGCGAGGTGGCCACTCAACCGGACCATTTCTCGAGATTATACGGTTACCGAACTTCCCCTTCGGTTTAACCAGCTGTGTAAGTGGCACCATCTTGAAACCACATATCACTGGTGTCGAGTCCTACTTCTGGCCAAAAATAGTCTTTCAACATGGCAAATTAGCGAACTCCATTGACCGTATCATGGCGATCATTTTCATCGACGAAAAAATATGGTCCAATCACATCTCCGACATAAACTTCACAGAATTTACGACAAAAGGATTGACACAGGGAGGTTTGTTAAGCTTTATACTTTTCACAATGATATATATACATATTTCAGCTCTACGGGCCTTTGGGCCCATGGCTTTTTACAATGATAATGAACGATAAAACGAAGGAAGTCATGGGCAAGGTGAAGAAACTGACAGTTGGCTACGGAAATATGGAAATAACAAAAATTGTAGAAAATGTCTTTGCTGATGACTTAATTCTTGTATAGTTTGGCAAAGCTGTACTGTGTTTTTCTCATCCATTTTGTTTTTTCTTGTTACGGGATGTATACACTTTAGTCCAGCCTCATACAAATGTCTTTGAAGAATTCGTCTTGACGTTCTCTTCTTCCCCAAGTTTCGACGGATCGACTTGAAGTTTTTTTCTTTTGATATTTTGATAATTAGACGATCGTCACGGATTGCTAATTTTTCTCTTTCTGGCTACGATTTTGTTGAGATCTCGCGCATTACAGTTTGATGAGAAATTTCTACTTTCCGTGCTATTTCACGTTGCGAATATACTTCTGTTGTCAAGAGGACAAGGATTCTTGTTTTTTCTCGAGGAATACGTTGGTCGTTTTGCCCGTACCGCAATTAAATTTCAAAAAAAAAATTTATTGCAAAATAAAAATAAAACAAAATATATTTAAAACAACGCATAATAAAGTTTATTTTTATTTCGTTGTTATTACTCAAACAGTATCAGAGATAAACTAAACATAAATATTTCTACAAAGTAATGCGACAGAAACCCTCGAGAAGCAGGTAGTTCTAAAATAAAATACCATTATGACAAATTACGGTATACATAAATCAGATACGAGCGTGATTCCAGAAGTACCCGACCCAACAAAGAAAACACAAAAATTTTGGAAAGAAACATATTTATCTTTCAACATAATCTCCTTTCAGCTCTATACACTTTTCCTAACAATGTTCAATAAGTTCTATACCCTTTTGATGATAAGAACTGTCTTGCTCCTCAAAATAGCCATTAACTGCCGACATCACTTCTTTATCGTTGGAAAACCTTTGACCACTGAGCCACTTTTTCAAGTTGGGGAACAGAAAATAATCCGAAACTTTAATTTATTAATTTTGGCCATTGCAATAATGGATTTGTGAACTGGTGCATTGTCTTGATGAAACAACACTTTCTTCTTAGCCAAATGCGACCGTTTTTGCTCGATTTCTTCGTTTAAACGTTGCAATAAGTTCGCATAATACTCGCCGCTGATAGTTTTTCCTTTTTTAAGATAGTCAATGAAAATTATTCCATACGCATCCCAAAAAAATCGATGCCATGACCTTGCCTGCAGATGAAACGGTTTTCGCCTTCTTTGGAGCCGGTTCTCCCTTATGTGTTGATTGTTTTGATTGTTCTTTTGCCTCGGGTGTGAAGTGATGGACCCATGTTTCATCCATGGTTATGAAATGGCGCCAAAATTCCGGTTTGTTGCTGTGAAACTTCGCTAAACACTCAATTGAAACATCTTCACAACATGTTTTTTGCTTGAGTGTGAGCAAACACGGCACCCATCTTGCACACAGTTTTCTTATGTCCAAATTTTCAGATAATATGCGATGTATCGCACTTTTTGATATGCTTACTATGTATGGTAGCTCGCGCACTTTCAGTCGACGATCATTCAGTACCGCTTTGTGGATTTTCTTCTCCATTTCTAGAGTCATCACCTCGTTTGGTCGATCACTGTGATGCTCGTCTTGGCAGCTCGTACGCTCTCGTTTAAACTCTGTTACCCAATATTTCACTATTGTTAGCGAAAGAGCAGACTCACCCAGAGTTGAATCCAGTTCAGCTTTTATATCGGTTGGGCTGAAGTCTTTCAAATAAAAGTATTGTATCACGTAACGATGACCAATTTTCTCCATTTTTACAAATTCATTGAAAACGTTCACTATTGATGGCTGCCAAACAAATACTAAACAACGTGGCGCCTTTAAACTTGAAACATATGTTTTATAGATTGTGCACTTTCTAAGGCAGTGATATTTTTCAAACAACTACCGCCATCTCTAGGTCAGACTGGGTACTTATGGGACCACCCTCGTAATGACAAAATGAAAAACATAACAAATGTATTTGTACGTGCAATTCGAATTCAAAAGTATTCCCTTCTTGCAGTGATCCTATTCGATGTCTTAACGACTGTATTATTTCTAAAGATGTCTAAAATTAGACATTCAGGTAGGCGTCGACCTAACATGCCCGAACTATAATAAAATATATTTAAAACAAGGCATAATAAAGTTTATTTTAGTGTCATTGCACGTTGTTATTACTCGAACAGGACCAGAGATAAACAAAACATAAATATTTCTACAAATTAATGCGGTAGAAACCCTCGACAAGCAGGTAGTTTTAAAGCCACCATTACGATATTAGGGTATATCTAAATCAGTTAATACTGAAATGAAAGACCTAATAAATGTATTTGTAAGTGCAATTCGAAAATTATTCTCTTGTAATGGTCCTAATCCAATGGCTAATAACTGTATTACTTCTAAAGATGTCTAAAATGCGAAATTTTAGTAGGTGCCCGGCCTAACACGCCCAGATACTATAAAATGTTAAAATGTTAAATTCGTTCCATCGAAATTATCATTTCCAGAATCTCCTGGTGTTTCCAATAGAAGGAATCGCAAATAAAATAAGAAATCGGAGATTTCATTTGTTTTCCTTTTTTTTTGTTTATATGTTTACGTTGGTTTGATGAAATTCAAGCTTCGGCTGTCTGCAGTCCGTGAAGTATAGTTGACTGTGTCTCGGTGTTCTTATTGTTGTGCGAATATTCCCATTGTTGTTTTCGCTTGAATTTTATGAATTGACGTTGATGAAAGAATGCGGTGAAAATGAGTATTTATATTTGTCGCCAGACGGGTGAAAATAAAAGAAAATATCGAATGAATTTCATTTATGTGACGGGTGAACAATATGTGTTTGTCTGACCGGATCAGGTCAAACAGGGTCAAGAAAAAAATGGGTATATTTTTTCTTAAAAGGTTTAGTTAATAGAATGTTTGTTTAAATAATGTTTGTTTGGATCTATTTGTAATTTATAATATTGATTAATTAAAAGAAAAATAAAAAATACCGAGGGATTTTAAAAGAAAGTTTTGTGTTTAAATACCTCATTTCACGTTTACAGCATTTTATAATATTTAATAATAGAAAGATGAAAAAATCAATACCTTCCTCTATAATCCTAATATGCAATTGTCCGAGTGATAGAACAAAGTACGTATTCGCCACACCAAATGTATAGCTTTGCTATCACGGTACATACACTAGCGTTCATATTAGTTCGGACATTCAAATTTAAAAAAAGGGAAAACAGTTAAACTAATTTATGACAAAACTTAAAATTTTTATTGTATTATTGTTTATAGATGTTTATAAATAATAATAAAAATTAAAGTGATTCTAGCGTTAAATAAACAAAGATATCTTAAACATTCCACTCATCAAACAAACCCTTTTTGTGCGAAGAACAGCCCGTACAATTCGAGGCATCCTTTTCACGAGTTTTTCAAGGACACTATTCGGTATATTATTCCATTCTTCTTGCAATATGCTCCACGAATGATTTGTTGAGATAAGACACACGTTTCGAACCCACCTGTGCTATTTATCCTATAACAATTCTAGGGGGTTTAGGTCGTTGCTTTGCGGTGGCCATGTCATTATTTGTAAGGTATTATTGTTTTGTTCGCTATTTAAGAAGTTCTTACGTATTACTGATGTGTTTGGGGTCGCTGTCATGCATAAACACAAAATTTTCGCTGATTAAACGTAGCCTCGATGGTATTGCATTTCTTGCAATATTTCTAAATAATCCTCCTTTCGCAAAATACCCTCGATTCGCTTCAAGTCCTTTGTGCCGGCGTAGCAAAAAACAACCCCAAACAAGCACAGAACTTCTTCCTTGTTTAACTGTTGCCCTTCTTATAAAAACATTCCTTGATTGTCTAAACAGTTCAAACTTTGATTCATCAGTCCATAAGACCCTTTTCCAGTCATCCAGTGTTCAACCTCTGTGTGTTTCTGCCCATTGTAGTCGTTTTTGCCTGTTGCTCCATCGAAGTAAGGCGATCGTGTAGATTTGTAGATTTTTATCTTATTTTCACCGTAGTAACAGAAATTTTTCTTGCACGGTCGCGATTCATTTTTGCGTCTCCTATTTCGTTTATTCAGTAATTTTATACGTTCATCATCGGCGGGAGATGTTATTCGCTTACGACCTGAACGTGCGGGGTCTTTTAAACTGCCCGCGCGTCAATATCTTTACTAGTCGATTTATTAACATGTCTTTTCGGAAACTTGACGCACTGAATAATATTCTTGATAAAAAGAAATAATTACAGAACATTTTTCTAAAGTTGTTACACAAGACTCTTTGGGGTGAGGGCAGGTAAGTTTCGCAAGTTTTTGCTTGCAATATTATCTCAAAAATAATCGTATTTATGGCGGTACGGATTATTCCACGAATTACCGCAGTGAGTCATAAAATATAATAGTTATTTGTAGGTGCTCTAATAGATATATTTGTCTGCAATTTGTTATAAATCTCGTAAAGGACCTAATGTAAATATATTATTTGTATTTAAACGCAATTATATTATTTTTAGAAGAGTTTACTAACTTTCACTAGCTATCCGAACTAATATGGACGGTAGCGTGCGTATATAGACTGAACACTTTTAAACTTGGAATATATCAGTAGGTAAACGTCTGAGAATAATTCAAATGTTAATAACATCCTGTTTTCGACGCGTTTCAAGGAATAAACTTTGACGTTATTAACGAAGTTATTCTCTATGGGTTATCGTATTGTTTACGATACAGCAAAAGAATGAAAAAATAATACCGTCCTCTGTCTTTCGAATATGCAATTATTCGAATGAAAGAACGAAGTGCATGTTCGGACCGTCAAATGTATAGCTCTGTTGTCACGGTACTTACTTAGACTGAACACTCTAAATTCGATATAACAATTTTATTTATTCAAACTATGTAGAAATCTTGATCGTAATCGACAGTTATTAAGCTTTTTGAACTTTGAATACTTTTTTTAAGTAACGGGTGGGCCATCTATCGTGCGTACACCCGAAAATATCGAAGCTGTGGCTAAGAGTGTGCGTGAGAGTCCATCAACATCAACTCATCATCATTCTCAAGAATTGAACATTTCACGCACCAGTTTACGTCGAATTTTGCGAAAGGATCTCGGTAAGAGGCCTTACAAAGTTCAATTGGTTCAAGAGTTGAAGCCGCATGACCATCCGCTTCGTTTTCGCTTCGCTAGATGGGCCAACGAGAAACTGCACGATGATGTCGATTTTGCCAAAAAAAATCATCTTTTCGGATGAAGCCCATTTTCATCTTGGTGGGTACGTGAACAAGCAAAATTGCCGTATTTGGGGCTCAGAAAACCCACACGTAGTCTTACAGAAGCCAATGCACCCATTACGAGTGAGTGTTTGGTGCGGCTTGTGGAGCGGAGGCATCATTGGCCCATATTTCTTTGAAAATGAGGACGGCGCAACCATTATGGTCAATGGAGACAACTATCGCACCATGATAACCGATTTTTTTGTGCCCGCTCTTCATGGTATTGATGTGAACGATGTTTGGTTTCAACAGGATGGTGTAACTTGCCACACATCTCATGCCACAATCGATTTATTGCGTCAAACATTTGATGGGCGTTTAATTAGCCGAAATGGTGATGTCAATTGGCCGCCAAGAAGCTGCAATTTGACATCCTTGGATTATTTTCTGTGGGGCGCCGTTAAAGACAAGTGTTATGCCGACAAACCAGAGACAATTGAGCATTTGAAGGTCAACATTTGTGATGCCATTGCCGAGATACGACCCCAAACACTCGAAAAAGTGCTCGAAAATTGGTTCAATCGATTAGGGTACTGTGAGGCCAGCCGCGGCAGCCATATGAATGAAATAATATTCCATCTCTAACCGGAACAATTGTACTTCACAACAAAAAAATAAATTTGGCAAAATTTCAAACCGTTTTTGTTTTATTGCATTTTTAAATTTAAACTTTTAAATGACCCACCCGTTATTTTGAATTTTGTTTCTACAGTAATTTGTAGAAAAAATGTATTTACTTACTTTTGTGATTATCTACAAATGCTATTTTACAAGACGATCGTATTCTTGTACTCCCTTTCCATCGATTGTTTTTATTTTTTAATTAAATTAAGAAAGTTACTACTTCATCTTCCTATTCGTGGAATTTGTTAATTTTGTTGACACTGATCGCTTAAAAGTCGTTGAGTATCGAAGATTTTTTTTATCGTTTTTCTTTTCGGAGATTATTAGTTTGTTAGTTGTTCCTTATTTTGTTGTTATATTTGTTTGGTGACAAAATTTCTGTTTAACCGTTAGTATGCTTTTTTTTGAGAACGAAATTTCAGAACAAAAATTTCATAATTTTTTCTAGCTCCAATTCGTATGTAATTTTTCAGACTGAAAAATATGTGTATATACATATGTCTACCGTATGTTTTATATATCTCATTCTCCAATTTACATTTACATAAACAAAAAATAAAACGTGTTGGAATACATCTCCATCTGTGATAAATTATTCGCATCATGTCTGAGTATGAGTCAACAAAGTACCGAAAAAATTACTAATGTATCAAATGACGTCAACAGCATGTATTACTGGCATTTTAAACGTTTATGATTATTATATTTTTATACGTATCATTTCGAATTATATCCAAAACATGTAGATATGTTATGAGTGATCATTTACTTTGACGTTCGCGTATATTACCCCTCACATTTAGAGATATTTTGTTTTCAATTTTAACTCCTTAAATATAAGGTTAAAAAAAACCCTTTAAATTGTACAGTCTGCATAATCAAAAACGGAGGCTATTCCTACTAAAAACGCCTAATAGGAAAAATAGATATACGTTGGTTGTTTTAAAAATTTTGCCGATGATACATAAAAAATCAATTGTTCTAACCAATTTCTTTTATTGTTTTTCAAAATATTCGCCTTTATGATCTATATATCAACCAAAGTTTTCCGTCTTGAACAGCATTTTTTCGTCATGTGCTTCTTTTTTTCTGTAAGTTCTGGCTCATTATTTTTTTAAATTCGTTTGTGACAGAATATACCAGATGTACCGGAAAGTTAGTACCGGTTTTTTCGTAAAAAAATTACATAATTTTCAAGAAAATGGAAAATTTATTTATTCAAAGTATTGGCTATTTGATTCTACACATCTTGCCCACCTTTCAGGCAATTTATGTATGACATCCCAAAAAATCTATTTGTCCTTTGAGTAAAACCATTTATCGAGCTATTTTCTAACTTCTTTGAAATTGGCGAAGTGCTGCTCTTCAAGCGCGTGTTCCATTGATGCGAAAAGGTGATAGTCGGTCATGGCAAGATCTAGAGAATGCGGCAGGTGCGATATTATGTCCCATCCAAGTACTTTCAACGCTTCCTTGAGTGGTTTTGTTGTATGAGACGGCGCGGCGCGTTATCGTGCTGTGGAATCACTTTACTGTGTCTTCGTGCTCACTCTGAACGTTTTTCTATCAATGCTTGGTTCAAATTGATAATTTGTGGTCGGTAGCGATCTATATTAACTGTTCCACCAGGTTTCAACAATTCGTAATACACCACGCCACTCTGGTCTCACCTAACACAGAGCATTGTCTTGCGACGAAAACGATTTGGAGTCGATGGGCCGCCTTTGCCAGGCGATAACATTGTTTTTTGCGCTTAAGGTTTAGAAATAAATCCATTTTTTATCACCCATCACTATTCAAAGCACAAATGACTTCCGAGTATACCTTTGAAATAGCATTTCACAGACGATTTTTTGATTTTCCATTTGCCTGTCATTCAATTGATGTGGCATACATTTTCTCATTTTTTGAATTTTTCGCATTACTCGTAATCGGTTACTAATTTTTTCTTGAGCCACGTTTAACGCTTCTGCCAATTGTTTTTGAGTTTGGATTGGGTCTTCAGCCAATAACTCCTGCAGTTTCGCATCTTCAAACTTTTTCGGTCTACCAGAACGTTCTTTATCTAGCACATAGAAATCACCACTTTTGAATTACCGAAACCACCCCTCGCATGTTTTTATCGTTGGTGCGTGCTTACCGTAAGTTTCTACCAGCAAACGATGACTTTCAGCGGTTTTTTCGTTTCGAAAAGTAATGCGGGACGCAAACGCACTTTTTCAGGCACGAAACTCGACATTTTCAAAGAGGTACAAATCTATAACAGTGTTACTTTCGCAAAATATAACATGTATGGTTTTGAAGCTTGATGTCAGTACAATACAATGACATATGTGTCAAATCATTACATTGCATACTTAAGCCTAGCGACATCTGTTAGAAGGTAATGGCTTTCCGGTACACCTGGTATTTTATTGTCATATTTTCTTTAAATATTTTAGCCAAATTACAAGAATAAATAGAATTTATTAAATTAAAAAAGGCTTGCAATTTAATATATGAAACATTAGACATTTTATATATTCTCTATTGTACCGATTTATTGAATTCGAACTGCAGTAAATCTAATAAACAAAAAACAATGTTTCATACGATAAATACGACTACAAATCTAGAATTATATAGGCTACGCGTTCTAAGCTCGATTAAATATCATGTATTTATGTTTGGCATTTTGTAAATTGAACACGTTTTGCCATTTCGTTTGCACACACCTCGCCGGACACGAAGGTATAATTCCTAGTTAAATAAAGTTTTTACACGATTGTCGGAGTTTCTGTGTAATGCATCTGAATATATTTTTAAATATCATTTGACGTAATCGTTACGTAACAAAAATGCACTTCAAAAGTCGTGAAATAACGATAATTACATTTAGGAAAATATTAATTATGTGGCTGTATTTTAGGATTAATTTTTCTTTATGCGCTTCATTTATAAAGTGATCTTTTTCCCTGAATCGTACGCTCTATAAGTATACTTCCTTTGAGCTTGGGTTGTAAAATTGGTTGCATATCTGTGTTTAAAATGAAGTGTTGATGTCATTTAATTATGCATTTATTGACCAAAAAATAAAAGAGGTTAGACATAACTGTTAAAATGCATTTAAAAGTAATTTGTAGATGCATTTTGTAAACTATTTTAAGCAATCTGTTTTAAATAGATTTAAACAAGAACGTTTCTAAGGTAATATTGACGGTACGAGGGACTAGATTTTACTCGAACTTTCTTCAATTTCTGGCTTTCGCTTATGTACTACTGTGGGCAAAAAATAATAAGACTTTGTTCATAATTTTCAAATTCTTAATTTATTCTTCCAAATCTATTTCGTCCCCCTCAAAATAATCCCCCCTGGCCACAATACACTTGTGCCAACGTTTCTTCCAATTCTCGAAACAGTTGTTAAATTCAATTTCAGGAATAGCCTTCAATGCGCGTAGCGATTCACGTTTAATGTCTTCAATTGACTCAAAACGGTTTCCCCGGAGCGGTCGTTTGAGTTTGCTGAATAGCTAGAAGTCACACGGAGCTATATCAAGCGAATACGGTGGTTGCGGCACGATATTGGTTGAAAATTTGGCGAAAAACTCACGAAGAATTAATGCAGTATGCGACGGTGCATTATTCCAACGATGCCAGTAAGGTGTCTGACTGTTAATCGTCGATTCTCAAGCACCAATCCCTTGATTCTATTGACGTGTTGATCATCAGTTGATGTTGATGGCCGTCCTGGACGTGGTTCGTCATCAACGCGTTCTCGACCCTCTTTGAATACTTTGTACCAATCAAAAACACTTGCTCGCGACAAACAATTATCACCGAAGGCCTTTTGCAACATTCTGAACGTTTCGGCACCAGAAATTTGATTCCGTACACAAAATTTAATGGAACTTCTTTGTTGAATAATTTCACTTATTGTAAAAATCGCCGAATGCACTTTTTGTACTTCAGAAAGACAAGCGTATACTAAACACTAATGATTATTTTGATGTGACATTTGGCACAGATGTCACTCACAGTCATACCAACCTAGAAAAAAAAATATTTCGACGAATGGGTTTTCGCGCGAAATTTAAATTAAAAAGTCTTACTATTTTTTGCCCACAGTAGTATTTATTCTTATACAAGAAAATACAGGTTGAATCTATACTCTCCTTGTAATAAGTTAAAAATACGTCGAATGGATGAAGTTTTTCTAATCAAGGCTTACTTTGAAGGCGACTCCTAAAGTGTATTCCAATAACAAAATTGTTATATCACCTTTAATCTAAAATAAAAGTCTTCAATGTATATATTTTAAAGGATTTTATTTTGTTAATAATTAACAAGAATCTAACAACACTTTTCAAAGAAACGAAATAAACAACAAATCACTTCTTATCTTCGCACTTTTCAAAAATTGTAGAATCGTCCCTACCGAGATCGAAACCTTCCACCATTGATCCCATTAACAGTTCGGTGGCGAAATCTCTTCGACTTTCCGCCGTTTCCTTTCCGGAATCACAGCTCTCTTTCAAAATCTCTTTCTTGGCGAGGTTATATAGGAGAAATTTTTTCTTGTTTTCCTTGTGTTTTTCTTTTACTTCCGGCTTTTCATCTAAGATAAAGGCGGCTTCTCTTAATAGCGCCGCCCCTGGTAAAAAATCCGTAGGGGGTAAAGGAGGTGGCGCAGGCATGGGAGTTTGCAATACGCTCAGACTCGTATCTTCGTCGTCCAGCAGTTCGGCGCTGGTGTGTTCTATGTCATCGATGAGATGCGGTAGGTCTATTGAAGCCAAGTACCTGGCCAAAACTCGATCTCTATGCCGGCCGGGTATGAGTCTGAAGGGGTATTCCTGAGGCATGTTCGAGGCTGGTTGTTTGTCCGAAATTTTGGATGAGCTTATTTGGGAACTTGGGCGAGGAAAATAATTGGAATCTATTGGAAAATATGTTGTTGGGTTACCAAAAATTAGAATAATGTTGAAGGAACTTAATTTTGTAAAATTATGTTGGTTTAAATAATGTTATAATATTACGGAAGGTAAGACTGGAGTTTTAACACTATCGTTCGAAAAAAAAATAATGTTACACATGTGCTAGTTCTGCCATCTTTGGTTAAATTCTGACACAACAAAAGTGGCTATAATATCCTATCCTAATTCAGATATATCACTGGTGTATAGGTAAAGGACAGGTCCCAATATACTGCCTTGTGGTACTTCTGCCTTGATTTCTTTTATTTCAGAGTAACCGTCTTCCTGGTCAACTCTAAAAGCTGAGTTTGAAATATAAGACCTCAGTAATTGTGCAAACTCTTTGGGCAAGAGATTTCTTATTTTACAATCAAGTCCCTTGTGCCACACCTTATCGAATTCTTGTGCCACATCAAAGAAAATTCTACAACAAATTTTTCTTTCTTCTAACAACTGTTCAATTATATCCGTTATCCTATGAACTCTGTCGACATAGTAACACTAGACAGTCTGTCGCAGAATAAACAGAACTTTTTTGAAACAAAAATATAAGCTTACTGCTTTGGTAAAATTCATTTATTTTATTTTTAAGTTCAACTTTAGAGATGTCCTTCAAGATCGCTGTCGACGCCTTTTTAATGGCTTCCACGTCGGCATAACGCTGTCCTTTCTTCGGCGCACAAACGAATACGCGCCAAAAGACGCTTCATAACACCAAGATAATATACAGCATTGGCTGTGTGACTAGTAGGCACAAACTTTTTGTGCATTATGTCTTTCGAATCATAAAAACAAATGAACGTTGTCTTCACTTTTGACTACACCAGACGGCTTTTTTTCGGTCTTTCTTCACATGAATGCTTCCATTCAGAGCTTCGACGCTTGGTCTCTGGATCATATAGAAAATACCACGTCTCATAGCCAGTTACAATAGAATATCTGAAGTTTTCGTCCTTTTTTGGGTCTTTAATCGAGTCTGTACAATGAATTCAGTTAGCTTATGTGGTACAAACCTTGCACAAATCTTTTTTAATCCCAAAAGGCTGTGTCAAAAAGCGATTGATCGAATCCTTGGAAATATTTGATTCCATTCCCACGTATCGCAACCACAGATTTTTTTGCGTCAGAATGTTCGTCGTCATTTATGTCCGTACGACCGTTTTTCACCATACACTTGTTTCATCAAATTAAACGATTTACCGAGTTTAAAACATAACTTGATATTTGTTCTTTGTTCAAAATTAATTTTTAGACCAATGCCAAATACACACCGTTACTTTATGCGCAGTTTCTCTGCTGCTAATGATGCAAATGTTATGATATTTTGACATAACATTGGTGAAAGATCTACCTTACTGGCATATATTTTTTTTAATAGATGGCGTTACCAGGAATTACTATTTACAAAAAAAGTTCGGTTTTTTCCGCGATAGACTGTGTGTACTAGAATGGCTAATGAAGAAATCGCCTGGAAAAGCATTTGGCAGAGTGTGTGAGAAAGACTCCAAAGAAAGAAATACAAATAGAGAAAAATAAAGAACAAAACATGAAATTTAAATAAAATATTCTAAACCACAAATAAAATATCTCGAGTTCGGTGGTGTTTAATATTATGGCGATGGAAAAAGTATTGGCAAAGTTAACCAGGTGTTCATACTGCCTGATATAAAGACTATTTTTCTAACCCCAAATACGGTCGTATAAACTATAATAATTAATCTTCCAGAATTATAAAAAATCTTACCTGTAAAATGTAAAATAGCTAATAAATCTTTAATTTTCTTTTTAACTAAATATTTCTTTCAAATTTACTGCTTTCTTATATGCGAAAAAACGCAAAAATGTAATTTTAAATTGATTTTGTCAAATACGTAAATTCTAAACGTCAAAGTTGACATTTACATTAATTGGAGTACATATGACACCTACACTACCGGTCATATTTATTCGCCCACCCCAATTTTATGTGTTTCCTGAAATACGGATTAGCTTTCGAAAAATCTGTATTATAATTATTCAACAATATTATTAGTGGAAGTAATTCCATATGAATTTCTACGAAAATCTTAAATTGTTTATGATATATCGTAAAGGTGTCATAAATTGGAAAAATACCATAAATATTATATAGGGTAATCCCTACAGTATTAACAGTTTTACCTGCATTTCCCAAAGGTATTACCAATATTGTGTTATTGTACTAACTAATTACAATATTAGAATGTGTTATTCAAAAAGGAAAATAAATTTTATGTCAGTGATCGTTCATCTTTTGTTGCGAAAACAGTGAAATAGAGAGTTATTGAGTTATTATTTTAATGCAATGCCGAAGACGAAGGAATTATCTGTTGAAGTGCGTGCTATGATAATTGCCTATCATCGTACGGGTAAAAGTAATCGCGAAATTGCAAAAGAATTACGATTAAATCGCAGAACCGTCGATTATAACGTTAAAAAATTTGAAGAAAGTGGTACATTTTCCAACAAAAGAAGATCTGGACGACGCAAAGCGACGACATCTGCAGATGACCGGCATCTAATACGGATAAGTAGACGCGATAGACGAAAAACAGCACCAGAAATTGCTGCTGAAATGAATAAAGCGCGTGCTAAACCTATTAGTGTGTCCACAGTACAGAGAAGGTTAAGGCAAGCGGGTTTATACGGAAGAATTGCTCTGCGAAAACCACTACTACGAAAGCAAAACAAGATAAAACGACTAAATTGGGCTAAAGAACATAAGAATTGGACGATTGATCAGTGGAGTAATGTGTTGTGGACAGACGAATCGAAGTTTGAACTTTTCGGTAGTAAAAGGCGAATATTCGTAAGAAGATCCGCAGGAGAAAGAGTACTGCCAGAATGTATTGCCCCTACCGTAAAACATGGAGGAGGTTCAGTAATAATTTGGGGGTGTTTTGGTGGAAGATCTGTAGGCGATCTCGTCAAAATTAAGGGAATCCTAAGAAAAGAAGGCTACAAGGAAATTTTAGAAAATAACGCTGTTCCTTCAGAACTAAGGATTCTTGGCGAAAACTTTGCATTTCAACAGGACAACGATCCGAAACACACTTCTAGATTGTGTGGCGATTACTTGTGTCAACTAAAAGAGCAAGGGCAAATCTCTATAATGGTATGGCCAGCTCAAAGTCCTGATCTGAACCCAATAGAGCTTCTTTGGGAAGAATTGGACCGGAAGGTTCGAGAACGTGCTCTATCATCCACCACTGTACTGTGGGAACAACTTCAAGAAGCCTGAGCACAAATTATAGAAGATACATTGCAAAAATTGATTGAAAGGATGCCGCGGTTATGTGCCGCAATTATCAAAAATAAAGGTGGGCACATCGATGAGAGCAATATTTAATAATAATTAATGATAAAGTTTTTATATAAGAAAAATGTAACTATTTTATGTTTATTTTACACTATTGTATTGGTACAATAAATAAATTTTCAGTACACATTTGATAGTTTAATAATTTTGGCTAAAACTAAGGGTGGGCAAATAAATATGGCCGGTAGTGTACTTATATTTGCCGGAATTATCGGCCCGCGTTCCAAACTACGAAAACGGAAACATTTCATCTAACATTTGTGTTTGTTAAATAGGAATTGATATTCGCAACGTTTCTGCTTCATTATTAAAGTGTTAGGTTCGTTGTAAAACAAATAATTTAGGTAATAAAAAAGAATGTTTCTCAATGTTAAAATTCTTTTTTGCGTTGATGATGTCATTTAAAATTCTTTCTCGACCGAAAAACTTGTCCGGAATGGTTAGGTGTGTTTTGTTATCTGTGTATATTGCATGCAAAAGTTTCTTTGTATATCGGACAAGAGAGAGTAATGATTTTTTATTATTTGGCTTCATGTGTTGAAGAAAGAAAAGTATACAGATAGTAAAGTTAATAAAAACGATTTCAATCAGATATGTACATATACAGAGTGTCCAATGACATGATTGCCACAGCTTAAAGATGTGTTACTGACGCAATTACAAGTTAAAAATGTCTAATAAACATACGTATGTCTAAAACTATATCATAGACTTTGAGTTTGAGGAAGCCCTACAGGAAGTATTTAAGTGGTATCAAATCGCAAGAGCATGACGACTAGTTTCTCTCCCCATTCTTGGATATTTCAAATTTTTGATTCAAAAATGCAATTGTTTCATAACTGAATGACATATCGTTTTGCCTTGTTGAAATCACGTACTCTAACATCTATCTAAGTCAATTGGGACCGCAAAAATCAGCAGTCATGGGTCTAGGGCTTTGATAATTCGTCTACAAAATCAAAGAACTGTTACTGCCGATTTGTTTGCCACAAGTCATCGCCAAGCTGCGAAAACCAACTCCGAACGACGAATCATCCTGCACCAAGACAATGCAAGTTCGCACGCAGCACGCAAGACAATTGAATTTTTAACGCAACAAAACGTCGAATTGTTGAACCATTCTTCGTACAGTCCGGATCTAAGTTCCAAAGCTTCTCTACCTTTTCGAAAATCATGAACGGATTGCGTGGTCAAAGGTTCCAGTCGTCAGAAGGATCAGTCGATGTCTTCGAAAACGTAATTTTGACTGTACTAACAATTGAAAGAACTGCTTCCAGAGTTGGTTCAAATGCGTGCAAAAGTGCATTAATCTTCGTGGAGAATACTTCGAAAAACAATGAAGTCTTTAAAAGATATCTACTGTTTTATTTCAGTTTTATATGCAAAACTTAAAAGATAACCCACGTAGTCCATGTATCAGAGTAGCTAACCGGGAAATTTAAATCCAGCCTTTAATTTGGACCACATGTTATATTTGGTTCTAAAAGATTTTAAATTATATTATTGACTTGTACCAAACATTCCGATTCTTCCAAAGACTGTGTTTGTAATTTAGTAATGTTATGTTGCATTTTTATCACCTTTATCATTTGATATATGTAAAGGTGGGCCATTTAGAAGTTTAAATTTAAAAATGCAATAAAACAAAAACGGGTTGAAATTTTGCCAAATTAATGTTTTTGTTATGAAGTACAATTGTTCCTGTTAGAGATGGAATATTATTTCATTCATATGGCTGCCGCGGCTGGCCTCACAGTACCCCATTCAATCGGGCCAATTTTCGAGCACTTTTTCGAGTGTATGGGGTCGTATATCGGCAATGGCATCACGAATGTTGGCCTTCAAATGCTCAATTGTCTCTGGTTTGTCGGCATAACACTTGTCTTTAACGGCACCCCAAAAGTCCAACGGTGTCAAATCGCAGCTTCTTGGCGACCAATTGACATCACCATTTCGGCTAATTAAACGGCCATCAAACGTTTGACGCAATAAATCGATTGTGGCATGAGATGTGTGGCAAGTTGCACCATTCTGTTGAAACCAAGCATCGTTCACATCAATACCACGAAGAGCGGGCACAAAAAAATCGGTTGCGATAGGTGTCTCCATTAACCGTAATGGTGGCGCCGTCCTCATTTTCAAAGAAATATGGGCCAATGATGCCTCCGCTCCACAACCCGCACCAAAGAGTCACTCGTAATGGGTGCATTGGCTTCTGTAAGACCACGTGTGGGTTTTCTGAGCCCCAAATACGGAAATTTTGCTTGTTAACGTAAACACCAAGATGAAAATGAGCTTCATCCGAAAAGATAGTTTTTTTTGGCAAAATCGACATCATGGTGCAGTTTCTCGTTAGCCCATCTAGCGAAGCGAAAACGAAGCGGATGGTCATGCGGCTTCAACTCTTGAACCAATTGAACTTTGTAAGGCATCATACCGAGATCTTTTCGCAAAATTCGACGTAAACTGGTGCGTGAAATGTTCAATTTTTGAGAACGATGGCGAGTTGACGTTGATGGATTCTCACGCACACTCTCAGCCACAGCTTCAAAATTTTCGGGTGTACGCGCTGTGCGAGCACGCTCACGTCTTGGCGCATCAACAATGAAACCAGTTTCACAAACTTTAGCAATAAACTTGCGTGTACCGGGCACTGTTGGTCCTTCTCTGCGACCAAATTTTGTATGACATTTTCTTGCAATTTCCGACCAATTGTCTTTGTTTTGGAAATAAATTTCCAATAAATCCCAACGTTGCTCAAGTGTAAATCGATTCATTTCGTTCAGTGGAGATAATGTACTGTATTTTATGACAGAATAGAATGAGATAAGTATTGCCAGATTCGAAATAACCGTTACATATACACTACCGTTCATAAGTATTTGGGCACCCATAAATTTAGAAGAAATGATTAAAAGCACTAGTGAAAAAATGAAAATATATTTATTACATGTACATACATAACTAATTACAGTATCTGGCAGTAGAATTACATATTATATTTAAATTTTCGATTCATCTATGTGACCTCCTTTGTTTTTTATAATGGCAGCACATAATCGCGGCATTCTTGCAATTAGTTTTGCTAATGTATCCGGTGTTATGCGGACCCAAGCTTCCTGCAGTTTCCTCCACAAATCAGCCTCCGATGTTGGTACTGCTTTCCGGACCTCCCGATCAAGTTCCTCCCACAATAACTCTATTGGATTTAGATCGGGGCTTTGGGGAGGCCATTTCATAACTTCGATGGATCCTTCCGCTTCCAAGAGTTGCAAATAGTCTTTGCATATTTTGGATGTGTGCTTTGGGTCATTATCCTGCTGGAATACAAAATTCCTACCCAAAAGTCTTAATCCTGAAGCAATAGCGTTGGTCTCCAAAATGTTTCGATACTGCTCTTTCCTTAGTATTCCCTCAATTTTCACAATATCACCCACGACCGTACCACCAAAACAACCCCAGATCATCACGGAACCACCGCCATGTTTAACCGTAGGCACAATACATTGCTCTGCCGCACGCTCACCTGCAGATCTCCGAACGAAAACACGTCTCCTGGACCCGAAAATTTCGAACTTTGACTCATCGGTCCACAAGACTTTACTCCACTGTTCAACTGTCCAATGTTGGTGTTCACGAGCCCAGTTTAAGCGTTTTCGCTTATTCTGTTTGCGCAATAACGGTTTTTTCATTGCAATTCGTCCGTACAAACCTGCTTTGTACAAGCGACGTTTGACCGTTGTTACGCTTATTGACTTTGGTCTGCGTTGATTTCTGCAGCGATTTCTGGGGCTGTTTTCCATCGATTTCTTTTGCTTGTGATCACTATTGCACGATCCTCAGCAGAAGTTGTCGCTCTGGGTCTCCCACTCCGTGATTTATTGAGAACACTGCCACTTTCTCGGTATTTTTTGACGACATAGTCTACGGAAGTATTATTTAATTTTAATTGTTTCGCAATTTGCCGGTTGCTTTTGCCATCTTGATGGTGCGCAATTATAAGAGAACGCGTTTCAATGTCCATCTCTTTTCTTTTTGGCATATTTAACGATCTTAACAACACTACTAGCACAGGAATATCTCACAACGAATACAGAAACGTAACTGAGGGCAATTTCAAAAATATAACATGAAACTCGCCCGAGGTCATTAAAACATCATTACTAAACTTATCCTTCAGTATCCTTCACAGAAAGACAATTACAACAACTTGGAGAAACTTTTATTGCGCTAATCCCCAGGTAATAAAGTAATACATAATGTTACTTATGCAGCGTTTCTGTAGATTTAATACTTTCCTTATACCTATCCAATATTACAAGAATGAATTTCCTAGAAGCTATGCTGTTCAAATAATTTTATAAAATATGGGTGCCCAAATACTTATGAACGGTAGTGTATGTACAGTTATTTTTCAGAGTCGTATACTAGAAAATCTATAAAATCTCAGTGGACTATCGAGTCGCTTAATTGTGTATTCAATAATTCTCGCTATCTTCTTGTTAGTGAAAGGTTCAATCTGCAATTCAAACGCAATGATACCACATATCTTTCCTTTTTTAGTAGTTTTTCCAGTGCCATACAGTCTTCGTTCATAATTAATTAACTCTTTTGTATCTCACTAGTCTTTTCTTCAATAATATTCATATATTCTTAAATACCGATGCAAATTCTGATAAATTCTATTCAATTATTTCTCTCATCGCACAAGAATGTATTTATTCAGTTAATTAGAAAAGAATCAATACAAATCTATGACCTCCATTATGGTAAATATGCTGCAAAAAACCTGCCCGATCTACTCAATATTCGGTTCAGATTAAACGATTGTCCATTCATTAGCATCTCGTTATCCATTCTTAACATTAAAATTATCGTCTTTTATTCATCTAAATATAGCCTAACACGTGTAGGTTTTTAATCTTAATACCTCCAAGGACGTTACTTTTATACGTTATATAGACATTCTTCGTTTGGAATGAGTAATGCACAGATGTTAAGCATGTTATTTAGAGAACGTTCCAACCTCTCGGAGTAACTGCTTGAGATACAATGCGATTTGAAATTAAAGCCCCACCTTGGAATTTATTAAATTGTGGTGTCGATACTGGGCGAATTCTTGTCTTTTTTTTTTGGTAATTAATCACTCAATAAGTGCATTTTTATTATAACAATTTGGATAAAAGTTGATCAACTTTCTTTCGTGGAAATTCATATTAATTGTCCATAAATTATAATTAATATTAAATAATATTTGGCTGTAAGATTTCGTCGGTTTTACTAATAATACGAGGGTAGTTTGACAAGTAGTGAGAATGGAAAAGAAAAACGAATTTTTTAAATACAAAATAATTTTTATTTTTCGATATATTCTCCTAAAAGAGCAATACATTTATTCCAACGGTGCTCCAATGCCCTTATGCCATCTCTAAAATGCGATTCCGGAAGGCTCGCAAAATACCCATTTACGAAGATGATAAGCTCGTCGTTAGACGAAAATTTCTTTCCACCTAGTGCCGTTTTCAATTTTGGAAAAAGGTGGAAGTCGGAAGGGGCTAGATCCGGTGAATAAGGCGCATGCGGTACTAATTGGAAATGCAACTCGTGGATTTTGGACATCGCAATTGTGCTGGTATGCAAGGGAGCGTTGTCTTAGTGAAACAGATCCTTTTTTTTGCCATTCCTGGCCGTTTAGCACGAATCTCTACGTTTAATTTTTGTAGAAGTTCTGCATATTATTGTCCGTTTATTCTGGCACCTTTCTGAAGGTAATCAATGAGCAAAATGCCCTTTGAATCCCAAAAAATTGATGCCATCACCTTGTTTGCCGATAAAGTGGTTTTCGCTTTCTTTGGAGGTGCAGAACCACGTTCTAAGCATTGTTTCGACTGTTGTTTAGTTTCGGGTGTACTGTAGTGTATCCAAGTTTCATCGCAAGTAACAAATCTACAAATGTCAACCGGATTCCGCTTATAAAGGTCCGAACACTCATTGGAAAAGCGCAAACGATTGAACTTTCGATCAGTCGTAAGCAATCGCGGCACCCATCTTGTCGAAAGCTTGGAAAATCCCAATTCTTTTGTTAAAATTTGGTGTGCGCGTTCTGTTGAAATGTTTACCATGTCTGCTATCTCCCTCACTTTGAGTCGTCGATCTTGCATAATAATATTTTGGATTTCTATAATCATTTCCTTAGAAGTCACGATTTCGGGTGCTCTAGAGCGCGCTTCATCAACACAGCTTTTTCTACCACGTTTAAATTCATTTACCCATCTACTTATTGTGGCGGATGATGGAGCAGATTCACCTAATGTTTCCCGTAACTCATCTTTTATTTCGGTAGCTTTCATACCCTTAATTACGAAGTACTTAATCACCACACGATACTCTGCTTTTTCCATATTAACAAAACGACGTGTTGCTTCTTTTTCAATCAGCTGTCAAAAATAAACTAATCAACCGGTTTATCTAAATATCGGAATGTAAACATATAGATAGGCGACCTAAATTACAGTGCATTTGTTTTACCAATTAGAGCGCCACCTACGTGTCATTCTCACTACTTGTCAAACTGTCCTCGTACATTAAAATTGGAATGTATAAAAATGGAATAAGCTGCTATAGAGATACTCGTATGCATTGAAAGTCGTGTTTAGGTAGAAGCGTTGGTTTTTTTTTTGAGACGATCAAAACACGAAGATTCGATCGTACCCATTCTTCAGCAGAATGGAAGTTCCAGTGATGGTTCAGGAGGAGATATACATAAAATTGGCCATCGAGATCTGCTGATCTCAGACTTTACGATTTTTTCCTGCTGCTATTCGTGAAAGACGCAACCTATGTTCCACCTATTCCCACAAATTTAAATGACTTAAGAAACTGTATCATAGTTGCGGTGAACTCAGTGACGCAAAACATTTTTCATCGAGCGTACGATGAATTTAGCTACTGTCTAGATGTTATCTATTTTCACACCAAATTGTTGTAAACAATAGACTTCTCATTAACTAGTTGTCAGTTGCTTCAAGGAAAGATTGCTTTACGGATTGTTGGCGTTTACATGCGCCGTCAAGCGTATTTCTCAGAATTCACGTTGAAACTGTATATCGATTTGCTGATGTATGCTAGCTTTGGTGGTCGTGAGCTTTCGAATGATGACTGTTTGACATTTTTGTAATCTCTCGTATTTTACAACGTGGGTTTGGCTGAATTTGCGCCTTTATTTTATCGTCATCATGTGCAGTGGGCGCCTCTGATCGACGAGCCTCGTTAGGATTAAAAATACCATGAAATTTAGTGGGCCGTTGTTCTTGTATAGCAGTGTCACCATAAAGTTTTACGATGGTCGATGTATTATGTACACTACCGTCTGTATTAGTTTGGACACTAAAATAAATTTAAAAAAGGGAAAACAGTTAAACTAATTTATATCAAAACTTAAAATTTGTATTGCATTATTGTTTATAGATGTTTATAAAGTAAGTATAAGAATAAAAATTAAAGTAATTCTAACGTTAAATAAACAAAGGAATCTTAAAACATTCCGCTCACCGAAGACACCCCCTTTTGCACGAAGAACAGCCCGTACAATTCGAGACATCCGTTTCACGAGATTTTCAAGAACTCCATTCGAAATACTATTCCAGTCTTCTAGCAATATGTTTCGCAAGTGATCTGTTGAGGTAGGACAGACTTTTCGGACTCACCTGTCCAATTCATTCTATAACAATTCTATGGGGTTTAGGTCGGGGCTTTGTGGTGGCCATGTCATTATTTGTAAGATATTATTGTTTTGTTCGCTATTTAAGAAATTCTTACATATTACTGTTGAGTGTTTGAGGTCGTTGTCCTGCATAAACGCAAAATTTTCGTTGATTAAACATAGCGCCCCGATGGTATTGCATTTTCTTGCAATATTTCTAAATAACCTTCCTTTCGCAAAATACTCTCGATTCGCTTCAAGTTCCCTGTGCTGGCGTAGCAAAAACAGCCCCAAACAAGCACAGAACTTCTTCCTTGCTTGATGGTTGGCACTATACAATCTCGCAGCATTCTTTGACCACTCGCTCTTCTTACAAAAGCATGCATTGATTATCCAAACAGTTCAAACTTTGATTCATCAGTCCATAAGACCCTTTTCCAGTCATCCAGTGCCCAATCTCTTGTGTATTTCTACCCATTGTAGTCGTTTTTGCCTGTTGTCCCGTCGAAGTAAGGCGGTCGTGTAGATTTGTAGATTTTATCTTATTTTCACCGTAGTAACAGAAATTTTTCTTACACGGCCGCGATTCATTTCTGCAGCGATTTCGGGTGCTGTCAGTCGCTTATTTCGTTTACTCAACAATTTTATACGCTCATCGTCGACGTGAAATGTTATTCGCTTACGACCTGAACGTACGGGATCTTTTAAACTGCCCATGCGTTGATGTTGCCGAATCATATCATTAACAGTCGATTTATTAACATGTGACTTTTCGGGAATTTGACGCACTGAATAATCTTCTTGATCAAAAGCAATAATTGCAAAACGTTTTTCTAAACTTGTTGGTTTTCCTCATGGCATTTTGAGAATTCACATAAAAATTTATTTAAAAACAAGACTCTTTGGGGTCAAGGCAGGTACGTTTCGCAAGCTTTTTGCTTCCAATATTATCTCAAAAATAATCGTATTTATAGCGGTACGGATTATTCCAGGAATTACCGCAATGAGTCATAGAATATAATTTGTAGGTGCCCTAATAGATATATGCCTGTAACTGGCTATAAATCTCGTACAGGACCTAATGTGAATATATTATTTATATTTAAACGCAATTATATTATATTTTAGAAGAGTTTACTAAATTTCATTAGCTGTTCGAACTAATATGGACGGTAGTGTACATATTTCCCAATTTAAAAACTCAATATGATAAATTTTTAAGACAAATTTTAATTACCGCCTACTCGAAACCTTTACTTTTCTAAAAACCTTTTATTTTCATTCTTTCATTTGTAAAAAAAAATATATTAAATTATCCCAGTTTCTAAACAAGAACAAATATACAAAAACGTGTTTTACAAAAAGTATTCCTTTGCGATTTTGATTTCAAGGTATTCTTTTACAAAGTGCCAAGTAAACTTCTGTATAAATACGTATAGTGTGATGTTGGTCTCCCTTTTTGATATTTTCCATCGTTATCGACGCATCCAATGTAAATATCTAAAGGTTCTCGATTGAGAAATAAATTCTTTGTATTGTTTTTGTGACTTATGTATGTGGTGTTCGAAGTATGTCCTCGAGGAAGGACGTATTCACATCTAAAGAATGTCGTTTCTAGTGAATAATTTGCGTAAACATCTCTAATTTGACTAAGCATTAAAGTAAATATTGTTTGTAAGTATTAGATGGATGTGGACGTTGCATTCAGCATGTATGTGTTGTATTTGTGTTTGATGTAGACTCAGTCCTACGAATTTAATAATGTTCGATTTTTTTTTATTATACTAATAAATAATGATTGCTTATTCATGTTATTTTGTCGAATTGATATTTATTTTAATAAAAAAGTGTCAAAAATAATTTGGAAAATGGTCAATTAAAGACAGAAATAAAAGGGGAATCAAAAATTAATAGAAGATAGAAATATTAAAAAAGAAAAGTATAGAAAAGAATGGAGAAATAAAGAAAAGTAAATTATATTAAAATATTAAAATAATAGAAATTAATAATAAACAAAAACATAATAACTAAGCATGTAAAATAAATGGATAATGTTTGAAAATAATTTGTTTAAATTACCAAGATAATATTGTGTAGCATCAGAAATCAGACGTGTAATTATAAAACAAAGAGATTATGCTCGTTAGATATGTATATAAAATGAAGTTTAAGCAAAGAGATATGTCGAACCGGAAAGCTGTAAATTCCTACAATGTATTGGGTTGGCAACTAAGTACTTTCGGTTTTGTAGTATAAAATAAAACACCTTTTTTTTTAAACAAAGAATAGTTTTTAATCAATTATATATTTTCCATTTTGCTCAATGACCTTTTGCCATCTTTCTTTCAGCTGCATGATTCCGCGCTCATAAAATTTCTGGTCCTTATCAGCAAAAAAGTGAACCAGGTGCGAGTGAAGGTCATCGTCATTTGTGAAAGTTTTACCATTCAAAGAATTCTGCAAACTTCGAAATAATTGGTAATCAGATGGTGCTAGATCAGGGCTGTATGGGGGTGTGGCATCACTTCCCAGCCAAGCTCCAATAGTTTCCCACGAGTTGCCAAAGATGTGTGAGGTCTTGCATTATCTTGGTGGAAAACTACACCTTTTCGATTTGACAATTCTGGCCGTTTTTCTTTGATTGCTTCATCCTGTTTTATTAATTGTTGACAGTAAACATCAGAATTGATCGCTTGCTTCCTTGGAAGCAGCTCAAAAAACACAACACCTTTGTAATCCCACCAAACTGACAGCATGACCTTTTTGGATGCAATTCAGCTTTCGATGTGGTTTCAGCTGGTTTATCGTGTTTGCTCCATGATCGTTTTCGAACTATGTTACTGTACAGGACCCATTTTTCATCACCAGTGATGATTCTTTTTAAGAAAGGGTCGGTTTCATTTCGTCTAAGGTGCATATCGCAAAAGTTGATTTTTTGTGTTAAATGAATTTCTTTCAATTCGTGAGGTACCCAAATATCAAACTTCTTAACTAGCCCAAGACATTTTAAATGTTTTTCAATTGTTGTGTGCGATCCTCTACAATTATGACTTTGATTTGGTCATCAACTTCAGTAGCCCGACCAGAACGTTGCTCATCTTTGAGGGAAATATCTCCAGAACGGAATTTTTTATATCAATTCTGACACGTGCGCTCTGTTAAGCAATTAGCACCATAAACTTCACATATCTTTTTGTGAGCCGCAGCAGCTTTCTTTCCTTTACGGAAATAAAAAAGTAAAATATGTCGAAAATGTTCGTTTCTGCACTCCATTTGAAATTAACCCACAACTAATAGCTTTAATAAAAATCACGCACTACTTGCTTCTGAAGTTACGTCAATGTGACTAGTATCACGCGACAAACGGTAAAGTACAGCACTAACATACGTTATACAAAAAATAAATCAACGCTCTCTATCAGTAAAAACCGAAAGTACTTAGTTGCCAACCCAATAATTTAAAAGGGTTTTTTAAAATGGTTAAAAATGCCAAGAAAATTTCCGATCTTTTTTAACCTTCCGCTACAATTAACCGCTATTAAATCTGAATTAATCTTAAAAACACTTATAGTAACAATAATAATAATTGAATTGAAGTTAATTAAGAATATCGCGAGATACAATAGTATTGATTCGGAAATAGTCAATGGATTAATTAAAAAGGCTAACATAAGAAAAACAATCCGTGATACCACATGTTTATCACGTCAGAGCAATAGGGACAAGCAGTTTGTATGTTTACCCTATCATCGTATGACAAAAAATTTAAATAGTATTTTTAAAGAGCGCGGTTTTCAAGTCACTTTTCGGTCCAGTAATTCAGTCAAAACCCTTTTAGGAAATGCAAAAGATAAATTCGAAGAAAATAAAAAGTCGGGAATCTACGGAATTAAATGTTTAGATTGCAGTAAACAATATATTGGCCGAACAAAACGATCGATCGAAACCCGGTATAAAGAACATCTTGCGCACATAAAATTCAACCGACCAGAAAAATCAGGTATAGCAAGGCACGTGTTAGAAAATAATCATAGTGTTAACACGGATTGTTTGCATTTGATAAAGAACGTGTGTAATTATCGTGAATTAGACACGTATGAAAGCATGTACATTTTAAAGAATAAAAGCCATGTGGTGAATAATGACACCGGACCTATCCAGACGTCTCTTTTCGGTCTGCTCAATATCAGAAAAAGAGGAACACTGTAATAAATCACATGCAGGTACTTATCGGTCGTGTCTATGTTCCTTTTTCAGTGTCATACATCCTAGTTTAAGTAAAACAATTTTTAAAAACGTTGTGAAACGAATACACAGTGTACATTTTGATTCTCAACGATACAGATCGCGTACGGAGTTTGTTTTCCTACGGGTATTTTTCGCCGTGGTTTACCAGGTGCGACACTTTGCAATTATCTGCTGATGATGACAACTTAGTTGACGAAATGCGTATACAGAATTACGAAAGTTAATGTGGAAAGGGGTTATATATCAACCTTAGTGATTAAAAAAAAATAAATAATAATAATAATTGTTTATTTCCAAAAAAAAAAGAAAGAAATCTACAAATTTATCTATGTAGTACAAATGAAAATACAATTTCTCTTATTTCTCCCTTCTTCTCCCTTTGGAAATCACAGGGTGCACATCAACTTCAACCAAAGTTGTTCTTCCTCTGCACCCCCATTATTAAAAATGGTCAATTTTTTTTTAGACTAGTATTTCGTTTATATTACGAGGCGTGGCAACGAGACTGATATGACAAACGTTATTTATTGCAAATAAACTAAATTTAACTTTTATCGCCTTCAACATACTCTCCCACCCTATCTATATTCCGCTGTATACGTGTTTTTCATTGTTTAAAATAATGCTGTAGTTCATTAGTTGTCAGCCCCTTCAAAGACTCTGCAGTTTTTGCTTTTACCTGATCAACAGACTGAAAATGCGTTGCCTTTAATGCACTTTTCACTTTTGGGAAAAGTAGAAGTCACATGGTACGAGATCTGGCGAATACGGAGGATGATCAAGCATGGTTATGTGGTTGTGCACTGAAAGGTGCTTTACAGATAGGACATTGTGAGCTGGTGCATTGTCTTGGTGCACAATCCACGAGTCGTTTTTTCACAAATCCGTTCTTTTCTTCCTTACTCTTTCCCTCAGCTTGATTGGGACTTTGTAGTATTTTTGATGAATGGTTTGGCCCTCAGGCACCCAGTCAGTCATGATAACACCTTTGATATCGAAAAAAACGATCGGTATTGCCTTCAATTTCGACTTGCTCATTCGTGCTTTTTTCTGTCTTACTCTTTCCCTCAACTTGATTAGGACTTTGTCGTAGTATTTCTGATAAACGGTTTGGCCCTCAGACACACTGTCAGTCATGATAGCGCCCTTGATATCGGAAAAAAACAATCAGCATTGCCTTCAATTTTGATTTGCTCATTCGTGCTTTTTTCTGTCTTACTCTTTCCCTCAACTTGATTAGGACTTCGTTGTAGTATTTCTGATAAACGGTTTGGCCCTCAGGCACCCAGTCAGTCATGATAACACCCTTGATAAAAAAACGCATTGCCTTCAATTTCGACTTGCTCCTTCGCCTTTTTTTGTCTTGGCGATTCGGCGGTCTTCCAGTGCATTGTTTGACGCTTTGTTTCCTGGTCATACTGGAAAAATAAAGTTTTAAACTATTGTCTTATTTAATTCATCATGAAAAATGTGTCTTCCTGTTTCTTTGTTAATGTTTACCATATCGATGATCATCCGAATTCTCAGACATCGGTCTTTCGCACAATTTCATTAATTTTCTGAACGTTCTCTTCAGTTCTTGCAGTCATAGGTCGACCAGGACGTTCACCATCTTCGACCTCATCCCGACTTTCAGAAAGCCGTTCTGTGCCATTCCAACGCTCGCGCACGTGACATAACATTATCATCAAACACCTCCTTTAACATCTGTAAACACTCTGTTGGCGATTTTTTTAATTTGATCAGGCATTCCAGGTTAATTCGCTGCTCGATTTTTATGCCAACCATTATTACGGCACTACTAAGTAACAGTGTTCTCTACAATTAAAGCTTGAAAGTTAAGTAAAGCAAACAGAGAGACGAAACTACGGGTTGTTGCTTGAGAAGTATTGAGGTTAATGACATTCCAATTACAGTCTCGCCCGATGCGGCTGCGCGATGGAAAGACCACGTTATTTAATTTCTAATCCTCGTACTTTATTTCTTTTTAATTCTATCAGGTGGTTACATATGAAATGTCCGATTTTGTAAGGAATAAAAAAAAGTCTAAATTTAAAAAAATATAAATAATTATTCTGCAAAATAGTCTCCATTTACATCAATAGTTTGTTGCCAACGGCCTGGAAGTAGAAAAATTCCCTTTGAAAAGAAATCTAGGTTTTGACGGCTCACATATTGCTCAAACACTGCTATTACAGACTCCCGTTCAGGGAAGTCCCTATTTTTAAGTGAATGTCTAAACTTCGGAAAAAATGAAAATCAGTTGGCGAAAGGTCAGGTGAATAAGGTGGGTGAGGGAGAATTTCGTAACCAAATTCCGAAAGTTTTTGGATTGTCTGTCGTGCAACATGAGGTCTTGCATTATCATGAAGAAGTATGGGTCCATGTCTATTGACTAGTGAGGGCTGCAAGCGGCGCAATTTTCCATGCATAGTTTCCAGTTCGGCACAATAGGACGCTGCCGTGATGGTTTCACCAGGTTGCAAAAATGAATAGTGAATAATACCCTTACTGGTCCACCATACAGTCACCATAATCTTTCGCGGGTGAAGTGATGCTCGTGCATGCTGTCTTGGTGCTTCACCTCGATCTAACCATTGTCCTGACCGTCTCCGATTATCATAAAGTATCCACTTTTCGTCACACGTTACCACTCGATGAAGAAACGGTTTAACTTTCTTTCGATTAACCAAAGAGGTAGCCACCTCTAATCGACGGAGCTTATTGGCTTCCGTTAATTGGTGCGGCACCCATCGATCGAGTTTCTTCACTTTGCCAATCGAAGAAAGGTGACGACTAATGGCGGCAATGGACACTTGAAATGTTTCTGCCAGGCTACGCACCGTTGTCGACGGATTACTTTCAACTTCTACACGCAGCTCGTCGTCATTAACGGTGCTACGCGCATATCCGCGAGGCTCATTTTCCAAATCAAAATTACCCTCGCTGAATTTTTTAAACCATCGCCGTAATGTGCGTTCATTACACGTGGTTTCACCGAACTTCTGATTAATTTCTCGCGTTGCTGCAGCTGCATTTAATCCCTTTTTAAATTGAAAGAGGTAAATTGCCCGAATATCTCTTGCCGACAGCATTTCCATAGGCGAGACAAGGACAGGTGTATTACTCTTTCCAAGAAATGGAACAGGTACACACTTCAAAATAAATACCCTTTTCTACAAATACAATAATAATTTTCACCAAAAACATACACGTCTTCACACAGGTGCGATTCAGTTCAGACTGAAGGAAAAAACGGACATTACATTTGTAACAACCTGATAATTTCCAACTTTCCAAATTCACCTTCTACGGATTATAGTTTAACACCGTACTTTCTTATTGTTTTGTCGTCTTAATGGAGTAATCTCTTGGACAAGTTCTTTTATAAAAGTATTTTTTTTTCGAAGTGTATTTAAATGACGCTAGGAGTTCTATTTATTTAAAATAAAGTTCGAAATTTCTCCAATAGACTGTATATTCTTTTAAATTGTTTCAATTATCTTATTAGCTAGTGCCATTGAAGTAATTACGTTTACAGACGTGATTTAATTCACTCTGTATCTATGATATCGGCTTTATTTCAACTACTAAATTATTATTATAGTCAGGCATAGACCGGTCGTCAATTTACAGTTACTAAAAATAAATATCTGCTTCTTTCATGAACCGAGCTCTAATAGAATTATATATGTATGTACATACATACATATGTACCTAGATAGTGTCGTTTGTAATTACCAGTGATATAGCATTTATTTAACCACGCTGTCTGCCCTACTGACTTTGTATTCAAAATTAACGTTTTCACCTTGAAATAATAAATATTATTACAGAATAATATCGCAGAACTTGGAAATTCTATTAAAAATTGTGTATTACCCAGTTTATTACAGTGTAACAATATTCAAAAAGGATGTCATTAATTCCAAACACATAGTAAGACATCCTGCCTCATAGATAAAGTACTGTAGCATAATAAATACAAACATACACCTTAAGTACACCCATCATTTTATTATAATACACACCATATCAACCTGTACTGAACTTATTCTGATATTATATTTGTAAAAGCGATCTTTTTTTTTGTAATTTTACGTTGTATATATTTATTATGTAGGCAGAGACGTGGTTTCAACGTAGGCACCGTCACATGACAACCTTGCTATATTTGTTGTTTCAAAATGTGTATCATAAAAGTAGTTTGAAACGAATGAACAAGACGTACAAGGCAGAATTAAAAAGGTGTCTTGTACAGATACATCTCAATCTTGTTGACTTGCAACTAGTTATGTCGGCGTCTATATTTTGTTAAAATTAAAAACAAATACAAATGAATTTCTCAATAGAAGTCTAAAGTAGATTGTAAAAGAGTTTCTGCAATTAGAATCTAAGATTTGAAATAAGTACAACATTTTGTAATCGTAATGAAGGATTCTGCAAGACCCTACTTTGGGCCCAATATTATTCGTTATTGTATCACTAATTAGAATATTAATCTAAATAAGTTTTAATAGATATTTGTGTTATATTTTTAAATTCCATTTTAAGGATTTTTAAGTTTTTAAACGTAAGAAATGAATTAGGAAATATTTTCTTCTTCTTCATTTTATTGGGTTGGCAACTAAGTACTTTCGGTTTTGTAGTATAAAATAAAACACTTTTTTTTAAACAAAGAATAGTTTTTAATCAATTATATATTTTCCATTTTGCTCAATGACCTTTTGCCATCTTTCTTTCAGCTGCATGATTTCGCGCTCATAAAATTTCTGGTCCTTATCAGCAAAAAACTGAACCGGATGCGAGTGAAGGTCATCGTCATTTGTGAAAGTTTTACCATTCAAAGAATTCTGCAAACATCGAAATAAATGGTAATCAGATGGTGCTAGATCAGGGCTGTATGGGGGATGTGGCATCACTTCCCAGCCAAGCTCCAATAGTTTCCCAGGAGTTGCCAAGGATGTGTGAGGCCTTGCATTATCTTGGCGGAAAACTACACCTTTCCGATTTGACAATTCTGGCCGTTTTTCTTTGATTGCTTCATCCAGTTTTATTAATTGTTGACAGTAAACATCAGAATTGATCGTTTGGTTCCTTGGAAGCAGCTCAAAAAACACAACACCTTTGTAATCCCACCAAACTGACAGCATGATCTTTTTTGGATGCAATTCAGCTTTCGATGTGGTTTGAGCTGGTTTATTTTTTCATTCATTTTTCATCACCAGTGATGATTCTTTTTAAGAAAGGGTCGGTTTCATTTCGTCTAAGGTGCATATCGCAAAAGTTGATCCTTTGTGTTAAATGAATTTCTTTCAATTCGTGAGGTACCCAAATATCAAGCTTCTTAACTAGCCCAAGACATTTTAAATGTTTTTCAATTGTTGTGTGAGATACATGTAGCCTCTCCACAACCTCTTGAACAGTTATATAACGATCCTCTTCAATTATGACTTTGATTTTGGTCATCATCAACTTCAGTAGGTCGACCAGAACGTTGCTCATCTTTTTTTTTTATACCAATTCTGACACGTGCGCTCTGTTAAGCAATTAGCACCATAAACTTCACATATCTTTTTGTGAGCCGCAGCAGCTTTTTTTCCTTTACAGAAATAAAATAGTAAAATATGTCGAAAATGTTCGTTTCTGCACTCCATTTAAAATTAACCCACAACTAATAGCTTTAATAAAAATCACGCACTACTTGCTTCTGAAGTTACGTCAATGTGACTAGTATCACGCGACAAACGGTAAAGTATAGCACTAACATACGTTATACAAAAAATAAAGCAACGCTCTCTATCAGTAAAAACCGAAAGTACTTAGTTGCCAACCCAATAATTAAAAATGGTAATTTTGAAGGTAATTTAATGGAGCCTCTGGTTGATTAGCTTAACCACTGAAGGTTGATATACAACCCCTTTCTACATTAATTTTCGTGTTCTGCATACGTATTTCGACAACTAAGTTGTCATCATCAGCAGATAATTAAACAGTGTCGCACCTGGAAAACTACGGCAAAAATACCCGTACGAAAACACATTCCGCACACGATCTATACCGTTGAAAGCCAAAACGCACACAGCCAACATCGAAGGAAAAACTTTGGAATATTTTACAAAAAGAATGGAATAACATTACACCAGATGTAATCAGAAAATTAATAGAAAGAATGCCTCGAATAACAAAAGCTGTAATCGTCGCGAACGGTGGTTTTCATTATAACTTGAAACAATTTAGTGATTACAATTCAAAAAATTTCTCAAGATTTTTAACGCAAATTTGTTCACAGAAACGAAATATAAAGATTGACAATCAACAACGAACCTTGTAATAAATAATTTTATTACATTTTCGAGAGTTTTTTTTTGATGAACGGTTTTATTAAATGTGAAATACAATTCTTTAAGTAAAACATTTAAAATTGTTTGATTAAGACTTGTTTGTTTATCAAAGATTGTTTATATTGTCTGCAATGTGTTGACATGTTTTTTCTTTAAGTCAACTTAGCAATATCTTCGTACATTATGTTCAGAGATGTAAAATTAAGTTAATAATTACATTCATAAAACTTAAGTTTATAGTTTTTTTTTGTGTGGAATAAACTTTATTTTAACGGTAAGATTCCGCAGAGGCCGTTTTTAAGGCTCTTTCTGTTAGCATTTCATGAACTTTCTGTTTCCAAAGCTAAAATGAGAAATTTTAAAATACGTTTCTTTGTAGCGGTAAAAAAACTTATCGGTCGTACTCTGTATATTAGTATTCTGCGTGCATTATCTCGAATGCAAATTTCTACATATTATCTAAGTCTCTTTCGCGATACTGATTCAGAATAAAACACACGAAATTGGGCCTGTTACTTTCGCGTTAGACAACGTTGAAAATTAGCATACCCGGCCAGAAAAGGAGGAAAAATATTTCCAATTCATTCACAATAACGCAACTTAAGGAGCACCTTTTCCTTAAACGACTGCTAACCAGTGTTATGGCGTTATTACGTCAAAAATCCCACTGTATGCATAACCAGGTTTACGTATGGTGGTGGTAACATTTTCGCTATTCAGTGCGACAAACATTGCACTGTGAACGTTACCTCTTATTTTTTTTTTCTAATCAAAGATTAAACGTGCTCGCGAACATGTGATTGCGTATTTGTGTACTGTGTGTTAATTTAAAGTACTTATTCGAGCGTTTAAAAGATGTATCAACCGTCGTTTTTCGCGCAGAGCTTGCGATCTAGTGGCTCTTATGGGAGTTTCCGTCAAAAAAACAAGGAAACCAGCTCTGAAAATAAGAAAACCGATACCAACGTGCCTTCGCGGAGAAATAGTATCGATAACAGGACGTCAATTTTGAGACGATCGTTCAGGCAAAGTGTATCTAGAAATAACAGTGACTGTTCTTTAGATGCTAAAGACAACGTACAAAAAAACATCAAACTTGAAGACAGCACACCGTCAAAAAAATCAAATTTAAAAACACCAACTCCGAAGAAAATAAGCCAATTGAAGAAAAAGAATATACAGAAAGAAAATTCTTCCAGATTACCTAAATTGTATAGATCTAAAAGTTTGGATTTTTCAAAAATATCACCTTTAGATGACCTATCAAGAACTGCTTCCTGCGCCAGTTTCTTCGTTTCAAAAAGCACCGATGTTTTCTTGAAAAATTTCCACAAGAACATGTCAATTCTTAAAGCCGGTTTACTAACGGACATTTCAACGATTACACCTCCAAAAGTGACGTGTTGGAAAGCTGATGATACTTCAAAAACAGATTACGAGAAAGACTTCCCAAATAGCGACGCCGTGTCACAAAAATCCGACTCACTTTCTTCCGAAAGTAATTCCATTGGAAATAGACTACATCAGAAGACCACAAGATCTTTTGCAGCAAGACATTCGGAAGGTTCTGGAGAAGTTTCTTTCGAAAGATCCCTGAGATTTTCCAAGAAAGTTAATGTCCCGTTGACTAGTAGAGTGCCGTGTCCTAAAGAAAATGCTATAGCTCAGCCTAAGCCGGAAAATACTAAAAAACAGCGAAGGAGGAGTTTGAAGAAAATGATAAACGATGGTTTCTTGGAAAAGTTGAAATCTAGAAGCGAAGTGAGATTGGATTTTGTTAAAGAGAAACGCTTTTTTGGTACGGTGAATGGCTGTGGATTCGAGAAAATTGAGAAATCGCCAGTGCATGTTGATTGTAAAATTAATCCTAAAAAACGTAGTGATGGAAATATTAGTGATGAATCTAGTAAAGCTAGTGACATTGGTGCTAAAACTAGGTTGTCTAGAATCAATTGTAATTTAAAACATAAAAATGGGTACTTAACCGAAACTAAACCGGGTATTTTAAAGAAACCTGTTACGTCGAACTGTGATAGCAAAAACCAAAAAACTGCCAAAAACATGTCAAAAACTTGTTGTAATAATCCAGTGTTGTATCAAGAAATTTTTGAACGGTCCTTGCACAGGAAGCATAATTTTAGCAACTCTAAAGATTCCTATTTTAAAAGTCTTAATTTGTTTTTGAACAAAAATGTTCTGCAACGAGAGGTGTTGTTTAATATTTATTTCTTAACATTATCTGAGTGTAATTGTTTTTTCTTCTCTTTATATTACAGGCTAAAACAGATGAACAAATTACCAAAGAGAAACAATGGCTAGACACACAGAAGGTGTGGCTAATGCACAGAGGTGGTTTCGCCTTAGCTAAAAAGGTTTCCGGCCAAGAAACCGAACCTGGAAAAGTTAGGATTCAACTGGAACAAACCGGTGATTATCTGATAGTTGACGAAGATGATATTGAAAAGGTAGGAATGTTTTTCACTAGGTAAAATTTAATTTTGATTTTTTAAAGGATATTAAAAGAATTTATATAAAAAATTTGGAGGAAGCAGATCGAAAAACCTAAAATTTTTGCTCGTTTGCATTAATAAAAAATATTGGGTGATTTTTAAATGTTAGCGTAAATAAATATAATTACATAAGTAAATATTGGGTCTGGGAAAAAGTTCGTGGCGTTTTTTCAGTAAAATTCAACTGGTCCCCGCATGGCGCGTGGACGAATTCATTTAAACCGAATATGCTCCATTATTATCGACAATGTTTCGCCATTTTTTTGGTAGATCCATGATCCCATCGGTGAAAAACTTCTGTGGTTTCTGGTCGAAAAACTGAATCAAGTAGTTTTCACAGGCTTCTTTTGAAACCAACTTAATTCCATTGAGAGAGTTCTGCAGAGATCGAAACAGATGATAGTCAGAGGGTGCTATATCCGGACTGTAAGGTGGGTGCATCAAAACTTCCCAACCAAACTCTCTCAATTTTTGACGGGTCATCAAAGAAGTGTGTGGTCGGGCGTTGTCATGATGGAAGACAACACCTTTCCTATTAATCAATTCGGGCCGTTTTCTTTCAATCGCCTGGCGTAATCTCTCTAGTTGTGCACAGTAGAGTTGAGAATCAATCGTCTGACCAGTTGGAAGTAGCTCGTAGTGGACGATTCCCCTCCAGTCCCACCATACACACAGCATCACTTTTTTTGGCGTCAATGTTGGCTTAGCGAACGCTTGTGACGGCTCACCATCCTTTATCCACGATCTTTTACGCTTCCGATTATCGTACGTAATCCATTTTTCATCTCCGGTTATTAAACGTTTCAGAAACGGCTCGATTTCATTCCGTTTCAGCAGCGCATCGCAGATGTTAATTCGGTCCATCATGTTTTTCACGCTCAACTCATGAAGAACCCATACGTCAAGCTTTTTTTTTGTAACCAGCTTTGTGTAAATGGTTCAAAACAGTTTTGTGGTCAATGCCTAGCTCCATGCCAATATCGACACTGCTGATATGCTTATCTTGTTGGACTTTTTCAAGAATTTCATCAGATTTTTCAGTGATTGGACGACCGGAGCGTGACTCATCTTTCACATTGAAATTTCCAGAACGAAAGCGAGCGAACCATTTCCGCGCAACAGATTTCGATAAAGTACCTTCACCGTACACAGCACAAATTTTATCACAAGCCTGCGCAGCGTTCTTCCCCTTATCATAATAATATTGCAGAATATAGCGAAATTTCTCATTATTCTTCTCCATTTTCAAGTGCGAATAACTTTCCAACCACTGCACCGATTACAATGTTTCTACGCTCAAACTAACGTTCGGAAGGTCATCTAAAAAACGAGCCGTCGGTGGTGTCGCTGTGACTTGTTGTTCTTTAGTTATCGGCAACCAATGCCATCTATCGGGAAAAACGCCACGAACTTTTTCCCAGACCCAATATAATTACGAATAATAATATTAATTCAATCATATTCAACCAAAGACTTTTGGCTAAATATTAAATTGGATTTCGTAATTTTTCATGTTGCAGTAAAGGATATGAAAAGTACTACGGTTTTATTGAAAACAGATACGGTTACTAACTCAAAATTAGGTTTGAATTTCTTTTATTTTCTTTTTTACTTCATTGAGAAGTAAAAATTTATTTAAAATGCATTTAAAGAAGGTGGAAACACAGTTTTTGCTTTTTAACATTAATGCAAAATTTAAACAAATGTTTTGTAAGAAATGTTGCTTTTTATATATACAAAGTATACTAGAAGTTATAAAAAAAGTGTCAAATAAAAAGCGCTGTTATTTTATATTAAATATATTTTTATATCTTTATTTAGACTTAGAGTTATTGCATTATACGATGGTAGCCGTTTATATTTCGGGAATAGCAAAAATAAAAAAAAATTTTATTATCGAAAATAGTTTTATTGTTTTTCAAAAGATTCTCGAAAATCAATGCATTTTTGCATTCGTTTAAACCAATCCGAAAAGTATTGCTGCCACTCTGAAGGCGGTATCTCCAAAATATGAGTTTTGTATGCCTCAACTACCTCTTCTGACGTAGAAAACTGTTTACCACGAAGTCTATTCTTCACGTGTGGGAACAAAAAGAAATCACAGGGTGCTAGATCAGGGCTGTACGACGGATGGCTCATCAATTTAATGTTTTGCCCGGTCAAATATTTAATTGTTTGAACAGACCTGCGAGAGCTCGCATTGTCATGGTGGAGAATGATCCGTCGTTTTCGGTCTGTTTTCCTTATTTCTCCAAAAAGTTTTGGCAAACAAATAGTTGTATACCATTCGAAATTGACCGTTCTACAATTTTCTAAAGACACGTTTGCAACGTGATCGGATTTTTCGAAAAAACAGGCGTACATTTGTTTTGATGTGCTTCGAGCGCGAACAACTTTTGTTGGTTTTGGCTCGTCTTGGAGTACCCACACAGTCGACCGCTGTTTACTATCGGGCTCATACGTATAGATCCAAAATGTTATCTAGAGTTTCATTCATTTGTAAAAAATTACGTACAACATCTATATTTTGCACAACCTTTACAATGGGCACTTGCGATAATGACGCATTAGCAGCACTACTTTCAGCTTCATTATTCTCTTCTTCATTCTCACTGTCACTCGTATTAGTTGCTGATTTTGAACGTACTCAAGCAACAATATCGTCATCTAACAAAGTTTCAGTACGCATAACATTCTCATCGATATGCACATAGTCTTCAAAATTAGCATCCATTTCCACAGTTAGAGGTAGATCATCACCATTATTTTCAACATTATCAAGATCAGTTCTCTTTAGCCAGTCACTTAACGGGATTTCATCATCGTCATCGAATTTGTTTTGATGCTTAAGAAATCCTGCATGTTTGAAACAATTTGTTATTGTTTTTGCTGTGACGTTTTGCCATGCCATCAAGAAGACTAATACGACTGCCTTCTGCACTGCTATTAATCATTATTTTTGAAAGAAGAATTCGTCGATAATTGCTCTTCAAACTGTGGATAATGCCTTGATCCATTGGTTTTAATTTGGAACTGGTATAAGCACCAATTTAATGAAGTTCAAATTCTTTACCTCAGGGTGGACAATTGTCTACTAGTAATAGAATTTTTCTCCTTAATTCATTATTCCAATCGCGCAATTCGTTACAAAAAATATCTGACGTCATCCATGCTTTTTTATTAGAACTGTAATTTACAGGCAATCGTTTGCCGCGAAAACAACGTGGGTTTTGGGACTTGCCAATAATAAGTAACTTCCTTTTTTCTGTGCCTGTAAAATTTGCTGCAACCAAAACCGTGAGCCTTTCTTTTGATAGTTTTCCACCAATGCAACTATCGCCCCTAAATTTTAGGCATTAGCCTGTAGAATAGACCTGTTTCATCTGCATTGAAGATGTCGTGGTCTTCATAATTTTGTCGTATGTTGGGCCATTTATTTTGCAACCAATCATTTACTACTTTCATATTAACTGACGCTGCTTCGCCTACAACTTTTCCACTGTTGATATCATGGCGTTTTTTAAATATTTCGATCCAGCTTCGACTACATTTGAAATCGCTATCGTCCACTTTGCTTCCCAAGTCTTCTGCTTTTGTTTGCAGTAAAGCACCGGTAATCGTCGCATTCTTACCTCTTTGCTGAGAAAACCATAACAAAAGCCCTTTATCCACTTTATTGTGAGCTGATTTTTTTTGGCATTAGAATTTTTTTGTTGATAATAATTCTTGAGTATTTTATCTCTTTCTTTCCAAATCATACAAACCGTCGACTTGTTTAAATTCAGATTTCTACACACATCAGCTTGTTTTAAACCATTTTGTAATTTTTTAATAATTTCATACTTTCTAAAGTGAAAGCTTTGCGCTTTTGTTTTTGATTATCACTTGGCGCCATGTTTATAAACCCACAAGCTACAATTGGTAAATACTGTAACACGAACGGACAACGTAACGTGACTAATTTGTGAGACAGACTGAAGGGGAAGGACTGACAGGCACCGCGTTTTTGATGTAACGGAGTTTTCGGGGGATTCCCATTCGAGCGATAAAGAAAGTTCATTATAAGCGGCACATTGTTTTCGGCTGAAACGTAAAATATGGTTCATTATATGCGAAAGTTCAATATATGCGAGTTCATTACAAGCGAAAAAAAATACATTGAACTTAAGGGACGATTTATTTGACCATCTAAAACGGTTTATAATAACCGAGAATTCAATATAACCGGGTTCATTATAAGCGATCTCTACTGTATATATGTACATATATTGACACACAGTGCTTTATTACAGGCAAATCCATCGCATTTCGATAAATTAGAAGACCTCACCAACCTTAGGTATTTAAACGAATCCAGCATACTTCATACGTTAAGGCAACGTTATGCTTCAAACCTAATTCACACGAACGCTGGTTCCAATACCTTATTGGTCGTTAATCCTATGGCACCTTTAGCTGTTTATTCAGAAAAGGTAATTTAATCATTTTTTTTTGTATTAGACAAGTATATTTTCATTCCAAACATTATTTTTAGGTTGTAGCCTTATTTAAAGGTTGTAAAAGTGAAGACATGCCACCTCATATTTATTCAACCGCTCAATCCGCTTACCATAACATGTTATCTACGAGGAAGGACCAATCGATACTGTTTTTGGGACGTTCTGGCTCGGGCAAAACTACGAACTTCCGTCATTCTCTTCAGTATTTATTGACAGCTGCTGGATCGGTTAATAAGGTTCTATCTGTCGAGAAATTATCCGCAATTTGGACGGTATTGGAAAGTTTCGGCAATTGCAAGACCGTCATGAACACCAATGCTACAAGATTTACTCAGATTTTCAGTTTAGACTTCGACCAGAGTGGCGTTATAGCGTCCGCAAGTATTCAGATATTAATGCTGGAAAAGACTAGAATTTGTAAAAAGTTAGAAGGAGAATCCAGCTTTCATATAATGCAGAGGTTGCTCTTTGGCGTTGAAGGTAATTTGAGGAAAGAGTTATTTTTGGATCAGATTACTGGAAATGAAAGCAATGCTTTCTTTAATTTGCACCAGAAACACGAAGACAAGCAAAGGATGCAGATAGAGTTTGGGAAAATTTGCTCGTCGATGACTGCTTTGGGTATTGGCGAACAGGAACAGAAAGTTTTGTGGTGCATTTTAGCTGCTCTGTATCATTTAGGAAATGCTGGTGCAAGCAAAGGTAAAAATAATTGTACTTATCTGTTCATATTTTGATTTTTTTTTTTACATTTTTTAGCAGGAAACTCAAGTAGGTATCAATTTGCGAACCCACAACCTGCTCAAAAAGCGTCCATTTTATTGGGAACAACTGTCGAAGAATTATCAAGGGTCATATTTGGTCTAGCATCTGGTGGTATGGTCACACCGAACACACCAAGACAACCCTTCAGAACTCCTTCGCCAACTGATAGGGGTTTGGACAGGGATGTGTCTGGTTTGGAGGCTCTGGAAGGGTTGGTTATAGGATTATATTCTGAAATTTTCAATGCAGTCGCTTCTATGATTAACAAGTAAGTTTAAACGCACGCGTATTATTCCAATATTAATTGTACTTTCAAAATTTTAGGTGCATATCAGCGTCGACACACACGGTATCATCTCTGTTAATAGTAGATACACCAGGTTTTCAGAATCCTGCAACATGTGGCCGTCAAACAGGTGCTTCGTTCGAAGATTTGTGCCACAATTATCTGCAAGAGAGACTTCAACTTCTATATCACCACACCAATTTAGTCGCTCCCAAAGACAGATATCTACAAGAAAATATCGAAATAGATCTAGATGAACATGAACATGAAAATTTAATAAACCCTACACCTCTGGTGAATTTACTGGATCGAACTGCGCAAAATACAGTCGTCAGGACGTCGCAAAACGACTTGCACGAGGCGGATAGAAGAGGCTTGCTGTGGCTATTGGACGAAGAGGCTATATACCCAGGTTCCAATGATGAGAGCTTTTTGGAGAGGTTGTTCACTCATTATGGTGACAGAGATCACCAATTGTTGCTGAGGAAAGCACCGGGGAATCATCAATTTATCCTTCAGCACTTGCAAGGGACGAATCCAGTGTTGTATAACTGTTCTGGGTGGTTGAAATGCAGCAGGGAAAATCCCGTGGGTAGATCTGCTGTTACAGTATTACAAGAAAGTCATAGGTAAATGTTTGAGGGGAAAATGACTCCTTCCAAGCATAATTTTTTTATAATTTTCAGAGAGGACATCAATAAATTATTTGTGGTGGCTCGTGGGGTCGGTGCTTCGAGTTATAGTGGTTCCCTAGTCGGCATAGAAGGTTCCCAGTCTCTCCGCCGAGCTTCTAGCATCAGAAGAACTTTTACAGCTGGTACCGCGGCTATAAAACGAAAATCAATTTGTCTCCAGACTAAATTTACCATCGATGGATTGGTAGAAACGCTAAGACGTACAAAATTAAGGTTCGTCCAATGCATACTCCCACAACACAACGCCGGTTTATGCGAAATTAACAGCCCCTTGTTGTCTATAAAACCCTCTTCTTCGCTTAACGATGACGGTATTTTGAACGTACCATTGTTAAGATCACAGGTAATATTTAAACTACTTCTTTCGGATCTCCATATTGAATTTGGGCATATTTTAGATTCGCGGTGGTCAAATTCTGGACTCGATTAGATTGCACAAGTTAGGTTTTCCGAACTTCCTACCATTGGGTGAATTTAGGAGGCGATTCAGGTTATTGGCCGCCGATTATAAGCCAACTACGCCCGTTTTAGACGAAAGAAAAGCAGTCGAGGATATGCTTCTAGCCTTGGATTTGGAGATGACGAGTTATAGAGTTGGATTAAGTCAGGTAAGATATTTCTGGTGGTATTTCGCGATATTTTTACGTAGAAATTTACCATTAAATGGAGTGGTTTCATTGAGTTCGGTCGGAATATTTTTTAAATTTTATTTATGGTAATTTTGAGAAAAAAAAGGATGGAACTTTATTTAGGTATAACCAAGAAGGTGTAACACAATTCAAGAAGAAAAATTCTACGAGACTGTGATTGTGGAAAGTGAACAATAGTTAAAAAAAATGCATGTTTGGAAAGAAGAATTATAAGTCATTCTAACCTCACAAATATAAACAATCCTTTTATTTAAATATCCAATTTAAAGCTGTACTTTCTTAAAGCTGAAATATTGAAAATATTTAATGTGCATGCAAAATATTTTTACATTTTAAATAATTGCCTTGAAGCAGGCCTCACCCTTACTGCAGTTGTTTTAAGAGTTGTTCATGGTTTCAACCTTGACCATATTGTTTATTAGTTGCTGCTATCACCTGTTTTAAAATTTGAAAAAAATAGTGCAAAACCAGCCGTCACTATTGCTTCCAAATAATAAAGAATCCATCTTTGTATCATTAGCATCATGTCTTGCATTTTCAGCAATTCTGGCTGCCGGCTTCACGTCATATTAAGGCATTGCTAACAAATGCTTCGAGTTTTATCTCATTAGCCATAAGCAAAGTGTCAAGATCGGTAACTGTCAGTCTAGCTACATTGGTGTTAACAGGGGTGTGCCCCAAGGATCCATCTTGGGACCCACACTATTTTTGGTCTACGTAAACGACCAAATTGCTATACTTTCACAATAGGATTAAGTATATTTGCCATGTACAAATGAACAATGAGGCCTTCCTTCATCTGGCGATTAATGAAAACCTTAAATGGTCTACACATATAGTTGGTGTATGCAGTACGCTGGCTGAGGTGTGTTTTAGCCTTAAGCAGTTTCGCAGAGCCTGTAATTTGAATACTATGCTTACTTTCTATCACGCTAATTTTGTTTCTGGCATGAGATATGGCGTGATACACTGGGGAACGTTGCAGGATGTGGGCAGGGTGTTATTTATGCAGAAACGGGCCCTGAGAATTATCTTTGGATTGGGCTATAAGGATTCCTGCAGGGAATACTTTCGAAATAACCCGCTACTAACTTTTTATGACAATTATATAATAGATTTTCTATGCTTCGTTGTTAGAAACAAAAACGCTTTTTCGAGTGGCAATGCAACTCATAAATATGATACACGAACTGACAATTATTTATTGCGTACTTCACGTGCAAAAAACTATTTTATAGGTTGTAAATTACACAATTTACCACGGACTATTAGAAATATTACCAACTTCTGTGTTTTAAAAGAAACTTTAAGCGATACCTGCTTACAATAAATTGTTATTGCATAAATGATTTTCTATGTCAAAATTTACAATATCCTTTTTATTTTTGAGATGTGTTTCTGGCATATGGATGTATATCTAGTATGTATGGATCGCTATTTTTGTATGTTCTAATATGTATTGTATGCTTTACTTTAGAAATAAAATTTATTATTACAGTAGGTTCTCTGTATAACGGACAGTAGCGGTGTATATAATAAATAATAAACTGTCCATTGTTCAGAGATATCCATTGGTGAGATAAAAAAGAGTATAATTAACTGTTAATTAATTTATTCTTACAACATACTTAAAACTAACTTATTTAAGAAAATCTGAAATTTTAGCTTGTTTTAGATTTTTAATTCTTTTTTCAAATTGCGTTTCTATAGGGTTTTCCAATAGGGACTTGACAACTTTTAATTCAATTTGTGAACGCACCCTTTCACTAATCATCGAACTGTCACTGTCAATTTATTCAGTAAACTTAACAATTTCATCATGGTAAAGTACACAAACGAACAACGTCTGCAAATTATAAAAATTTACCACAGAAATTCGGAGTCGGTGACCGCTACTTTAAGAGCGTTAACTCCGATTTTCGGTCGTAATTCTCGGCCTAGTAGACAGGCAGTAACAAGTTTAGTGCAAAAATTTGTGTCTACATATTCGTTGTGTGATGTTGCCGTGCCAGTGAGACAACGGGTTGGTCGAAGTGTCGAAAATATCGCTGCCGTTGAAACGTCCGTAGCAAATGATCCAAATCAGTCAATTCCACGACGTTCTCAAGAGTTGGGCATCGCCCAGACCACTTTATGGCGAATTTTGCGTAAGGATCTTGGTTTACACCCATACAAGATCAAGCTGACTCAAGAATTGAAGCCGATGGACCATTTGAAGTGACGTACGTTCTCCGATTGGGCTCTGGAAAAGATGCGCCAAGATGATCAATTTCATCGCAATATCATTTTCAGTGACGAAGCTCATTTTTGGCTCAATGGGTTCGTCAATAAGCAAAATATGCGTTATTGGTCGGGTGAAAATCCACATGTGCTTCATGAAACACCACTTCATCCACAAAAATAACTGTTTGGTGCGGTTTGCATGCGGGCGGCGTTATAGGGCCATATTTTTTCGTCGACGATAATGATCGTCACGTTACTGTGAATGGTAATCGTTATCGCGCCATGATTATCGATTATTTTTGGCCCGAATTGGAAGATATGGACTTGGACAACATGTGGTTTCAGCAGGACGGTGCCACAAGCCACACAGCACACTTTACAATCGATTTATTGAAGGGTAAGTTTGATGAGCGTGTTATCTCAAGAAATGGACCAGTCGATTGGCCGCCTCGTTCGTGCGATTTAACGCCTCTAGACTTTTTTCTTTGGGGCTACAACAAGTCATTGGTCTATACCAACAAGCCGACAACGTTGGAAGAGCTCAGAGGCAACATTGAACGCGAAATAGCCGTTTCGGTCGAATTGTGTGGCCGAGTCATCGAAAATTGGGTCCAACGAATCGACCGCTGCAAACGTGCCCGCGGTGGTCATATGAACGAAGTCGAGTTCCATTCATAAATGTTTTGATAGTACTTCAATCCGATAATAAAGTTTTTGAAATATCTCAAATGGTCTGCATTTTATTTTGAAAAAAAGTTGTCAAGTCCTTATTGGAAAACCCTTTACATTGCATACTATCTCAGCGACTTTTTCTCCTTGAGTAATGTCGCCAGACACGAAAAAGAAGTTTTGAATATCCTTTAGCTTTTTATAAGCTTCGTTAATGTTTTCAGTTCCTGAAATAATATCATCATCCTCACTGTCGCTATCACGTACATTGGCACTGTTTTGAAATTCACGCACACACTCTTGTACGCTAATATCGGGATTCTCGGTATGCAAATTATCATCAATTTGTGCATACTATAATATGCCAGGATAGGGTTTTCATAGTTCTGACAGTGGCACATCGTCTTCAGCACCGAAGTGTATATCCTCGCAAATATCTTCGGCATTTGTTGATAGTTTCAGCGCTTACAGTTTTCCAAGCAGTAATGGTCCATATTAGAGCACTGAAAATGTTAATGAATTTTTCTATATGTTCGGTAGATTTACGATGATCCATAGACGATAAAAGTCTCTTAACTAAAAGCTTTCTGAAGTTGGTTTTAAAATTATTGATAATCCCTTGATTAAGTAGTTGACTATGAGATGTAATGTTTGGGGGAAAAAATATTAGTTTAACATTTTGTAACTCAAGTTTTGGGTGTGACTTGGCGTTGTCTAAAAATAAAAGAGCTTTTTGCAAAATCAGTCCTACATTATTTGGTCCAATGCAGTTCCTCTTGTTTTCACAAATTTCTTCTTTTGCTGTGAATTTCCATTTTGAGCAAACCGTCTATTAATATCAACTTTGTTTTTCAAAATATCGCTCACTTGATTTTTACCGATACAGAATCTTTCTGCAATCAATCTCACATTAAGTTTTTTCTTCTCTGCATACTGAATAACATCAAGTTTTTCTTCTAAACTGAGAAATTTTCTATCTTTCGTAGCTATATTACTTGTATAAACACTAAAATACTAGATAGCTAACTTGTTAGAGCACTAAATATCAACTGAATGCTATAAAAGCTAACCGTTTTGTATAAAACCATCATTACAGTTGTACCTATTACCTGCTTTAATTATATGCTGTTCATGTCCATTGTTAAGAATGTTACAGCGGTCATAACGATTATACATTTATATGTATGTAATTACATATAATAAATCGAAAGACCATCGTTATAGTACTTATTAAAAATATGTAATTATATTTAGAAATTATAGGAATTGCAGTAAATTTATATGTACCTGGCTTAATCCCTTTATAGGCAATCATTACAGCATTTATTATATGTATTAAAATAATTATGTTCAAAATTATAGGAATTGCAATAAAGTACTAATGTCCATTGCAAACAAATAAATTTTCATTTAAATTTACTGTAGTGGATGTATATTACTGTCCGTGTTCATTGTTAAGAATGTCCTTTGGTGAGAGATATTGTTATATACAAAGGGTACTAGGAAAGTTTTGCAATACAGTTTTGTTTATTTAATTTTTTCAAAGTAATTTCCTCCACACTCAATACACCTCTCCATCCTCTGAAACCTAACTGTAAACCAGTTCTGCCAAGTTTTACTAGCGAGTAAAGCACACTCGTTGTCCCAAGCCCGCAGAAGATCCTCATCACTGGGAAACCGCCTCCCTTTTAGCTTCATTTTCACATGCGGGAACAGTGCAAAGTCGCTGGGAGCAAGATCTGGACTATAGGGAGGGTGCTCGAGAAGTTTCAATCCTGTCGTTGTCAAATATTCGGTGCAGGCTTTGGCGCGGTGAGTTGGAGCATTATCGTGATGGAGGAATAAGGTGTCCATTCTTGACTTTGGCCGCAGGTTCTCCATAGATCCAATGACTTTAGGCAGGCGCTGTTCAGTATACCACTTAGCTGTGACTGTCTTCTGTGAGTCCAAAACGACGCGGTCCACAATTCCACTCGATTTGAAAAATACAGCTACAATTTCTTCTTTACAGATTGGGATTTTCTGACAACTACGGGCGTGTCCTCATTATCAAAGACCCAATCTTTGTTTTGAGCTTTGGTCGGGACATCGTAATAGTACAGCCAAGTCTCGTCACCAGTCACGATGTTGTTTACATATCGAGATTGTCCTTTATTAAACTTTTTTAGCTTCTCCCGGCATCAAGTCACACGTCATGTCATCTGCTCTTCAGTCAGTCGATGCGGCACCCAGAGAGAACAAAGTTTTTTCACGTGCAAATGATCATGCAGAATCGAACGAATTGCTGGTGCATTTAGGCCTGAAGTACCCTCTGTTGGTAGGTCACTCGCCTGTCCTCGCCAAGCATTTTCCTTACAGTAGTAACGTTTTCCTACGTAACTGATGTTCGTGGCCTTCCCGGCCTTACAGCATCCTCCACAGTTAAATTTCCCCTTTGGAATTCTCTATACCACCTGAATATCGTTGTGCGATGTGGACAAACATCACCTAGTGCTAGAGTCATTTCTTCGAAGCACTGGTCTATGTTTAAACCACGCACTAAATTATAACGCAAAACTGGCCTTATCTCATTTCGTGACCACGTCGCCATCGCAAACACTTTACACTCTCATTGCTGATGAATAACTGAGCCCATCGGCATGGCGCGGCGGCTACTATGCACGTATGAACATGTCTCAACATGCAGCAACAAGCAGCTTCCTACGATTCATTGTTGCGTCATATTGCAAAACTTTCCTAGTACCCTTTGTACATAAACGAATAAAGGGAAGTATCCATTTTGTGCCAAATATACTTTTAAATGGTGTATTGAAGACTGTTTTTAAAAAATCTCCCTGATTATTTTGTTTTACTATGTCTTATGTACGACCTTAACATAAAATACTAATAATAAATTCACAAATGATCTAAGTTGATGCATTAATGACTTTACTAATCTATCTGTTTCTATAAAAAGATTATGGTGTGATTAAAAAAGCCGAATCTTACGTGCTTATTAGTTCAGTGAGGGAATGTAGGTCCGGCAAACGAAAGGTCGTAGGTTCGAATCCCATCTAAGGTAGAAATTTTAGTGAAAAACGTTTGCAATTAATACTATTTAATTAACAGAAAAGGTAATTTCTCATCGTTAATTATTTACTGTCAAATCCGTACCTAACCAGTCTAATCGAATTTTACGCTAAAACATTATGATATGACCCTACCACTTTGCGTCGTTTAAAAATGAAAGTCTTTAATTAGTGGGACGAATTTTTGTCAAAGTGAAACTTGCCCTGAATTAACTAATGTTAAATTTTCATTAGAACTATCTGCATTCCACGTTTTCATTACTTCATAATTTTTGTGTAGAAAGTTACTCTTTTTTCGATGAAGTCGTTAGCGAAATTGGAAATCAATTAAGAAAATATCATGTCTAATTTATTGACATGTTTGTATACTGTAACTTCTTTTTAATTTTTGTTGGCATGTGATTTCAATTACGCAGTTTTTGTAATCGTTTGCTAGTTTTTAAATATCGACATAATTTCTTCTTGGTAATAATTACTTCTTTCCTAATTTATTCTTAAATAATTTAATCACTAAGGTTGATATATAACCCCTTTCCACATTAACTTTTGTAATTCTGTATACGCATTTCGACAACTAAGTTGTCATCATCAGCAGATAATTGCAAAATTGTCGCACCTGGTATACCACGGCGAAAAACGCCTGTACGAAAACAGACTCCGTACGCGATCTATACCGTTGAGAACCAAGATGTACACTCATGTACACTTGTACACTTGTACATGAGTGTACACCTTGGTTCTCAACGGTATAGATCGCGTACGGAGTCTGTTTTCATACAGGTTCTTTTTCGCCGTGGTTTACCAGGTGCGACATTTTGCAATTATCTGCTGATGATGACAACTTAGTTGTCGAAATGCGTATACAGAATTACAAAAGTTAATGTGGAAAGGGGTTATATATCAACCTTAGTGATTAAGTTAATCAACCACAGGCTCCAACAAATTCAACTTAAATAATTTAGTTTATTTTTGAGAGAATTATCTCATTGTACTCGTGGTATTGTGGGGGTTGAAAAGAATATCTCGTAGGCAGAGAATTAATATTTTGAATTGGATTGTATTGGCTTTAAACGATAGTATAAAATAGTGAGAATATTTTGTTATTTCTTAGATATTGCAACAATGAGGTGTGTTTTAATCAGCATTTTAATCAGTACATCTTGTCGGCAATAATTGTTTGCTTATTCCAATATTGTCTCTAACTTATCCATTAATTTTGTTAATAAAGAGATATATTTTATTAATATTCGATTGTCGGAAAAATTATTGTTTCCCTATGTTCCGTTATGACTTGTGAAATTTCATATTTACTTTTTATTGTAACACTTTTTAAACGTTATATATGTATGTTTGGTTTTGTCCCAGTCATGGAAAAAATTCTGTTTGGCAAAACATAAATAAAAAAAAATCACGATGTATTTTTCCTGTTTTTTATAGGTCATTTGTTAATATAAAAGATGGATCATGCAATTACATAGTACCCGTCTTTTTTAATAATTTTCGCCATTTTTTTGGTCGTTCATAGAAGAATCTACCTTCATCGGCGCAAAACAATATAAACTTTACTAATTCATAACCTCACATGGATCGAACGTTACATCACGAAACGAGTTTTAAAGGAGAACGAAAATTGGAGAAAATCTGAAATTTTTGACGGGCGATTAAACTTGTGTGTTTCGGTTTTTCGTAATATTATACCGCTCCTTCACAATTAATGAGCTCGAAAAGTCTTTTGATGAAGGATTCATTCAATCTGTCCAATTTATAGTAAACTTAAGGATGTATTATTTAAGCAAATTCAAGTTATAGATTTCGAGTGAACATATGTCCAAAATTCTGTCTTCGAAGTTTTAGATAACTCTACTAATGCAGATATTGCTGTTGGTTTCGTTGAAGAATTGTCGATAGGCCCGCTTCGCCAGGTAATAACCATGACTTTTTGCACTTAAATCCATTTACAGCATTTCACAGACGATTTTTTCGATTTTCTATTTGGCTGTCATTCAATTGATGTGGCACCCATTTTCCATTCTTTTGATTTTTTCCCATTGCTCGTAATCGGTCGCTAATCGTTTCTTGGGCCACGTTTAATGCTTCTGCCAATTGTTTTTGAGTTTGCACATGAGTCTTGCACATCGAAATCGTCACTTTTATACCGTAAGTTTCTACCAGCAAACGATGACTTTCAGCGGCTTTTTTTTTGATTAAATAAGAAAAGTAATGCGTGCCACCAATGAACTTTTTCAGGCACGAAACTCGACATTTTCAGAGAGGTATAAATCTATGACAGTGTTACTTTCGCAAAATATAAATCTATGGCTTCATCTCAGTAGAATAAAATGACATATACTACTGTGGGCAAAAAATAGTAAGACTTTGATTTAAATATTTTTTTCTAGGTTGGTATGACTGTCAGTGACATCTGTGCCAAATGTCACATCAAAATAATCATTAGTGTTTAGTATACGCTTGTCTTTCTGAAGTACAAAAAGTGCATTCGGCGATTTTTACAATGAGCGAAATTATTCAACAAAGAAGTTCCATTAATTTTTGTGTACGGAATCAAATTTCTGGTGCCGAAACGTTCAGAATGTTGCAAAAGGCCTTCGGTGATAATTGTTTGTCGCGAGCAAGTGTTTTTGATTGGTACAAATTACTCAAAGAGGGTCGAGAACGCGATGATGACGAACTAAGTCCAGGACGGCCATCAACATCAACTGATGATCAACACGTCAATAGAATCAAGGAATTGGTGCTTGAGAATCGACGATTAACAGCCAGAGACCTTACTGGCATCGTTGGAATATCGGAAGAATCAGAGAAAACCATTTTGAAAGATCATTTGGGCCTCAGAAAAGTGAAAGCATGATTTGTTCCAAAATCACTCATTTTTTTCGAAAAACAGCTATTCGTAAAAAGAGGCCAGAATTATGGGCCGACAATTCTTGGTTTTTGCACCACGATAATGCACCGTCGCATACTGCATTAATTCTTCGTGAGTTTTTCGCCAAATTTTCAACCAATATCGTGCCGCAACCACCGTATTCGCCTGATTTAGCTCCGTATGACTTCTGGCTATTCAGCAAACTCAAACGACCGCACCGGGGAACCCGTTTTGAGTCAATTGAAGACATTAAACGTGAATCGCTACGCGCATTGAAGGCTATTCTTGAAATTGACTTTAACAACTGTTTCGAGAATTGGAAGAAACTTTGGCACAAGTGTATTGGGGCCAGGGGGGCATTACTTTGAGGGGGACGAAATAGATTTGGAAGAATAAATTAAGAATTTAAAAATTATGAACAAAGTCTTACTATTTTTTGCCCACAGTAGTCTGTCAAATTAAAACATTGCAAACTTAAGTCTAGGGACATCTGTTAGAAAAACCGGTAATGACTTTCCGCTACACGTGATATATTTCTTATATATCGTAGGTTATTATTATTATTATTATTATTATTATTATTATTATTACATGACAAGTTAAAAAGTAAAATGCCATTTCTTTTTTGAATTTTAATATTTGAGCATAAATTATGCTAATTTTATAAACTTCCTTCAAGTAGTTTGTTATTTTATTCGAAGCAAATTAATTTTTCAATTTTTCATATTAGAATGCGACCCACGTATATAATCTACTTAAGTATGCGTTTTTTTAATTTTTTTTTAACGATTGCATACCGATCGCCTTTCAAAAACCAAAAACATTCTGACTCCATCTCAATCCAACCCAACGGATCCCATTGCATAACAGGTCGCACCTATCTCCGTCGCGTTTCAGCCGCCATCGTTGCTACACGAAATTACCGCCAGAGGGCCTACGGTCATTCACACCGGAAGTCAATTTCTATTTTTACGGCTCTGTCCTCCGTCTTTTTCTAGTTGTTCGGGCGCCGGGTGACCTCTCGCTCCTATCTGACTGTGATGAATTAATGCTCTCAGGTTCATACATACATAAATATATACGTTCGGATGTTGTAGATGGGCGCGAGTCGGCGCACGAAGAGCGGGGCCGTGTTCGGGTCGTGCAGCGAGCGCGGACTTGTTTTTAATTGGGTTAGGGAAAGACAGGTGCCGTTAAAAAATCGCGATGGGCGATGGTTGCGTTCGATGTTTGCTGTTGTCATTGATTGTTATTGAACTCTGGCTTTGAATTTTGTTTTCGAGTTTGTTTTGTGTTATAATTTATTTTTGGCGTTGCGTTTACGGGTCTTGCTTATTAAGTTGGGATTATATTTTAGAAAAATGCAATTTTATTGAAGATTTGTTGTTCGTGGATGATTGCCGGATCATTTGACATCCTTTATATATTTTTGTCGTATTTATTTTTGTCACTAGTTTCTTTAATATTGCAGATGTTAAGACAAATGCTGCCACGTACATACAACCATGCTCAAATGTATTAGACACCTTACGAATTTATGTACATACATACATATATAGTTTATATAGTTTAGTCAAAAGAGAGGTGAGGAAAATAAAACTGTTGTGAAAATTATATACAAACTGTTATTTAGTAATATAGTACAATTTATCAAAATTTTGTCGCTCCGCCCTTGGCCTTAATGACAGCTCGCACTCGTCGAGGCATACTTGCTACTAAATTGTAACACTCTGCCGGTGGTATTGCAGTCCATATTTCGCGAATTTTTGTTGATAATTCTGCTTTTGACAGGCATTTATGTTCCGTGATCTTAGTTTTTAAGATACGCCACAAATTTTCAATGGGCGACAAATCGGGACTTTGTGGCGGCCAATCCAATACCTCCACTGGGGTGTCTAATACATCTGAGCATGGTTGTATATAACTTTAAAGCATTTTTATCATTAATCAAAAAAGGTAAATAAAACCCCTTTCCGCAATAATGTTCGTATTCCGTATACGTATTTCAACAACTAAGTTGTCATCATCAATAGATAGTCACAGTATCGCGCTTGGATCTGTGGCTAAATTCGCACAGAAACAAGCCTATATCAGACATTAACCGTCAAAAGCCATACACTCATTGTGTCTCCACTTTTAGAATACGGAGAACAGCGATTTCGAGTCTTTTAACGTGCCATAAATTGCATAGTTTGTGCTATCTGCTTCTGGGCTTCCGAGCTGGAACCGCGTCACTTGTATATCTGCCGAAGTTTCGTACCCATTTGTATGGGACATCTTCAGGGCTGAACTACTGCATTGAAACTCAGTTTCAGTGCAGTAGTTCAGCCCTGAAGATGTCCCATACAAATGGGCACTGTTGCTGGTTTATTCCGATTAATGTCTGTCTCTGCTGCAATTTCCGGTGCAGTTTTTTGTTTATTTTTCTTACTTAACAAACTATTTACTTGATCCTTTGTTGGTGTTGTTATTTTCGGATGAAAAAAGCGTTGCCTCCCTCTATCGTACAATACTCGAATATCTTAAACGATAGAAAGAGAACGCGTCTATTTCGCATGTCGGCAACAAAGTTGACAGAGCCCGTGTAGACAGACACTATTTTGGCAATTTGCCAAATAAATGAATGTTAAATAATGCACAGTAAAGGTGCTGCACGGTAAAGATCTACATACGCTCTGCCAACTTTGTTGCCGACATGCGAGATATACGCGTTCTCGTTCTGTCCTGTTCTGTCCCATTCGTGTGCTGTACGCAAGAGTGAGGAAATGTTTTTTCATTATTTTTCTGTGTCGAAAAAGCACGACAAACCCTACAAAGGAATCGTTACTAACACAAGTTTACCTGATGATAGGTGAATTCCTTGAAACGTATGTAGTAAACAGGGTATTGTTGACATTTGAATGATCCCTTTTAACATTCACGGTTCTGTGGCTTGACTTCAGGAATTTCGCGGTTTGTCTCTTACCTTTGCCAATATCGTGATGAGACACTACAAGAGTACGTGTTTGAACTTACAGTTCTTGTCTATACGACGTTCAAAATATCTATTTTATTTTAAAATAATGCACACTAGTAAAACATTACGACGCGAAATCTATACACTTCGAAAGTTGAATGAAAACCAATTTTTTTTAAATATCATACCTTTCGTCGTTTGATTTATGGCCTAATGTAATCGCATTTAAAATTTCCGAGAAAAAGATCTTTATTTAATCGCCTCACCTGGGTTTAAAATGGTAATTGTTGATAATTTAGTTTTAGAGTACTTAAATACATAAATATCTAAGAATATGCATGTATTATGTTTATCTTTTAATTAGAATTTAATAAAATAGTTGTTTTAATTAGGCTGTAATATTGTTTATATGAATAATATGAAAAAGCATGTGAGCAAACACTTACGACCAGTTGTGTACTTGTATAATGTAGAAATTTTTTTGAAAAAAATCCTGTTGTCCACGTAAAACTTTTTTTTAAAGATTTGCTGTACTTAGTTTGATGTTAAAGGAGTTTATGTTATATACTACCGGTTATATTTATTTGCCTACCCAAATTTTATGTGTTTCCTGAAATACGGATTATCTTTCGAAAAATCTGTGTTATAATTATTCAACAATATTATTAGTGGAAGTAATTCCATATGAATTTCTACGAAAATCTTAAATTGTTTATGATATATCGTAAAGGTGTCATAAATTGGAAAAATACCATAACTATTATATAGGCTAATCCCTACAGCGAATATTCGTAAGAAGATCCGCAGGAGAAAGAGTACTGCCAGAATGTATTGCGCCTACCGTAAAACATGGAGGAGGTTCAGTAATGATTTGGGGGTGTTTTGGTGGAAGATCTGTAGGCGATCTCGTCAAAATTGAGGGAATCCTAAGAAAAGAAGGCTACAAGGAAATTTTAGAAAATAACGCTGTTCCTTCAGGACTAAGGATTCTTGGCGAAAACTTTGTTTTTCAACAGGACAACGATCCGAAACACCCTTCTAGATTGTGTGGCGATTACTTGCGTCAAATAGAAGAGCAAGGGCAAATCTCTATAATGGTATGGCCAGCTCAAAGTCCTGATCTGAACCCAATAGAGCTTCTTTGGGAAGAATTGGACCGGAAGGTTCGAGAACGTGCTCTATCATCCACCACTGTACTGTGGGAACAACTTCAAGAAGTCTGGGCACAAATTACAGAAGATACACTGCAAAAATTAATTGAAAGGATGTCGCGGTTATGTGCCGCAATTATCAAAAATAAAGGTGGGCACATTGATGAGAGCAAAATTTAATAATAATTAATGATAAAGTTTTTATATAAGAAAAATGTAACTATTTTATGTTTATTTTACACTATTGTATTGGTACAATAAATAAATTTCCAGTACACATTTGATAGTCTAATAATTTTGGCTAAAACTAAGGGTGGGCAAATAAATATGACCGGTAGTGTATATTAACGTCCGCCAATAATTGACAAAATAGTTTGCAAAAAGGTCTTCAAAAAATTTTTTTTCAAATTAGTCAAGAAGACGCAATCTAATGGTATATTCTGTACGTAAAATCGATTTTCTTATTTCCTAGTAATTTACAATAGTCACCTTTATCGTGCATCATTTATCCGTCCAGTGAATGTTATTTGATTTAAGCCTCTACAACTGCTCAAATTAATCGTTTTTTTCCTTGCGTCGAATGGCATTTTTTCCGCGCTTTAGTGAACTCGTAACTGGTTTAACACGCCTTATCTAGCTAGTGCCAGGCATTAAAGCCTTAAGATGTACAAGGAGTTTCGACCGTATTGGTCAAGTTTTATATATGTACAGCGGTTCGATATCTAGGAGAATGAAACCTACGAGCAATTTATGTCCATGCACAGTTAAATGTTTTAAGTTTTATAACAGTCCGATATGTATTACCCGTACTGGTCGCTGCTGCTGTTTTATTACTACGTTTGCGGTCTTTCTTTCTCGATTTCCTTTATTGGTTTCGCTTATATTTTCTATAATACTTTATCGCGGTTGATTTTTTTCCCCCATTCTCATCTATTTCTCTTTCCTTTTTCATCGGACGGTTTTTATTTTTCAATGGTTCTTCGACGAGTTTGCGGTTGCATTCTGCGAGTGGAAAAAAGTTATCGCTTCGCGCCTGTCATAAAATGAAATGCAGGATGTCCTTATCTAGTTTAGATGTTGAAATTACCTTTATTAAAATGAGAAAATCGAGTATACGGAGAAGATTGCTATTTACAGTCATTTAAAAAAAAACCAACGCCGTGAATATAAAATAAAAGCTTATAAATAAGAAAAGAACGTGTATTTTATTAAAAGTTTGTACAGAGGATTTTTACGCAAATAATTCATGTTTTTTAAGCTGCATGAAAACTATCGATATCGATAACTATGGTTTGACAGCTGATAATGTCAAACTGTGTTGACATTTCTGTTCAGTAAGGTTTGGCAAGTCATCATTAATCGTTTAACGTCAGAACAACGCTTCCAAATTGTGGAAATTTACTTTGAAAAAAATAAATCTGTTCGCGAAGTTCATAGAGCCCTTCGTCTATTTTACGGTCAACATAATCGGCCTTGTGAGTAAGCAATTCGTGCACTTATTGATCGTTTTCGCACGAATTTTACTCTTCTCGATTCAAAACCATCAACAAGACAAAGAAATGTGCGTACCGAAGAGAATATTGCTGCTGTAACGCGAAGTATTGAAGAAGACGCCGAAATGTCGATTCATCGCCGTTCTCTACTTGTTGGCCTTTGTCTTTCGACTACGTGGAAAATTTTACGTAAGGATCTTCGCTTACGTGGCTATAAAATACAGATCCTGCAAGAATTGAAGCCAAACGACCATCATTTGCGTCGCATTTTTGCTGGGCTCATTTGAAACTGGCCGAAGATGAGCATTTTTATCAAAGAATTGTGTTTAGTGATAAGGCTCATGTCTGGTTAAATTGCTACGTCAATAAGCAAAGTTGCCGTATTTGGAGCGAAGACAATCCTCAAGACGTTAACGAATCACCATTACATCCATTAAAATTGACTGTTTGGTGGGGTTTACACACTGGCGGCATCATTGGTCCTTATTTCTTTTGAAATGAGGAAGGAGCTGAAGTTACGGTGAATGGCGAGCGCTATCGAGGCATGCTGACTGAATTTTTATTTTCAAAAATTAATCAGCTAAACATCGACGACATTTGATTTCAACAAGACGGCGCAACTTGCCATATAGCGCGCTTAACAATCGATTTATTACAAAATCAATTTGGTGACAATTTTATTTCCAGAAGTGGTCCTGTTCACTGGCCCCCTCGCTCGTGCGATTTAACGCCTCTGTATTACTTTTTATGGGGCTATGTTAAATCATTGGTTTATGCCGACAAACCAGCAACTCTTGAAGCATTGGAAGCCAATATTCAAGCCACCATTGTTGTCATACAGTCAGATTTATTGGAAAAAGTTGTCAAAAATTAGACTTATCGAATTGACCACGTAACTTGTAGTTGCGGCGGATATATGCCGGAAATCATATTTAAAAAATAAATGCCATATAATTATCTACCAGATTATAATAAAAAAAATTTCATTCCAACAATATTTCTGTTTTGTATTATCATTTAAAGTTCTCGAGCTCTTAAAAAAACACCCGATACATCAATCCTTGTATGGGGTTTTTCAATAAGTACATAACAGTTTTGTATTTAAATAAAATACAGTATAATTGAGATATTGGCCTGAAATTTATTCGAGGTGCAATCTACATGTTACATTTAATTATGGAATTCGATCACGTTCATATGACGGCCACTCTACCAATTGAGCTACCAAAGCAGTGTATCTTCAAGTCATTTTAATATGCTATAAATCACATTATAATCCACAACCACTATCTTAATTATAACCCGTAGTCAAGCTTGTATAAGCAGGACAATACGTGGGCAAGGTGAAAGTTCTCGGCCTGACACAGAGATGGCGTTACAATTAACAGAAATTTATGTTTCCTGCGTGGCTGCATGTGTCTTTAGTTCATATGAAAACTTTCAACTTGTTGTCTCAAGTAGTTTGCAAGAATTTTTGTAGTAGACGTCGTGCGTGTTATTTTTTTAAATGGATAAACTTGAATATCGTGCTGTTATAAAATTCTTTGTTTTGGATGGTTTAACCCCTATGGAAATTCATCCGAAGTTGACAAAAGTGTACGGGGACTCTGCTCCTTCGATATCAACCGTTAAAAAGTGGGCAGCTGAATTTAAACGTGGTCGTACGTCCCTCGAAAATGACTCACGTGAAGGACGGCCAAAAACGGCAACCACACCAGAAATCATCGAAAAAGTACATGATATTGTGTTGGACGATAGGCGAGTGAAAGTGAGTGAGATAGCTGAGGCTGTGGGGATATCGGAAGAAAGGCTGCGATACATTTTGCACAAAGAATTAGAGGTGGGAAAACTCTGCGCAAGATGGGTGCCGCATTTGCTGAATGTCGATCAAAAGCAAATGCGCAAATGATTTTCGGAGCATTCTTTGGACCGATTTAACAAGAATCCGACCTATTTTGTGCGGCGATTTATCACCATGGATGAGACATGGGTCCACCACTACACGCCAGAAACGAAACAGCAGTCGAAGCAGTGGGTGGAAGTCGGTGGTTCACCGCCAAAGAAAGCGAAGTCGATCGCATCTGCCGGAAAAGTCATTGCCAGCGTATTTTGGGATGCAAAAGGAATCTTGTTAATTACTAACCTTGAAAAAGGCAGAACAATTACAGGCACATATTACTCTAACCTTCTTGACCAGCTGGATGCCAAAATTCGCGAGAAGAGGCCTGGTTTGAAGAAGAAAAAAATCATTTTTCATCAGGACACACACCCGCACATAAGGGTGCGTCGGCGATGGGAAAATTGCGGGATTTGGGGTACGATTTGCTCGGCCATCCTCCTTATTCCCTTGATTAGGCACCCTCAGACTTCCATCTATTCCTAAACTTGAAAAAATTTGTTTCTGGAAAGCGATTCACATCCAACGAAGAAGTTGAAAGGACCGTAGAAGAATATTTTGACAGCCTTCCAGACTCTCACTTCCGGGAAGGAATATTGATGTTAGAAAAACGCTGGACCAAGTGTGTTGAACTCAAGGGAGAGAGATTATGTAGAAAAATAAAATCATTTTTTAAATTTAAATCGCAATCTTTCATTGTCAGGCCGAGAACTTTTCACTTTGCCCACGTAATCTATGAATTCATGGTTTAGTTATACTCGAAGAGTTCTCATAATCCTCTAGTTTGCTTTTTAATAGTGTATTGAACCCAATTTTGCTAGTAATTGCATGTAATAAATCACTTTACAAATACAAATGAGCGGCATTGTATATGTAATTTTTCTACGAAATTACCTCCGTTTAATATTAACCCAAATTAAATACAATTATTTTATTCTACTTTATCAAAACGTTTTCAAACCGGGCCACGGAATCATGCGAACAAAATCAAATCAGACGACAAATTACTGTAATTGGCAGTTGAATAACGTCAGCATGACAGCGTACAAGACAAAACAAACGGACGCCGCCGTGTGTCACAGTGGAGTCGGACAACGCGACAAAATAACAACGTTGAAAATTTAAACGGCTTTTCAATGTCAATACTATCTTATTTCAAAAAACGTGTCAATCATACCGCCGTCTCTTTCTAATTCGTATATATTATTATAATATCACTTTCTGTTTCGGTGATATTTTCCATTAATTAATAAATATGAACATGATCGTTTCCTCAGTGGAATTGCGTGCATATATCCTATGTCATTCCTGCAAGAGAGAAATTAAAGAAAATATGTCAGTATTACGAACTGGATATGGAATTTTTTTAAAGGAATTGGTTTCTAAGTAGAAAAATGTGCTGGGCTTTGAAAACAAACATTTCATTGCGTTGGAGAGATTTAACAAATTTCAACTGAATAAGTGTTGTATCTAGAAGAATTATAGTTTTAGATCCAATTAAAATTTAACTTAAAATTAATCTAAACATTTAAACATTGGAAAATGTAAAGATTTTGTGAAGTACAAAGACGTTGGGCGCCACTTTGGTATGCGAAAATATAAAGTAAGTTGGGACTATGTAGTGGGCTACCCTTCCGTGCCTTTTTAATAAATGAGAATGGCATTGAAGGGTAGTTAAAACTAGTCCAGTTATGTTATAATACAATGACATTTTGGTTAACTATCGCTGACATTTTGAAGCCTTTCAGGCAAGTACAGTGTAGGTTTATTTATTCAGAGTTGATTGAACTACTACTACTCAAGGCTATAGTTGTAATTTGTGATACCAAAGAAAGTTGTGACCACCTTCTTGTACAACTTTTTTCATTAACTTTTGTTGAAGCAGATTTATGCCAGGTGTACCGTGTTTTCGTAAAAAAATTACATAATTTTCATGAAAATGGAAAAATTTATTCAAAGTATTGGTCATTTGATTCTACACATCTTGTCAATATTTCAGGCAATTTATTGATGCCATCCCAAAAAAGCTGTTTGTCCTTTGAGTAAAACCATTCATCGAGCCATTTTCTAACTTCTTCGAAATTGGCGAAGTGCTGCTCTTCAAGCGTGTGCTCTATTGATGCGAAAAGGTGATAATCGGACGGGGTAAGGTCAGGAGAGTGCGGCGGGTGCGATATTATGTCCCATTCAAGTGCTTTCAACGCTACCTTGACTTATTTTGCTGTATGAGATGGCGCGTTATCGTGCTGTAAAATCAGTTTACCATGTCGTCGGGTACATTCTGAACGTTTTTCTATCAATGCATGGTTCAAATTGATAATTTGTTGTCTGTAGCGAGTATTAACTGTTTCACCAGGTTTCAACAGTTCGTAATACATCACGCCACTCTGGTCCCACCAAACACACAGTATTGTCTTGCGATCAAAACGATTTGGCCTTGGAGTCGATGGGCCTCCATTTTTCATCACCCGTCACTATTCGATACGGAAATGACTTCCGATCATACCTTTTAAGCAGCATTTCACAGACGATTTTTTGATTTTCCATTTGTCTGTCATTCAATTGATGTGGCATCCACTTTCCCCATCTTTTGGATTTTCCCCATTGCTCGTAATCGGTCGCTAATCGTTTGTTGGACCACATTTAACACTTCTGATAGTTGTTTTTTTAGTTTGGGCTGGGTCTTCATCCAATAATTCCTGCAGTTTCGCATCTTCAAACTTTTTCAGTCTACCAGAACGTCTTTTATCTTGCACATCGAAATCACTACTTTTCAATTGTTGAAACCACGCCTCACATGTTTTTATGGTTGGAGCATGCTCACCGTAGATTTCTACCAACAAACGATGACTATTAGCGCTATTTTTTCTTTTGATTAAATAAGCCGCAATTGCACTTTTTCAAGCACGAAACTCGACGTTTTCAAAGAGGTATACATCTATGACGTTACTTTCGCAAAATATAACATGTATGGCTTTGAGGCTTGATGTCAGTAGAATAAAATGACATGTGTCAAATCATAACATTGTACACTTAAACCTAGCGACATCTGTTAGAAAAACTGGTAATGACTTTCCAGTACACCTGGTTATGTCCTTGGTATATTTAACTGTTCACATTTATAGTAATGACTCTGTATGCTAAAGAGTTCTTAAATTCTATTTTCGAAATTTTAGTTTTTGGTACCTTTCATAGCCATTTATGACATCTTTTGCTTCTGTATTTTGCCAATCAACCTATTGTAGGTCTTTCTTTGATTTTCATATTTTAATATTCCGTCGTCCTCTAGAACTTCTCTTTTTCACATTCTACGCGCTATTTATTTGTATCGTCATATAGATATAGCAACCTAATTGTTGTAAAAAGACAGCAGATGTTCGTTCAAGATCCTGAGCTAGTTCTGCGCTAACTTTCTTGGGATTTCTTAAGGAACAAACTTTTAAAAACTGTGGCTCAACTTTACTGAGCTTTTTTGGACGTCCACTCTTTGGTCTATCACTCACACTGCCGGTTTCAGTCATTCTTTTTATCGTTTGTTGCACGGCATACCGGGAACATCTTACTAATCTTTGATATTTTCACTTAACTATAACTCTCTTAGTGTAAAACAATAATTTTATTTCTGTCTAGTAATGCTATTCTAGGCATTTTCTATCCACAATAACAATTTACAGCTCACAATGTTTTTTTAAAATGAAAATTTCACTCGCAGGTGCATTTTTGAAGAATCTAAATAAGTTATATAGTGGAACCGCTCTGTATCGTTTCTACCACTGAATTAGAAACAAAATCTTATAGATAAATAACTCTCCCTTGAAATTTAATTGCAGAGCATTGTGCTGCAATAAAATTTAATACTTTAATCCTCTCATCAGGCGGTTGATCTCAGCCCTACGCGAAAGTACGATGTTATAAACTTGGAAATTTCTAGTGATTATACAACCATGCTCAGATGTATTAGACACCCCAGGTGAAAACCATTATTCTCGGTATTATCCAAGTCTGACGGAAATTAACCGTAAAAATAGTTAATGGTATTTACAGAAATGCGTTTTTGAATACCCTACTTAATCCCCTATTGAAAAGAATAGGTGGAAAGGGGAAATTGTGTTTCTATCATTTAAGACATTCGAGTATTGTGCGATAGAGGCAGGCAACGTCTTTTTCATCACAGAGCTGTGGACTATAATATCAAAAAATATCAAGAAACTGGTAGGCCGAAAATAACAACACCAGCAGAGGATCAAGTAATAGTTTGTTAAGTAAGAAAAATAGACAAAAAACTGCACCGGAAATTGCAGCAGAGACAGACATTAATCGGAATAAACCAGTTAGACTCGCAACAGTGCCCATTTGTATGGGACATCTTCAGGGCTGAACTACTGCACTGAAACTAAGTTTCAATGCAGTAGTTCAGCCCTGAAGATGTCCCATACAAATGGGTACGAAACTTCGGCAGATATACAAGTGACGCGGTTCCAGCTCGGAAGCCCAGAAGCAGATAGCACACACTATGCAATTTATGGCACGTTAAAAGACTCGAAATCGCTGTTCTCCGTGGTCTATAAGTGGAGACACAATGTGTGTATGGCTTTTGACGGTTAATGTCTGATATAGGCTTGTTTCTGTGCGAATTTAGCCACAGATCCAAGTGCGATACTGTGACTATCTACTGATGATGACAATTTAGTTGTTGAAATGCGTATACGGAATACGAACATTATTGCGGAAAGGGGTTTTATTTACCTTTCTTGATTAATGATAAAAATGCTTTAAAGTTATATACAACCATGCTCAGATGTATTAGACACCCCAGGTAAAAACCCTTATTCTCGGTATTATCCAAGTCTGACGGAAATTAACCGTAAAAATAGTTAATGGTATTTACAGAAATGCGTTTTTGAATACCCTAGTTAATCCCCTATTGAAAAGAATAGGTGGAAAGGGGAAATTGTGGATTTTAGAAATTTAGTGTCATTCTAACAGTGTGTGAGCAACGTGCGTTTGTGAGTTTGTGGTAGAGATCAATTAGATTATCCTATTTTTTCACGTTGTGTCAGTTATTTGTTGAAGAAAAATGCCTAAAACGCGCGAGTTGTTCTATAGTGGAATTGCTCTGTATCGTTTCTACCACTGATTTAAAAACAAAATCTTATAGATAAATAAACCTTGAAATTTTATTACAGAGCATTGTGGTGCAATAAAATTTATTACTTCAATCCTCTTATCAGGCGGTCGATCTCACCCCTACGCGGAAGTATGATGTTATAAACTTGGAAATTTCCACTGATTATATTTCTACCAATAAGTGAATCGGTCTTGGATCATAAATTGAATTAACCCAATAATTATTAGTAAAAACGTTTTGGTAAATAAGTTTTGGAAAATATTGTTAGGTACTTCTTTCTTTTGCGCAGTACTGTATATAAAAATGAACAAGAAAATGTTAAAAAGTAGCAAATTGTAACCAAATTAAAAATGACTTCTAACAATTTATAAAATCTCATCAAATAAATATTTCTTAAGAAATTCCGAGAAGGTTGTTCGAATACACACATCAAAAAACTAAATTAATCGAGTCTCAAAACATGATAAATTATTTCCTAAATTTATTGGAGTCAAAATTGATTATAATTTCCTCCTTCAGAACTATTTCTTATTGTCCGACTTTTTCTACATTCACACTTCTTTTCTGCCGGTCTAGCTCTCCTACAACCTGCTCATTTGTGTCTTGCCTCTTAATTCTTATAGTGTTGTACACCTGCCCGTATCCTGTGGAGGAAGAACTTCGTGTTATTCATTCTACCAGTTTCGAAATATATCGCGAAGAAGCTGGTTGTTTCTACGTGTTGGTCACTTGTATATTTTCCGGACACTTTAGCGTATTTTACCATTGACATTGTAAATTCTTTTTTCGAGTTCAGTTAACGCGTTTTGTGTTTTTTAATATCGCGAGGTGCCGGGTTTTTTTTTTAAATTTCTTATTTGGATTTTTATTTTATTTCGAATTGCGTATTATGTGCTTTTTTCCGTGTTTTATGTGCGGGTTTTTGCCTCCGAAGCTACCGAAGCATATATTCGTGAATATACTAGTGTTTACAAATAAGTTTCTGTGGTGTTTTTTGGGCAAATTTTAAAACGTTTCGAGTATATTGTTAGTGGTAAAAGATAATTTTATTAACTTCGTATTTATTAAACGAATTCTTTAATAAAATTTTATTTTATTTATCGGTAAATGCTGTATAAAATTTATTTGATTAATGTTATACGACTTGAAAATTAGTATTTTAAGAATATATATACAATACTAGACAAAATGAATGCAACGTCTATTTTTATTTGCTATTCGTTATTTCACGAATTACTTTAACAGATGATTTTTGGCATTATTTTCTTTATACAAATTTTTTTTTAAATTAAATATTATAATTATTCTAATTAATAAACACGAGCGAAAAAGGGGGCTATTAAAATAGTTTATTATTAGTAAACTTTAAACCATAATAAAGAGTTTATGAAAATAATTTTCATTTTTGGTAATTTTTCGGATTTTGTATTTAAATTAATTTTTGTTTATTTTTGGAAAATGCCAGAGTATATACATTGGACTATGGCGTTAATATTTTTATTTCTAGCAATTTTTGGACGGATAATATCAAAAAAAATTAAAAATAAAAATTATTTAAATATACTTAAATAAAATTGGACGAACTATTTTTTCATGAAATTTCGCATTTTTTAATAAAATTTTATTTTATTTATCATTAAATGCTGTATAAAATTTATTTGATTAATTTTATACGGCTTGAAAATTAGTATTTTAAGAATATATATACAATACCAGACAAAATGAATGCAACGTCTATTTTTATTTGCTATTTGTTATTTCACGAATAGCTTTAATAGATGATTTTTTTGCATAATTTTCTTTATAAAATTTTCTTAAAAAAATGTTTACAATAAGTGAGAAAACAAAGTTAAAATTCAGTATATTTTGCAAATAAAATTATAAAATTTAATAGATTGTAAACTAATGCGGTATCTTAATAAAAATTTAAGAAAATGAAGACGAAAGTTAAGAAGATATTTTTGAAATGTTTTAAAATATAAAATACAGATTACTGAACTAGTACATCAATGCAAGGAACATTTACATTTTTAATTACCGTCAATAGTAAAATTAAAACAACTTGTTCATATTATTTTAAAAAAAAAATCAAAATATTCGTTTTCTTTTGTTCAAATATTTTAAATAGAATTTTAATGTTTGAAGGTTTGTGCATATTTTTTAATATATGTCTCAATACTTTAAGTTCTAAATAACATCTTTGATTATTGCGTTACTTCAATAGTTGAGGAGATGTAAAAATGTCCAAGCTCTTTCGATTTGCTAAAATGTTGTTCCTTTCATGGTATATGTCTTTCAACATTTCGCTTAGAATCTTTATGTTAAAAATAACATCGGAATTTCTGTGGTTATTGAGGAATTTATATTTTCAAAAGTTTAGGAGACGTAAATATACTCCAAGCTCTTTAAATTTATTCTAATTTTACCCTCGCCTTTTTAATATATTTTTAAAATTTTTCGTTTTGAGCGTTTAATAATTTTAAATTTCCTTTTGATATTGTGGAAATTATATTTTCGGTAGTTCAAAATAAGCAAATACGTTCTTTAAGTAATTTTCATTTGATCTAAATGTTAATTCCTTTTTTTCTTAATATTTTACCCAGAAATTTGAAACATCTTTGAAGTTCTTGTGGTTTTTGAGGAAGTCGTATCTCCAATAGTCTAGGAGAAATAGATATAAATATATACCATCAAAAATCTTTTAATTTGCTCTAAATGCTGCCCTAGATTTTAATGTTCTTTTTATTATTTGTTTTTCAAATAATTTCGAAAATTTTTTGGTTTTCACGGAAGTTAAATATTCAAAATTTAACTTCCGATCCAATGCTTTTTACATGAAATGTTTTTCCATTTTTTGTTTTTTTAAGAAATATTTTGACCACGTTTTCCCCCCTTTTTTGTAGTTTTTTTGAAATATTTTGACCAGAAACTTTGTATTTGAAATACATTTGAATTTCGCGTGGTTTTTAAGGAAGTCAAATTTTCAGGAATCTAGGAGAAGTAGGTGAATATTTACTTTACAAAGTCCTACAATTTTCCAACTATTTCCCCCTTTTTATTTTTCTTAATATTTTGTCTAGAATATTTATTTTTTATATAATTTCGAAATTCTTTTGTTTTTACGAAAATTAAATTTTTAATAGTTCAAATGAAGCAATTATGTTCCTAACTCTTTTGATTTGCTTAAAATGTTGCCCCCTTTTTTGAATTTATTTTTTGATATTTTGTCTAGAAGCTTTATATTATATTTGAAATAATTTTGAAATTACTGTGGCCTTTAATAAAGTAAACTTTTTCAATAATCTTGGAAAAATAGATTTAAATATATACCGTCAACCTAAATATGCTTGCCCCCTTTTTATTTTTTCTAAAATTTGATCTAGAATCGAATTCGAAATTCTTTTAGTTTTTATAGAATTTAATTTTATTTTCAGCTTCAAAAATTTTACAATTTGTTTGACATGTTGTCTTTTTATTTTTTTTAATATTTCGTATATTTTTTTCATATATATATATATACGAGGTGTGGCTATTAAATAACGAGACTTACGCTGTAAAACATTTTATTTTGATTTCATACATATTTACTTATTATCACCTTCAATATACACTCCTGCTCTATCCCTACAGCGCTCCATGCGAATCTTCCATTCTTCGAAACAGTGCTGGAAGTCTTCTTCTGTCAGCTCCTTCAGGACGCGTGCGCCTTTCGTTTTCACAGCTTCAACGGACTCAAATTTTGTTCCCTTTAATTCAGATTTCACCTTAGGAAACAGATAGAAGTCGCACGGCGCAAGATCCGGCCAGTAAGCCGGATGGTCTAACACTGGGATGCTGTACTTGGCTAGGAACCTCTTGACTGACAATGCGGAATGAGCCGGTGCATTGTCTTGGTTCGGGTCGTTTTTTCTTTATTCTTTCACGGAGTTGAGCAAGAACGTGAAGGTAGTAATGTCGATTAATAATTTTACCTTCAGGAACTCACTGAAGGTACAAAATCCCATGAATATTGAAAAAAACAATCATCATTGCTTTGAATTTGGATTCGCTCATTCGAGCTTTTTTGGCTCTCGGTGAAGATGGGCTCTTCCAGTGCATGGATTGGCGCTTCGTTTCAGGATCATAAGTAAAAAACCATGATTCGTCACATGTTATTATCCTTCCCCATAAGTTTGGGTCATTTTCAATAGCATTCAAAGTGTCGGTACAAACATTTTTGCGAGTTTCTTGTTGTTCAAACGTGAGAATTTTAGGCACTATTTTGTCACACACTTTTTGCATGTTAAAATTGTTATGTAAAATTTACCGTACGGATTCTTTATCAATTCCTACAGTTTCAGCAATCACACGAATACTGACCAGATCGAACCAGATTACCGATTTTTTCGATATTGTCATCCGTCTTTGACGTGAAAGGGCGACCCGGGCGTTAATCATATTCAACGTCTTCTCGGCGAATTTGAAAACGCTTAAACCACTCAAAAAAACGTGCATGCAACAAACATTTATTGCCATACACTTCTTTTAATAAATTATAAGTTTCAGTAGCGGTTTCTCCAAGTTTCATGTCAAATTTCACAACAATTCGTTGCTCTATTGTTATACTTAACATTTTTCCGGCGAAACAAAAAAATAACTCTAATGCGAACGAAGACTACGGCTATACTGATTTGTTTACAGAGGTAAGAGGCACTGTATTCGAAAGAGAAGGATTCATGATAAATAGCTGTCAGTCGTTGTCGTTTGGCGCATGCGCACTTCTTCTGTACCAGCGTCAGTCTCGTTATTTAATAGCCATACCTCGTATACATTCATTGATATATATATATATATATATATATATATACATACACACACACACACACATATATATATAGCTATATTTAAATAATTTCGAAGTTATTTTGTTTTTTTTATGGAAGTTACATTTTTAATGGTGTAAGTGAAACGAATGTGTTCTAATGCCTTTTAATTTGGTTGCAATGTCGTCTCCTTTTTTGTATTTTGAAAAATTTGTTGTTTAAAATTTAAATGTTCAAAGTAACTTCGTATTTGTTTTGTGTACGGGAAAGTTAATTTTTAATAGTTTAAGTGATGTAAATGTGTGCCAAGCACTTTCGATTTTCTTGAAATTTTATTCGTTTTTGTCTGCTTTTTAAATATCTTACGTAAACGGACATGCTACAATATTTAATCATTTTCTAAACTTTCTTCTTATTTACCTTAATTCTTATTTCTAATTTATCTTAAATTGATGAAAATAAAATGTAAAATAAAATTAAAATACATGGGCCTTAAAAATGATTCTTGAAGAACACCAGTACTTAAAAATGAATTTCTAACTTATTTATATTTTCTAAATAAATCAAATGCAGCACAATCGTATTCATTTTCTGCAGCACAATGATTTTTCTGTGTCACACTCTATTTTCCATTAAGGAAATTCACCGATTCCATTTGTTCATATTATTTCTTTAACACGCACTCGCTAATCGACTTAACACATGTTTTGAATGCCTTCATCGATCTCAGACACGTGCCTTTAAGTTATGAAACCATTTCCAGTGCGATTTGCAACTTGAAGTAAAGAATTTTTAGTTAATTATTCCGCAATTATCTTGTTTACTTTGCAATAATTGCATTCATATTGTTAATAGCTGGTATAAACATCAATATTAATTCGATATTAATGCATTCATAAACAACAGTGAAAATAAATTTGAAACTACGTTTTTTATTATTAAAAATTTTTGTAAAAAATTCCTGCAAGGTATGTACGATGTAAAAGCCGCGAAAATTAGAATTCTTCAGTTTCACATCGTAAAAGCGCATAATTACATGCAATTAAAAGCCTACCGTGCGTTTAATTTAACACCTGTTTCCATGCAATTTATGGCATGTTAGTAGAGTTGAAAGTCACCGTTCTCTGCGGTTGAATGGTAAGATACACGCCCGGTAAGCATGGGATCCTGAGTTTGAGTCGAACCGGAAAGCTGTAAATTCCTACAATGTATTGGGTTGGCAACTAAGTACTTTCGGTTTTGTAGTATAAAATAAAACACTTTTTTTTAAACAAAGAATAGTTTTTAATCAATTATATATTTTCCATTTTGCTCAATGACCTTTTGCCATCTTTCTTTCAGCTGCATGATTCCGCGCTCATAAAATTTCTGGTCCTTATCAGCAAAAAAGTGAACCAGGTGGGAGTGAAGGTCATCGTCATTTGTGAAAGTTTTACCATTCAAAGAATTTTGCAAACTTCGAAATAAATGGTAATCAGATGGTGTTAGATCGGGGCTGTATGGGGGATGTGGCATCACTTCCCAGCCAAGCTCCAATAGTTTCCCACGAGTTGCCAAAGATGTGTGAGGCCTTGCATTATCTTGGTGGAAAACTACACCTTTCCGATTTGACAATTCTGGCCATTTTTCTTTGATTGCTTCATCCAGTTTTATTAATTGTTGACAGTAAACATCAGAATTGATCGTTTGGTTCCTTGGAAGCAGCTCAAAAAACACAACACCTTTGTAATCTCACCAAACTGACGGCATTATCTTTTTTGGATGCAATTCAGCTTTCGATATGGTTTGAGCTGGTTTATCGTGTTTGCTCCATGACCGTTTTCGAACTATGTTACTGTACAGGACCCATTTTTCATCACCAGTGATGATTCTTTTTAAGAAAGGGTCGGTTTCATTTCGTCTAAGGTGCATATCGCAAAAGTTGGTTCTTTGTGTTAAATGAATTTCTTTCAATTCGTGAGGTACCCAAATATCAAGCTTCTTAACTAGCACAAGACATTTTAAATGTTTTTCAATTGTTGTGTGCGATACATGTAGCCTCTCCGCAACCTCTCGAACAGTTATATGACGATCCTCTTCAATTATGACTTTGATTTAGTCATCATCAACTTCAGTAGGCCGACCAGAACGTTGCTCATCTTTGAGGGAAAAATCTCCAGAACGGAATTTTTTATACCAATTCTGACACGTGCGCTCTGTTAAGCAATTAGCACCATAAACTTCACATATCTTTTTGTGAGCCGCAGCAGCTTTCTTTCCTTTACGGAAATAAAATAGTAAAATATGTCGAAAATGTTCGTTTCTGCACTCCATTTAAAATTAACCCACAACTAATAGCTTTAATAAAAATCACGCACTACTTGCTTCTGAAGTTACGTCAATGTGACTAATATCACGCGACAAACGGTAAAGTACGGTAAAGCACTAACATACGTTATACAAAAAATAAAGCAACGCTCTCTATCAGTAAAAACCGAAAGTACTTAGTTGCCAACCCAATATATAAAAATTGGAATTTTTGAGTTTCATGCCGTAAAAGCGTGAAATTTTAAGTGCATTATTACGTATATTTACTGTAATTATTATTAATTTAATATTTTTTAAATTAATAAAAATTTAAATGAAGATAGTATATGCTTGAATTACTGGCGATAATAAAGAGAAAACAAATTACTTAATTCAGTTAAACGTTCTTCAAAGTGAAAGACAATCCTATCATCAACGGAAGGTTCTATAACAGCTGCATTTTTCGTAATTGAAACTGAAATACGAGGGCTGTTTGATAAGTGGGCGGTATAGTATCAAAAAGAAATTGAAATACGAGGGCTGTTTGATAAGTCAGTGGTATAGTATCAAAAAGTATTATCTTCTGCTATCTTCATTTAGAGAATATTTATAGAAAACGATTATTGATCAAGATATTGAAGAAAAATAACGTAATCCAGAATAAAATAATAAATGAATAGTTTAAGTGAATTTGTACCAATACTAAAATTATAAAGCCGAACTAGTTTTGGTTTTATTAAATTAAAAAGAAACGGAGGTTGTACGTTTTGAAATTTGATGCTAGTGAAAGAAAGAAAACCAAAACGATAAATAAGCCGGAAAAGAAAACCAAAATGGTGCAAAAAAGATTTATTTTAACTTTTAGAATATTAGCATACAAAGGCCTATTAAGATCATCAATAATTACACACTAATATTGGTTCCTTCGTCAAAATATTCACAAAGACTTTCTGTTTCTTTTTTTATTTCCGTCTGTTTTTCTTCCTTCCTTTAAAACAAATAAGTAAAATTGCTACTAAACTTTTTATTCAACCCATTTATTTATAGATTCGAGCTCGGACTGTACACAGCTGATATTGTACGGTTTTATTATTTATCACAAAATAGCAGTTGCCACAAATTTTACGATGTTTTGTGTATCCAATTAAAGGTGGTTATCATAGTTGTGGTGGTGTTGATCGAATGGCGGATATTTTGAGGCTATGAGATCATCTATTGTTGATTGAGAAATTTTCTATCTACTATTGCTATTGTTTTTATAATGACTTATTGTTGCTATTATTATTGATACATCTTTCAGCCATCCTTCAGCAATGTTTCTTTCATTGATACATCTTTCAGTCGCCTTTCTTTCACTGGGTGATTTTTGCTGCTGTAAGCCGTTGATCTTACGTTGATATTATGGCAGTAACGCAATCCATAGTCCATTTTATTTGTTTTCGATTGTCCATTGACTTTTTGTTGGATCTTTTCGTAGTTTCTGTCCCTTTAGTGGTGGCAACATCCATCTATTTGATGAGACCACATTTTTCATATTTTTCAAGTTAGTGCTCAAACCACAATACCTCTTCTTTGCCACATGGCTTTTTAATGAAATGGAAATAATTACAAATAAAAATCGAGTTCAATATAAGGCAAATTTTGTTTGTAATTGTTTCCAATTCCATAAAATGCCAAAAAAATTGTTTAGAAGATTGAAGTCAACACCTAAAGTGAGCTTTGTCTTCAGTCTTCAGAATAAATTTTTACTCAATTATTGCAAAAAGATTGTTAACATAACTATCTTAATTCTTAGACCGTTCATGTCTCAGTGTTATTTGTGAAATGGACATTAACATATGTGAAGACAATAGAAAGAGTTTCGAAAATAACAGGATAGCTTTCTTCAGTATTTAATAAAAAAAATTTAGTTTTCCTCAAAATCGACATTTGCTTCCACAACTTTTGGACGACAGTGTATGTTATATTAACATTTATGGTCATCGCTCCCTCGTACTGGGAACATTTCGGTTTATTTAAGTTTCTAAATGCCCCCATATTAAAATGAAAATTCGGTTTATATAAACAGAATAGAAATTTCTACAAGCGTCATAAATTTCATAAAACAAATAAATTCACTTCCTATATTATATGTATGTACATTCCGTGTTGTCAAGAGATCGTAAAAAACTATCACTTACCCAAACATTGTTACCACATACTTGAAGATGTTCAAACAAAATTGCTCGTCAAACAAACGTTACTTGCTTGCTTGCTTGTTTGTTTATTTCCATACTTAGTGGTTTTAATAACCGTTTAGCGATGTTAAATTGTTACTTTCTGGTGTATATTTATCAGTTTCGCGATATACGAGGGTAGCCGTTTATATTTCGGGAATAACAAGCAAAAAAAATTTTTTTATTATCGAAAATAGTTTTATTGCTTTTCCTTGAAAATCAATGCACTTTTGCATTTGTTTCAAACTACCCGAAAAACATTGCTGCCACTGTGAAGGCGGTATCTCCAAAATATGAGTTTTCAATGCCTCAACTGCCTCTTCCGGCGTAGAAAACAGTTGACCTCGAAGTTTATTCTTCATGTGTGGGAACAAAAAGAAATCACAGGGTGCTAGATCAGGGCTGTACGGCGGATGGCTCATCAATTCAATGTTTTGCCCGGTCAAATATTCAATTGTTTGTACCAACCTGTGAGAGGTCACATTGTCATGGTGGAGAATGATCTGTCGTTTTCGGTTTGTTTTCCTTATTTCTTCAAAAATTTTTGGCAAGCAAATAGTTGTGTACCATTCGGAATTGACCGTTCTACAACTCTCTAAAGGCACGGTTGCAACGTGACCGGTTTTTCCGAAAAAACAGGCGACCATTTGCCTTGATGTGTTTCGAGCGCGAACAACTGCCGACCAAAACCAACAAGGTTTTGGCTCATCTTGGAATATCCACACAGTCGATTGCTGTATACTATCGGGCTCATACGTATAGATCCACGGTTCATTACTTCTGACGACTGTTCTTTGAAGCACCGCCATTGTATTTTTTGTGCATTTCTTGGTACCAATCGACGCGAGTCCTTTTTTGAGCGGTTGTCAAATTATGTGGTACCCAACGTGAACATAGCTTTTTAACGGCTAAATGTTCATGCAAGATCTTATGCACGCTAGTGTTACCTCGATCTCACGGTATGTCACATGACAGTCTTGCATTATCAATTCAGACACTGCATTAATGTTTTCCGATACAACACCCTTCACGAAATCCATCGTCCAAAGAACTCCGTTCAAAGTTTGAATTCACTATACCAACGATATACTGTAGTTTTCGATGGTGCTTCATCACCATATGAAGAATTCAGGTCGTCGATGCATTCTTGTCGAGATAACCCACGTGGAAAGTTATAAAAAATAATTGCACGAAAATGTTCTCGAGGCAATTGTAGATAATAATTGTAGAACCATTCAAATCTTCAAGAATTATTGTTTCAATTTTCATGCAAACACCAGAATTGTTTTCATCTAAAGGCTTTTTGCTTCTTGGGTCAACCAATATTTCAGTTTAAAATATGATGGAACCTCGTCCCCATACACTGTAATCATTCATTTGCGAAGAGTTTTAGGAAAAGTTATAATACTTTGTCAAAAATTTGATGATTCAGCGATGTACTAATTTTTACTACGAAACATTTTATAAAGGACAGAAAAATTAACCAATTTAAATCAAATTTGACGCATGATAGAGAAATGTCACTATTGGACGTTTCTAGGCAACGCACAATTAGTTGCTTATGTACATACATATGTTGTAGAAATTTTTGCTCTTAGACGAAACTCGAATTCACTATCGCATACTTACCGAATATGTGTTTTGCCCTTGACCATAGAAAAGAGTGCCATTAATGACACATTAATAGACTCGAATATCACCGTTCTCCGTCGTCGAAGGTTAAGGCACATACCCCACAATCATAAGATCGTGAGTTCACACTCTGCGTTGTATATACTATGTAAAAAGTGGTAAAAACTAGAATTTTTCTTTACGTTCAATTTCGTCGACAGATAATGTTAGTAATCGACTCTTCCTTCGCACTAAATCGTCTTCGTGTAATTAATGAGATAAAAAATAAATCTAAAATTATTCGAATATATTTTATCCAATAAAACAAAAGACTCAGCAGGTAGATTTTTCTAGTTCTCCTTGAAACATTCTTTATTTTCAAGAAATTATATATTTCTGATGATATTTTTTTAAAAAATGTAACAATAAACAACGTTAACATGTCGTCGTTTACGCATAAGTTAATATATTGTTAAATTTTGCAGAAAATCTAAAATTAATGCCTTTTTAATTTACATTTAAGTCAGTTTTGCGTATTCTCATTTTATCGTTAAAACTGACAGAAATGCTTTCTTCTTTTCTTTTTAACATAATCGCCAATTTCCAATAACCACAAAATAGCGAAACGTTTAGATTTCTAAAAGCAATAAAACAAATGCGTTTGCAGTAACGTTTAAAGACTGTTAATACTGTCACATTTATTAAACTTGTTTGCTGCGTTTAATAATTTGATATCGAAGGGAATTTAAGATCGACATATTTTTTGAACATATAAAGTTTTTGCTAAAAAAATTCGAATTATTTATTTCAAGATTTAATAATGCAATTGAACATTAGACTAAATCGTTAGGGTAGGCTTTGAACGGGACATTTTTTTGACCGCTATTGTATGACCACACACATAGTTTTAATAACAATACTTTCTAATTTTTTAATTATCGATCAGAACAGAGTATATCACATGTCTATCCTCTTTACATTAAACCACTAGCAGGTGCTATCGAAGTATTTGAAAATGTAAAAGTGTATGGTAAAGCAAATGCAAATCCTACACTTTCACAATTGTCATGTTGTTGTCAAGTTTGTAGAACTCATTAAAATAAAAAGAACGATCGAAAGTTCTTTTCTCAATTTTTTTCGTCCCGCCTTTGTTTATTTTCCTTTTCGCTAAATTTAATTCATCTATAAATTTCCCCGGACACTCCTCGAATATTTATTGTCAACGATAGCGTTAGTATATACAAAAATATTCTGTTTTTGTTTGTGACGTAATCATATGATGTATTTCAAAAATGCTTGAAATTATGTTGTATTACTTATACTTTTGATATGCAAAATAAACTATATTGGGCCTAATAGGGAGTCTTGAAGAAGAACTTATTTAAACTCATGTTCAAAATTAACGCATCCTTAAAATAATTCTATACAATTTTTATAAAATTGTTTGATTGGTGAACTATTTTTTAAGATCATCAAAAAAGAATTTTATTGGAGGTTCTATTAACTTCGTTTTTAATGGAAACTTGTGGGAGAAACTTTACTATCAGCTTCTGCGCTTCCGAGCTGGGTACCACGTCACTGGTATAAGTGCTGACGTTCCGTACCCACTCGTATGGGATATCTTCAGGGCTCAACTACTGCTACTATCTGTCGTACTGAAACTGGTGTAAGCCGATGGTGGACGGGTTTATATATGGGTAATGGGTCATGGGTCAATGGAGCGTTACGGTTGGGTTGTTTGGAGATGCAGGATTGCCAGGCGTTGTGTAGGGGGTAGCCATCATCACGGTTAAGATTATTGGGGTGCTTAGAGACCTCTATAGATTCGCGGATTTTGCAACCATAGTAATGGTTAGTGCGGGATAGGATCTTGGTAGAATTAAATTGGATATGGTGCCCGGTTTCCTATGCTGGGCAAGTGCAGAACCAGCCACGCGCAGCAACCTAGTACAACGCTCATGCTCTGAAACACGAGTGCCGACAGACCGCTTTGTTTTACCAATATATAAACAATATATATATAAATAATCCCTTCGCAAATCCAGAATACAGTAAGCATTACCTTTCCAACAGACGGCACTGGATGCGCCTTAAGTGGAGGCCCTTCTTCAGGGTTGCGCCATTCTATGGATTGACTTTTCGTCTCAGGATTGAAATAAGGAATCCACGTTTCGTCAGTGGTTATTATACGTTGCCAAAATTCATCACCGTAACGGGCTAACAGCTCTTGAAGTTGACGACAGTTGGACCTGTCGAGTTTCTGTTCTATTCCCTACAGCCTTGGCACCCAGCGCACCAAAACCTTGCTAACGTCCAAACAATCATGCAAGATGTCATGAACTTGTCGTGTACCTATACCTAGGTGTACACTAATTTGACGAATAGTCATTCGCCTGTCGTCTTTCAGTATGTTTTCGACGGCAGTAATGTTTCTTTCATTTACCGACGTGCTTGGCCGCCCACTGCGTGGATCGTCTTCTAGTGATGTTCTACCGGCTTTGGATTCTGCATATTCACCAAATACTCTTTGCAGACAACTAATAATTTCTGAGGTTTTCACATCTTCTTTCCACAAAAAGAAAATTATCGCTCTTTGAGATTTTGTCGCGTGTTCCATGGTTACAAAAACAATTCTACTAAAACGCGTCTACATCAGTCGAATACCTGAATCAGACTGAATAATGTTGCACTAGATAGTTGCATAAACATGTCAAGACTTGTCTGGCATCAATAACATTGCGTATAAGTTCTGCGTTATTTAATTATAGCACCAATTATCCTAGCACCCCTCGTACTATTACTATTACAATCGCGAATTAAATAATTTTAATCATAATTTCGTATAGCTTTTGTTCGTGTTTGACCGCTGTCGTATTTTTATTAAGAGCGAACCTCGTATATGCGCACATATTTATGGTTTTATTGCTAAGAAAATATAAATTATTCATCGAACGCACCGTGTGGTAAATTAACATGGAATAGATGGTTTCGTTTGTTTGTATTTTCTTCCTGTATTTTGCCAATGTTTTGTATTATATGTATGTGGGTATTGTGAATTTTGATGTTGAAATCAATTGAAAGTAATAGAAAGAAAAGAGAGGAACTCTCCCACTTACTTTTTATATAAAAATAAGCAGAAATATGCGGTATTAATATGTAAATTCATTATCATTAATAATTCCAGCATTTAACTTGAAATAAATAGCTTGTGGCAAGTCGTTTTCGCCTTTTTCGTTGAATCTTGATTGGAGGTGTTATTATTATCGTTAATTATCTGTAAAGTTGAAGTTTGCAATTGAATATATTATATGCGTCGTAGCTTTTAAATGTCACGTTTTCTATTAACTAAGCGTTAGATAAATTTATATTTTATGTGTTAATTAGAATTAATCTAATACAGTAGTGCTTATAATTGTAATACATAAATCTTATTTACCATAAAAATATCATAAAACTGGATTAGAACCGTCTCAGCGTGTAAAGATACTGGCGTGAAAGTTAAATTATTTAATCGTAAAATGGTATATTTTCGATATACATTACCGGTCATATTTATTTGCCCACCCTTAGTTTTAGCCAAAATTATTAAACTATCAAATGTGTACTGAAAATTTATTTATTGTACCAATACAATAGTGTAAAATAAACATAAAATAGTTACATTTTTCTTATATAAAAACTTTATCATTAATTATTATTAAATTTTGCTCTGATCAATATGCCCACCTTTATTTTTGATAATTGCGGCACATAACGCGGCATCCTTTCAATTAATTTTTGCAGTGTATTCTGTAATTTGTGCCCAGGCTTCTTGAAGTTGTTCCCACAGTACAGTGGTGGATGATAGAGCACGTTCTCGAACCTTCCGGTCCAATTCTTCCCAAAGAAGCTCTGTTGGGTTCAGATCAGGACTTTGAGCTGGTCATATCATTATAGAGATTTGCCGTTGCTCTTCTAGTTGACGCAAGTAATCGTCACACAATCTAGAAGTGTGTTTTGGATCGTTGTCCTGTTGAAATACAAAGTTTTCGCCAAGAATCCTTAGTCCTGAAGGAACAGCGTTATTTTCTAAAATTTCCTTGTAGCCTTCTTTTCTTAGGATTCCCTCAATTTTGAAGAGATCGCCTACAGATCTTCCACCAAAACACCCCCAAATCATTACTGAACCTCCTCCATGTTTTACGGTAGGCGCAATACATTCTGGCAGTACTCTTTCTCCTGCGGATCTTCTTACGAATATTCGCCTTTTCCTACCGAAAAGTTCAAACTTCGATTCGTCTGTCCACAACACATTATTCCACTGATCAATCGTCCAATTCTTATGTTCTTTAGCCCAATTTAGTCGTTTTATCTTGTTTTACTTTCGTAGTAGTGGTTTTCGCAGAGCAATTCTTCCGTATAAACCCGCTTGCCTTAACCTTCTCTGTACCGTGGACACACTAATTGGTTTAGCACGCGCTCTATTCATTTCAGCAGCAATTTCTGGTGCTGTTTTTCGTCTATCGCGTCTACTTATCCGTGTTAGATGCCGGTCATCTGCAGATATCGTCGCTTTGCGTCGTCCAGATCTTCTTTTGTTGGAAAATGTACCACTTTCTTCAAATTTTTTAACGTTATAATCAACGGTTCTGCAATTTAATCGTAATTTTTTTGCACTTTCGCGATTACTTTAACCCGTACGATGATATGCAATTATCACAGCACGCACTTCAACAGATAATTCCTTCGTCTTCGGCATTGCATTAAAATATTCACAATAACTCTCTATTTCACTGTTTTCGCAACAAAAGATGAACGATGACTGACATAAAATTTATTTTCCTTTTTGAATAACACATCCTAATATTGTAATTAGTTAGTACAATAACACAATATTGATAATGAACGATGACTGACATAAAATTTATTTTCCTTTTTGAATAACACATCCTAATATTGTAATTAGTTAGTACAATAACACAATATTGATAATACCTTTCGGAAATGCAAGTAAAACTGTTAATACTGTAGGGATTAGCCTATATAATATTTATGGTATTTTTCCAATTTATGACACCTTTACGATATATCATAAACAATTTAAGATTTTCGTAGAAATTCATATGGAACTACTTCCACTAATAATATTGTTGAATAATTATAATACAGATTTTTCGAAAGATAATCCGTATTTCAGGAAACACATAAAATTGGGGTGGGCAAATAAATATGACCGGTAGTGTACAGGGTTGACTTATTACTCGGAATTTATTATAAAATTTCAATTTAAAATGTGAATCCAGCAATTACACAATGAAATAATTGTACGTTTATCACTTACAATACCATGTTTTTAATGAAATACTTCTTTAGAATAATCTATTATTTTAATATAAATTTGGCAACACTGGAAAGTTTTAACCTAGATATTCCTGGAAGTATGAGCCTTTGTTTTAAACTGGTAAATTAATTAATTTGGTTATTGCGAGGGAAGCCGTTTTTATTTCGGGAATAACAAATTTATTGCTTTTCAAAATATTCTCGAAAATGAATGCACTTTTGCATTCGTTTAAATCAATCCGAAAAGCATTGCTGCCACTGTGAAGGCGGTGTCTCCAAAATGTGAGTTTTCAATGCCTCAACTGCCTCTTCTGGCGTAGAAAACCGTTGACCACGAAGTTTATTCTTCGCGTGTGGGAACAAAAAGAAATCACAGGGTGCTAAATCGGGGCTGTACGGCGGATGTTTCATCAATTCAATGTTTTGCCCGGTCAAATATTGAATTGTTTGAACCGACCTGTGACAGCTCGCATTGTCATGGTGGAGAATGATCTGTCGTTTTCGGTTTGTTTTACTTATTTCTTCAAAAACTTTAACCCGTAAAACAGTTCTTGCCGCCGTAAGGTGAAATGTGCTTTCACGCCTGGCAAAAACCATAGGAACGCGAAAAATCACACGTACTTACCATGTAATACTGTGCTACTTTCATCGCGCAGCTGTATTAGGCGAGGCTGTAATTGAAATGTCATTGACTTTGATACTTCCCAAGCAACAACCCGTAGTTTCGTCTCTCTGTCTGCTTTAGTTCACTTTCGAGTTTTACTTGTAGACACTGTTCCTTAGTTGTGCCGTGATAATGGTTGACTTAAAGATCTAGCAGCGAATTAACCTAAAATTCCTTGTCAACCAAAAAAATCGCCGATGGAATGTTTACAAATGTTAGAGGAGGTATTTGGTGATCATGCTATGTTACGTACGCGAGTTTTCGAAATGGTACAAATGGTTTTCTGAAGTTCGGGAAGAGGTTGAAGATGATGAAAGTCCCGGTCGATCTGTGACTGCAAGAACTAAGGGGAACGTTCAAAAAATTAATGAAATTGTGCAAAAAGACTGACGTCTGAGCGTTCAGATGATTGCCGATATGGTAAACATTAACAAAGAAACAGTAGAACATTTTGCAAGATGAATTAAACATGGCAAAAGTTTGTGCAAAAATGGTGTTCTACCTGTGAAGCAGTTTTTAGCGAACAGGCGCATTGCTGTGCTTGATCATCCTCCATGTTCACCAGATATCGCATCATACGATTTCTACCTGTTCCCCAAAGTGAAAAGTGCATTAAAGGGAACACATTTTCAGTCTATTGAGCATGTTAAAGCAAAAACGACATCGTTGTTGAATAGACTGACAACTGATGAACTACAGCATTGTTTTGAACAATGGAAACATTAACAAAGAAACAGTAGAACATTTTGCATGATGAATTAAACATGGCAAAAGTTTGTGCAAAAATGGTGCTCTATCTGTGAAGCAGATTTTAGCGGACAGGCGCATTGTTGTGTTTGATTATCCTCCGTGTTCACCAGATATCGCATCAGACGACTTCTACCTGTTCCCCTAAGTGAAAACTGCATTAAAGGGAACACATTTTCCGTCTCATGAGCATGTTAAAGCAAACACGGCGGACTGACAACTGATGAACTACAGCATTGTTTTGAACAATGGAAGACACGTATACAACGGTGTGTAGATAGGGGAGGAGAGTATATTGAAGGTGACAAAAGTTAAATATAGGTTTATTTGCAATACATAACATTTCTCACACCAGCCTCGTTATTTAATGTCCTCACCTCGTAGTCTGTTCCGTGAATATATTTTTATAATCCTTCTAATATTGGCTTTAGAGAAAAATCGTTTTACAATTAGTTGTAGGTAAATGAGGAATCTAAGAAAAGAAAATATACAGGATGTTCTATTAATAAAATCAAACGTTATAACTGTATGCGTTTGTAAAATACGCAAAGTTGTTGCATACGATAAGCCAAGCTGTTGGAATATACGTCGAATCGATTCTGTACCGGACACTCTCAGCTATATTTTCTTCACTACGTGCTGGACGTGGTCTATCTGGTCGCGTATTATCCAATAATGGAAGTTGCGTTTCAAATTTTTCGATAGTATAGCGAATTGTGCGTTCGGTGGGCTGGTTACGTAAACTACAATTTGCTCTAAGCACACGAAACACATGTGTTTCGTGTGCTTAGAGCAAATTATAGTCTTCATCAGTGGCCCACCGAACGCACAATTTGTTATACCGTCGCTGAATTTCGTAATACGGCTGAATAATTTGTAGACGCTGTGACGGGCTGAGGCTTTACATAATAAACTGTCACACAATACTTAACTAAAATAGCGTGAACGTTTGACACGACTCACCCTTTATCTGTCAAAAAATCGCTATTGAAAAACGTATAGATATCATAATGAATGAATCACCCATTACAAGTAGGTTTGAACCAATAGCTTCTTTTTTCAAACATATTAGACTGTATTCTGGCAATGCGACGTCTTTTTGTTTTTTGGTTTATTACATAGGATGTAGATTGAAAACTATATCAATTTCTTCCATTTAATCATCTCTGTATTTCCATAAATAAACAAGGTAGCTATTGAAGATTATTCCCGTGAACAGACTGTATATAACGAATTGGAAGTATTGGAAGAAAATGTTTATTTTGTGCGGATTATTTGATTAAAATGTTTGCGTTTGTTTTTATAAAATGTAACGTAAGTTTGATAAATGTTCAAAACACAAATTCTGCCAAAACTTCTTACAATACAAATCGCTATTTCAACAGCATAAATTTTTCTCTCTCTCTCTCTCTCCATCTCTCTCCATGGCCTACTGAATGATTTGTTAAACAGACCAGAAGATAAAACAGCAACTAATTTAATTAAATCAAATCGACTTTAAACACCATTTAACGATAGCAACTACAAGCAATTCCTATTCCATACGGATTATCACCTGTTTTCACGCAACACGCTTTTTTTCGCTCGAAAAAGAATTCTGCCTCTTTCATTACCAACCATCATTGTCTGAGACCAGTTTCTCTCGGAGCTATTTCTTTTAATGCCTCAAGATCGACGAAGCAACACTTCACGAAGAATATATATTATTCAGTAACGAAACGAAATAAATTTAATTTGCCGCTAAGAAAAGATTATGTAGGCCAGCAACATGATGCAGGTCTTCGCATGGAATACCTTAGCGAAGAGTGGGTCACTGAAATATCGGTCACTTTTGTAACGTAAACAGTAGTGTAGGTACTTAATACAAGTTGGCCGGGAAAAAAAAAAGCACGCCGATAAGTGTAATACAAAGGAAAATTTCACGGCCGACTGTCACGCAGGGAAAATTGTTTATTCCCTAGATGGTATTGCGTTGTAATTTGGGTTAGATTTTTGCTTTATTTAGACCGATAGTTGGTAATGGTGTTCTGTTCGGAGACCAATAAGGCAATCTGGCTAATTTCTACGCTCTAATGACCTGAACACAACTTGTTTAAAAAGTAATTTATCTTTATGTGGCACGACCTAAATTAAATATATAATAGACAGAATTTAAGCATCTATATTTTCTCGTTTTCGAAATAGTACAAGGAAATATTTCAAATATGACATAAACAACTTGCAATAGGTTGGCGGAATACCATGTTTCTGTACACACTATGTCGGAAAAATAACGCAAATTTTAAATTAAAAGAAACCAATTAGTTAAAAGGTGTTTCAATAAGACATTTCATTTTCAATAGCCCGCTATTTTAACATACTTCTGTGGGCAAAAAATAGTAAAACTTTGTCTCATTATTTTTAAATTCTTAATTTATTCTTCCAAATCTATTTCGTCCCCTCGAAGTAATCCCCCCTGGCCCCAATACACTTGTGCCAGCGTTTCTTCCAATTCTCGAAACAGTTGTTAAAGTCAATTTCAGGAATAGCCTTCAATGCGCGTAGCGATTCACGTTTAATGTCTTCAATTCACTCAAAACGGTTTCCCCGGAGCGGTCGTTTGAGTTTGCTGAATAGCCAGAAGTCACACGAAGCTAAATCAAGCAAATACGGTGGTTGCTGCACGATATTGGTTGAAAATTTGGCGAAAAACTCACGAAGAATTAATGCAGTATGCGACGGTGCATTATCGTGGTGCAAAAACCAAGTGTTGTCGGCCCATAATTCTGGCCTCTTTTTACGAATAGCATTGCGCAAACGACGCATAACACTCAAATAGTATTCTTTGTTGACAGTTTGGCCGGTCGGAAGGAATTCGGAGTGCACCACACGTCGATAATCGAAGAAAACTCAACATAACCTTGATTTTTGACTTGCTCTGACGTGGTTTTTTGGGCTTCGGCTCACATTTGATACGATATTCGGCGTATTGATCGTCTGTTTCCGGGTCATAAGCGTAGATCCAAGTCGCATCTCCAGTTATGATGCCTTTCATTTTGTCTTGATAGTCGGAAGACATTGTTTCACAGACGTCAACGCGACGCTGTTTTTCGAAAAAATTGAGTGATTTTGGAACAAATCGTGCTTTCACTTTTCTTAGGCCCAAATGATCTTTCAAAATGGTTTTTACTGATCCTTCCGATATTCGAACGATGCCAGTAAGGTCTCTGACTGTTAATCGTCGATTCTCAAGCACCAATTCCTTGATTCTATTGACGTGTTGATCATCAGTTGATGTTGATGGCCGTCCTGGACATGGTTCGTCATCAACGCGTTCTCGACCCTCTTTGAATAATTTGTACCAATCAAAAACACTTGCTCGCGACAAACAATTATCACCGAAGGCCTTTTGCTATATTCTGAACGTTTCAGCACCAGAAATTTGATTCCGTACACAAAATTTAATGGAACTTCTTTGTTGAATAACTTCACTCATTGTAAAAATCGCCGAATGCACTTTTTGTACTTTAGAAAGACAAGCATATACTAAACACTAATGATTATTTTGATGTGACATTTGGCACAGATGTCACTGACAGTCCTACCAACCTAGAAAAAAAATATTTCGACGAATGGGTTTTTGCGCGAAATTTAAATTAAAAAGTCTTACTATTTTTTGCCCACAGTAGTATGTCATGACTCAACCTGTGACCAATTCACAGATGACAAGTAAAAGCTACGTCGTTAATAAAAATGGAACGATATACGTTTCAGTAAGGCATTGAAATTATTAAAATTCACTACAAAAATTGTGAGAAAACTAAAGCATTTTTGAATCGCTGTAAAGCACCTTCTCGGCCAGTAGTTGAGACAAGTTAGTGATGTGAAGAATCGAACTTGTGCACGTCGTCGAAGAACAACTGAGAATATATTGCTGTTGTAGCTCATAGTGTTGAGGAAAATCCAGGTTTGTCCAATTTTCGTCGATCTTTGGAATTAGGCATTCCACAAACGACATTACACCATATTTTGCTAAAGACTTAGATCTTAAGGCTTTTAAAGTTCAGTTAACATAAAAACTCACGCCTACCGACCATCAACAACGTCGTGTCTTTGCTGATTGGGTCCTTGAAATGCATAAAATTGACTACGCCCAAAACTGATCTGGAATTTCATCGAAAAATCATCTTGAGTGATGAGGCCCATTTTCACATCGGAGGCTACGTTAATAAACAGAATTGTCGCATTTGGGCCTCGGAAAACCTAAGAATTATTGTTGAAAAGTCTCTCCATCTCAACGAGTAACTGTTTGGTGCGGTGAATTGGTGTCAAAAACTATATCGGTTGAACGCCGGAAACTCTAAAAACGTGTACAACATTATCAGTAGCCTGCTTGGGTGTTCCAAGGTGAAGAAAACCGATGAAACTCATCCTTTATCGAAGTGTCTTCAAAAAGATGGTTGCTACATTTCACTCGAAAGCAGGTCATGTAACAACAGTTCCTCTACAAGATCATAGAATTGTTACTGCCAATAATATAAAATATATATATATATATATATAAAATAATTTGTTTGCCGTAAGTCATTGCTGAACTTCGAAAAACCAACCCTGAACGACGAATCACCCTCCACCAAGACAATGCAAGTTCTCACACAGCACGTAACACAATTGAATTTTTAACTCAACAAAACGTCGAATTGTTGGACCATCCTTCGTTAAAATGTGGTGTACGCGTTCTGTTGAAATCTTTACCATGTCTGCTATCTCTCTCACTTTGAGTCGTCGATCTTGCGTAATAATATTATGGATTTTTATAATCATTTCCTTAGAAGTCACGATTTTGGGTGCTCCAGAGCGCGCTTCATCAACACAGCTTGTTCTACTAGGTTTAAATTCATTTAGCCATCTACTTATTGTGGCGGATGATGAAGCAGATGCACCTAATGTTTCCTGTAACTCATCTTTTATTTCGGTAGCTTTCATACCCTTAATTACGCAGTATTTAATCACCGTACGATACTCTGCTTTTTCCATTTTAACAAAACGACGTGTTGCTTCTTTTTCAATCAGCTGTCAAAAATAAACTTATCAACCGATTTATCTAAATATCGGAATGTAAACATATAAATAGGCAACCTAAATTACAGCGTATTTGTTTTACCAATTAGAGCGCCACCTATGTGTCATTCTCACTACTTGTCAAACTATCCTCATATTAAAAATAAATTCGAATTTGTTATTTCTGACATTGATTTCCAAAGAATATCTTTCTGAAACATGTTTAAAAAGAAAAATACATTTTAAATTATGTAAATGTTAAATTTAGAACATTCTATACATTTCTAAGCGCATTTATTCTTTTGGAACACATTCCTTTCATTTTACATATGCATACATATTCCGCTCTGGAATATTAAAATCGGAAATTCTATCACGCTCTTAGTCACCGTCCAATGTCTTCACACTTCGGCGTTAACCCCTATTTTATATTCAAAAGACATTGCATTATATTTCCTTTGGACTCAGCACATACCAATGTTATTTTATTACTTGTAGAATGACATATCAATTATGTAAGTTGTATAAAATTATTTCAGTTCAGTTCTTGATCTGGCACCAACAAAAACGTTTTAAAATTTCCCGCATTTTCGACCGAACTTTTTTGAACTGCTAATTATGTTGGAATAGTGCGTGTTATTGAGTGTTTAAAATTATGCCTTCCGACAAGTTCAAATTTAGCGCCAAAAATGGCGTGGCGCCAGTTATAAAGAAATTATACAACAGTCACAAGAAACTGCTGGGAAGGACGAGTACACCAGCGAAGACAGAAAGTAAAACTAAAGAAGTGAAAAAATTTAAGGAAGAAAAGGTGACGGTTAAAATAATTGACGTTCCAGTGAAACCTGAAAGATCCCATGCCTACGAAAACGTGTCGTTTCCGAGCTGCCTCGAAGATAAACAAGAGTCATTTTCAGAAGAAGTGTTTGCCGGAGTGAATTTATCTCTGAGCAGTTTAAATCTCGACGGAGAAACTAGTTTTTCAAGTGACACAACTTGCGTTGAATCCAGGAGTGGTTCGTCCTGTCAAGCTTTTAGTTCTAATTGTTCCACGTTAACTAACTATGAAGAAACTGGAAGTTCATTAAATTCAATTGGCGATAATTCATTGATAAATAACCTAGAATTACCTTCACTTCAAAACAAAGGCGAGATTAAATTGATTCTTAAAAATAAACCGAGTATATCAAGCGATAATATAACGATAATACAAGTGGATGGTACGAAAGATAAATTAAAGATGGCAATAGACAATTTTGATAAAATTATCAGCGAATATATGCTTCCATCTTCGAAACAAATGCAATCAAAACCGAAATTACAAAAATCGAAAACTTGCAGCATCATCGAATCAAAATGTATCCTCAAAAAGACTTTTTCGGGGTCTTCTAACACGGACATAACCTTAAATAGTTTGAACCTCTCCCAAATGATGACGAAAAGTTTATTTAATTTAGACAGAAGTGACGATGCAAACTTTCCAGATTTAAATACGAAAACGCAAGCGTTTCTGAGTGAAATGGATTTTTCGCAGGTTTCAGGTTGTAAAAGTAAAGATTTAGATAAAGTTAACCGTGAAGAAACTGGAAAGAAATTGAAAACAGATGAATCTAAAGAGATGGACGATGAATCTACATCTGTTAGAGTAAAAGAAGTGGTAAAGAGGTTAAATAGTCTTTCGGGAGATGAAGAAAAAAAATTAAATACCTTTAAAAGAACGTCGAATAAACAAAATACTAAATTAGCATCTAAAGGATTGTCTAGGAAAAAGTCTGATGGCAAAGATAGACCTGTTCAGAAAGTGTTATCTAAAAATGAAAACGGCAAAGTACAATTGCAAAAAATATCGAATAACGAAAAGAAACCAATTTTGAAAAACACCAAAGTCGAAAAATTGACTACGCACAAAATAAAAGATACCAAAAACTACTCTGAAAAGGAGAACGATAACAATCAAAATAGAAAAATGAATACGAAAATTCTTAAATCGACCGAGGAAGTTATTCGAAAACCAGAAGCAAAGTTATCGTTGATACCACGCGCTGTCAGCTGTTATGACGTATCAGCCCTTTGCCCAAAGAAACCTCCGATCAGCAAAATTCCAGTCAAAACAAACCTGAATAGAACTTATCCAAGTACTCCAGGGAATCTAAACGGAAATATAGATTCTGCCATGAGATGTACTACTATTAGCTTAGACGAGAAAGATAAATGTCATAGTGTGCAAAATTTAACTGCCAAAATGAACCAGAATGGCTGTAAATTTGGATTTATTCAGAGGAGATCGGATAGTGTAGAGTTGGAGCGAACTGTCAGCTGTCAAAACTTGAGTAAATCAAGTAGAAATATAACTGACTTGGTCAAAAACGACTTTCTCCCTAAAGTAGAGGTAAAAAAGAATTCCATTGGATATAACAGTGCTAATTCGGCGAAGAACTTGAGTGAGATTTCTAAAATTGGAGACAATTCAAGTAAAAGTTTACGTAAGGTTAAAACTCAAGAATCCAAAAAAATATCTTCTGGAAGTAGAGAATTAATATCTTACAAGAAAGATGGGGTGGATAACTTGAAAAATGGTAAAGAAGAATTTAATAGAAATCAATTTGGAATCTACAAAAATAGTTCAGTGAACAAAGACATATCAAAATGTCAGAATGACTCGGAAATTTTTGAAAATAAAAGGAAGCTTACGAGAAATTTAACTTACAATACAAATGGCGACTGTATTATTAATTCTAGCAAAGTTAAAACCGAAGTAGTTACCGATGATGAAAAAGAAGTGGTTAGAAAATTTTTAGAGGATTTTAAAAACGAACAACAATTGAAAAATGAAAAGGAAGTAATTAAAGATGATGCTAAGAAGACATTTAAAGCAAAGGAAACAAAATCTAGAAATTTCGTCGGTAAAACTGATATTAAAAGAACCGATACATTTGGCATAAAAAAGTCGTCTTTGGAATCGAAATTTTGTGACGATCTATCCAAAAAGAAACAAACTTGTAACAACTCCACCCAAGTTAAGAAAAACATATTGAAGAGATCCGAAACGTACACAAAAAATCATAGAATTAAAGAATTCCAAGCCATAGAAAGAATCGAGCAAAGTATAAAGACTGCGAAAGAATTGTTCGTCAACACAAATTTTATATCTTGTGAAATCTTCAGCAACAGGTATTCCAAAGCAAGTTGTATTTTAAAAGTGGAAGATGCTTTCGAATTGAACAATGTAGCGAAACCAGACGTCAGAAAAGATGGCGAAGTCTTCAGGAACGCTCCTAAAATTAGTATTGACGACGTGGATTTTGGCAAGAACAAAGAATACCTTTCCGACGATAATTCCGATGATTCTGGAAATATTTCCAACGAGCTGGAATTGGAATACGAAGATATGCCTAGAATTAGAAGAACTAAGGCGACTTTCTCGAGTTCGGACTCGTTCTTGAGTAAAAACTCGGATCAAACGGACGTAAATTATAATACGCGCCAAGACAATAAGGTTTAGATGACGTGGGAAGTTTAGAGTATTTAAATGTTAATTTCTTTGTTACAGATATTCTTTAGGAGTGGTATTTTAACGCAGCTGGAATCGCAGCGGGATGAAAAATTGGCTGGCATGGTCATTAGTCTCCAAGCTCATTGCAGGGGATATTTGGCGAGGAAGAAACTAACGCAAAGAAAACTACAAGACTTGGCGGTCAGATGTATACAAAGAAACGTCAGAAAGTTTCTGCTGGTCAGAGATTGGCCGTGGTGGAGACTGCTAGTCAGGGTTACACCTTTACTGAATGTCCACAGAACTGAAGAGGAATTAAAATCTAAGACGGTAAGTGTATCAAAATGTTCAGAATTATTTCTGGGTTTGTCCTATATATGTAGTTCCGAAAAAAGTGGTTTTCTTAGAAAAGGCGTTCCATTTTGATTTGGACGAATTCGGATGACTATTTTCTTTTGTAAGGAGCGTGGTTATTTCTTCAGTTTTCAGCACTCAGTCTACGTTTCTTTTGTAAAACTAAAGAAAATAATTAGGTGTAATTTTTCTGTCTCGTGATTGATTCAAATTAGCTCTACTTGCCCTTCATCCCACCCATCTTTTAAAAGACCTCTTAGAAACACCCGCCTTCATCGACAACATTCTCTTGTATTACATCTTCCAGCGGCAAAACACGTGCACGTTCGCGAGTGAAGCTTTTACTGTAAAAATTCTTGAATCTCTGTTATAAAATTTATTGATCTAACATTATATCTCAATTATGATACAATATTTATTTCAAACAGTATTAAAGAATATACCAATATAGAATATTAAATATCCCAAACAAGTATCTTGCACAAGTTTATTGAAAGACATCGGCGGCAGTCTATTGAATGAAAAAATGCGTCAAAGTTTGAGTTATCCAAAAGGAAGCTGTTAACGACGAAAGTTTTTACAGCGAGGAATCAAAGATGGGTTGCAAAACGGACTTGAACTCGTGAAAATATTAATGCCAAAACGAAACTGTGTGGGACGAAAGTTTTGCCAACCATGGCATATTAGAAAGACGGGTTGTGCAATCATGTTTATCGAGGGAAAAACATTGTTCAGAAATATGCTTATTCTTCAAAAGACTTCTGGACACTGTACTGCCTTTGTAACTCAAGCCAAATTGGAGCGCCTGCATTGAAGGGCATTCGATTATTCTCCTAGGATTCTCATCTAAAGTTCCAGCAATTATCATTTCTTTGGACCTTTCAAGTCCATAGAAAGGCAACAGTTTCAAAGCAAAACTCAAGTAAAAGAGTCTGCATGCAAATGGCTCCATGGTTGAGAGATTTTTTACGAAACTGACACTCAAACAATTCTCATTCACTAGAATAAATGTATCGAAAGAGAGGAGAGGGGGATTCCAGCAAAGTAATTGTGCCCCCCTCCCCCTCTTTATTGCCATACACTGATTCAAGAAAGTATTTTAAAAAACGTCTCGCTTATTCTTGTTTCTCATGCTCGTAATTGTTAATAGTGAGGCAATTTATATTGCATGCAGTGTATTACGAAAATTATTCATACAATTACTTCCATTCAGTAATTATTGCTTCAGATAATACTCTTTACCTACTGTTTAAGCGTGTACACACACATGTGAAATAATCTGACAAGGTCATAGATTGTCTTCGCCGTTAGATTTTGCACAAATCGTATCAGGTTCGTCAGTGCTAAATTGAGTGTTAATTTAATAAGTTATAGAACGATCATTATCGATCTTGAACACCTACTATTGTTATGTCATTTCGAACGGGGAAATACGAAATATACGTGTTTGTTTTTCTCATTTCCAGGAAGAGTTAGAGGTGTTGAAGGCGAAACTGGAGAAATTGGAATCCGAAAGGATTACTCTGAAGCACCACAATGACAAATTGGAAGCTAAGGTAGGATGCAATTTTTTAAATTGCTTTTGAAATTTTTTAAATTACGCACTTTATAATACACACTCTGTCGCAGAGAAAACGGAACTTTTTTATTGTAAAATAGTAATTCTTAGTGGCACCAGCTATTAAAAAAATATGCGTCGGTAAGGTAGGTCTTTTACCAATGTTATGTCAAAATATCATGAGTTTTGCGTCATTAGAAGCAGACAAATTACGCATAAAGTAACAATGTGTATTGGCATTGGTCGAAAAATGAATTTTGAACAAAGAGGAAATATTAAGTTCTGTTTTAAACTCGGTAAATCGTTTGCTGAAACGTTTAATTTGATGAATCAAGTGTATGGTGATGCGTGTTTATCACGTGCGAGTGTGTATGAGTGGTATAAACGATTTAGAGACAGTCGTACGGATATAAATGACGATGAATATCCTAGTGCAAAAAAAATCTGTGCTTACGAAAAGTAACATCGAACTTGTGTGTGAATTTATCAGAAATGAGTCGAAATCCTCATTGCGATACATGGGAATGGAATTAAACATTTCCAAAGATTTAATTTATCGCATTTCGACACAGTATTTGGGGCTGAGAAAGATTTGTGCAAGGTTTGTACCACACAAGCTAACCGAATTCAACATTGTACAGACTTGATTAAAGACTCAAAAAAGGACGAAAACTTCAGGTATTCTATTGTAACTGGTGACGAGATGTAGTGTTTTCAATATGATCCAGAGACCAAGTGTCAAAACTTTGAATGGAAGCACCCAAGCGAAGAAAGACCGAAAAAAAGCAATTTGGAGAAGTCAAAAGTGAAGACAATGTCGATTTGTTTTTATGATTCGAAAGGTATGGTGCACAAGAGTTTGTACCAACCTCAACTTAAACAGACAGTCCTGCATATTATCTTGGTGTTATGAAGCGTCTTTTGGCGCTCATTCATCATGAACACCCTCAATATCGTGAAAATGGTAGCTGGCGTTTGTTACATGATAATGCACCATCTCATCGCTCGACGCTTATCACTGATTTTCTAGCTACAAATGGGATTTTAATCATCAATCATTCACTGTATTCACCGGATTAGGCCCCCTGTGAGGACATCTCTACAGATGAGCTTAAAAATTCATTCGACATGTTAATTGGCCGTGCAAAACGTTGTATTGAAGCCGAAGGCGACTACTAAATTTTTGTTTTTATTTTAAAAAAGTTCGGTTTTCGCTGCGATAGACTGTGTATAGTCTTACAACACATGTCTTTTTGAGTGTCCCAAATTTCCTCTCCAGATCTTAAATTTGATTTCCTTGTTTAAATTTGCATAATTCTTTTCGTGTTGCATATACTGTGACTGAGTATTAGTTTTCTTTCTCTGCTATATTAGAATATTTTTGACTAGCTTGCTCCAGTTCATTTTCGACCTCTTTCTTCTTCTTTTTAATTTTTCTTGAAGGTTTCTAACCTTCCCAATTTCTTTTGGTCAGTTTTTTCTGACCTTATAATAAAACAATCAAACCAATTCAATTTTTATCTTCTAACATTTTTTAGCCAACCATACTTCCAATTGCTTCACTACAACCCAATTCCTTTTCCTTTCTTTATTGTAAATAATTTTCTATATTTCGTTTCTAGTTTTTAGTTTTAGATTACACAATTCCATCACATTTTATTCTAAAGATGCCCAAACTTTTTAGATATTTTCACAGTTCCGTCATTTTTTGATTTCCTTTTTTTTTCTCTTCTGTAAAGGTTCCCAACCTTCCCAAATTTTTTTGGCTATTCTATCTTCTAGCGTCTTAATAAGACGACTAAACCAAATTGATTTTTATTTTCTAATATTTCTTTAGCTAACTAAGCTTCAAATTCTTTGCTTTCAATTAATTTTTTTCTTTTCATTTTTTCAATTCCAAATAACTTCCTATATTTCATTCTAGTTTCTAGTTTTGATTACACAATCTCATCATTTTTTGAGTTCACTTTTTCACTTTTTATTCTAAAAGTTCCCAAACTTTCTACCAGTCCATCTTACGACATCCTAATGAGAACCCAACTATTTCTTTAGTTAACCACCATGATTCTCTCCTCACAATTAATTTTTTCCTTTTTATTTTTAATTCCATAATTTCCCATGATATCATTTCTCCATAACTTGTTTTATTATTTTACTGTCTCTTTATTTCTAAGATTTATTCCCCAAATATGTTAGGGATAATATTACATGAACAGCCCTCGTATATACTTCAAAATATTCACTAAAGTATTTCATTAAAATGAAATACTGTTCTTTCCTTCAATGCTACTATTTTTTGTCACCATTTATTTTATATTATTGCAACATACTGTATAAAGTTTATATTTTAAACAGTTTTCTGTGCAGTAGCCAACTAGATCAGTTTATATATATTAAAAACACATACACAAACAAACGAAATTTATATTTAACGATTCTCATGTAACTGTTTAAATTTCAAAAGTGAAAACTTGGTTTTGGTGCCAGAAACGTATACGATGCCGTCCAAAATTATTGGACAATTTATTGCACGTAAAAGCAGCGAGTATATATAGCTTATTAAAAATGAAATGATAATGTTACATTATAAAAAGTATTTGTATTAAATATTGTGGCGTAATTTTTTGTGAGTTTTAATTTTTTTCGCGTACAGCATAAAATTAAATCATTAATGTTTATAATTCAAATTAGTTGTTTAACTGGCGACGACTTGTATTTCATACTTTTGTTTGATGAAAATGTATCTACCAGTACTGAGAAAAATGGAAAAAAATAATAGATAATTTTTATTAAATTGAACTTAATTCAACCCTATCCTAACTGCAATGCCAGACAAAAGTGCTTTAACATTTTAAACAAATATGAACATCCATTCTTCTCAATTATTTAGTTATATATGCCACCTTATATGGCCATGACGATATCTGTTGAACGAGCACTGAGGCTGCCTGACGAGTCTTAATCAAGACAAAACGGTCATCATAGTCATTTTCTCGGTCAACAGAATTTTTAATGCCATAACTCATTTGTTTTATTTCGAATCTCCCTTTCCATTAAGTCGTCCCCGTACATGTAAATGCATTACACATGTTCCATCAATAGATATACGACGGTGGTCCCAGAAATACCCGACCCAACAAAGGAAACACAAAAATTTTTGACAAAATATATTTATTTTTTAACATAATCTCTTTTCAGCTCTATACACTTTTCCCAGAGATGTCCAATAAGTTCGATACCTTTTTTGTAATAAGAAATCTCTTGCTCCTCAAAATAGCCATTAACTGCCGACATCACTTCTTCATCGTTGGAAAATCTTTGGTTCGCATAATACACGCCGTTGATAGTTTTTCCTTTTTCAAGATAGTCAATGCAAATTATTCCATGCGCGTCTCAAAAAACCGATGCTATGACCTTGACTGTAGATGAAACGGTCTTCGCCTTCTTTGGAGCCGGTTTTTCCTTATGAGTCATTTTGTTATGATTGTTCTTTTGTCTCCGGTGTGAAGTGAAGGACCCATATTTCATCCATGGTTATGAAACGGCGCAAAAATTCTGCTTTGTTGCTGTGAAACTTTGCTAAACACTCAATTGAAACATATTCACGACACTATTTTTGCTTGAGTGTGAGCAAACGTGGCACTCATCTTGCACACAGCTTTCTCATGTCCAAATTTTCAGATATGTGATGTACCGCACTTTTTGAAATGCCTATTATGCCTGCTAGCCCGCACATTTTCAACCGACAATCATCCAGTACCGCTTTGTGGATTTTCTTCACCATTTCTGGAGTCGTCAGCTCATTTGGTCGACCACTGCAATGCTCGTCTTGGCAGCTCGTACGGCCTCGTTTAAACTCTGCTACCCAATATTTCACTGTTGTAAACGAAGGAGCAGACTCACCCAGAGTATAATCCAGTTCAGCTTTTATATCGGTTGGGCTGAGGCCTTTCAAATAAAAGTATTTTATCACGTAACAATGACCTATTTTCTCCATTTTTACAAATTCACTGGAAACGTTCACTATTAATGGCTGCCAAACAAATACTAAACAACGTGGTGTCTTCAAACTTGAATCATATGCTTTATAGATTGTGTACTTTCTAATACAGTGATATTTTTCAAACAACTACCGCCATCTCTTGGTCAGACCGAGTACTTATGGGACACCCTCGTACACATATAGTTCTCTTTTACCATTTCGTATTGTAGTTTAGACAATAACACCTACCAAGTGCATAGAATTACCGAACAAAACCAGACTACCTACCGAATGCGCTTTGAATTAATCGAAACTTTCGTTGTAGTCATTCCTTTGTCCAAAGGTAGTTGTTTCAATAAATTCTAAGAAAATTATTTTTTCAATTTACACAGACTTGTTTGTGTTTCAGCTTAATTAATATAACTTTGGACTAAGAATGAAAAATATATACTTTAAATTCTCATACTTCTGCAAAGAAATAGCTTTTTAAAGACATTTATCTGTAAGAATCGTAAATAATGAAACTGTTCAATACATTTTATAAGCGTACAATTTAACAGAAAAAATCCTCATCATTATGAATTACTGGCACGCAATCGAAGCATCATGTATCTGTGTTAACTTTTGTTTGTGAGAAAAAGAAAAAAAAACACGAAATGTAGTGGATTCTGAATATTTAGTCGACGTGTTTGTGTATTTGGTCTCGTAATATAAATCTTCAACCAGTGGGAGACATCCGAAAGTGAAATACCGTCCAATTGTTGTGCCACATATTTTAATACGTTTGATTTAATGTAAACATTTAGAAAACAAAGTAAAAGTCGCTTTAAAAATAAGTGACAAACGTCGCGTGTTTTGTTGCAATAAAAATAGATTTCTGGATAGACACGCAGAAATGAAATAGGCTATTAATTTAAGTCTACGATGTGATGCAACAATTTCATCTGTGTATACATAGTTATACATTGCAATATACAGGGGTTAGTAATTAGGAAAGTTAGACAAGAAAGCATAAACTTGAACAAAAATATTTTATTTTTCAACATATTTTTCTTGTTAATTTTCTACGTTTAATAACATTTAATCTATCGACGTTCAAATCTTCTCATTCCTTCAGAAAAATAAGCTTTATCAAACTATTTAAAATACGTGTTAATGTCTGTAATTACCTTCTCGTTCTACCCAAATTCAGTTCCCTCAGACTTTTTCCTTTTTTCCAACCTGAAAGCATGTCTTGATAGCAAGTTTTTAGGTTGGGAAAAAGGAAAAAATTTGAGGGTACAGACTCTGACGAAGCTGGCTGCGAAAGCAGCTCGAAACGCTGGTCATGTAGTTGGATTTTTACTATTGAAGCAGGCGAACACGTGCATTATCCAGAAGGAAAAGCACTTGTTTCTTCTTTAAGTGGAGCTTTTGGTTTTGTATTGTATCGTGCAGTTGATCTGAAAGAGATGCATAGTATTCGTCTGTTATCTTTTTAAGTTTTTGAAGATAATTGATAAGAAGAATCTCACTGCAGGCCCAAAAGCTAGCAGCCATAACCTTTCCGGCTGAGTAAATGGTTTTTTTCGGAGCACTTGTACCAACTTTAGTCTATTGGTTCGATTTTTATTTAATTTCGGATATATACAGGTTGGTAGAAAAGTTTTGAAAGCGACACCTATTAAGCAGTAGAGGAATCAAAATTCATACGCCATTTTAATATTTCATGTGTCATATGAACACACTAAAAATTTTACCTCGATCTGTCAATTCATTCATTGTTAACAATCCATTTGAATTAGACGTGTCGGTGTATTTTTTAACAATGGAAAAAACTGAATATCGCTCTCTGATAAAATTCTTTGTTTTGGAAGGTTTATCAGCAACAGAGATTCATACAAAAATAGTGGACGTGTTAAAGGAATGTGCTCCTTCATTTCCAACAGTACATCGATGGGTTTTAGAGTTTAAACGTGGTCGTACAAGCGTTGAAGATGGACCACGTAGTGGACGACCAAAAACTGCAACAACAGCAGAAATCATTGTGCAAGTACATAATATGGTTAGTGAAAATCCGAATTTGACTAAGCGTGAAATTGCTGATACCATAGGCATCTCAGACGAACGAGTACTCCATATTTTACATGAACAATTACACATGAGAAAGCTGTTTGGAAAGTTAGTGCCGCATTCGTTAACAATTAACAAAAACTGGATCGAAAACAAATTTCTCAGCGTAACTTGGTGCGTTTTAAGTGGAGTAAAACCGATTTCTTGCGGCGTTTTATAACTATGGATGAGACTTGGATCTACCACCATGATCCTAAATTGAAACAAGAACGATTACAGTGACCTACGGTTGGTTGTTCAACTCCAAAAGAGGTGAAGTCAGGACGATCGGCAAAAAAGGTTACGGCATCAGTGTTTTAGAATGCAAAAGGAATTTTATTGATTGATAATCTTGAAAAAGGTAAAACAATTAAGTTTAACAAGTATTATTGTAACCTTTTAGATCAACTGGATGCCAAAATTCGTGAAAAAATACCTGGTTTAGCGAAAAAAAAAATAATTTTTCATCAAGACAATGCGCTTTCACACAAAAGTGTTTTGACCATGGCTAAATTGAGTGAATTAAAGTACGAATTGCTTGAACAACCACCGTATTCACCAGATTTGGCTCCGAGTGATTACTACCTCTTCAGAAACTTGAAACAATTCGTTCGTGGAAAGCGTTTTTCATCGAATGAGGAAGCTATTTCAGCCGTGGAACAGTATTTTGCAGAGCTTCCAGAAAATCATTACAGAGATGGTATAAAATTATTGGAGGATCATTGGAATAAATGTATTGAAGTTGAGGGAGATTACATTGAATAAAAAAACTAATTTCATTTAAAAATTCACATTGTTTCATTTTTGCTTTCAAAACTTTTCTACCAACCTGTAATGGTGTATCAGGTTTCTTCAATCGTTACTTTTCGGCATCACAAATCTCTCGGGTCATATCTTAACTTCGTTAACTACAAGCGACACGTTATGGGCGTCTAAATTTTGACAGTGTTATTAAAAATAAAATAAAAATGATCCATGTGAGAATAAGCCAGAATATTAACAATAACGCTATGTATGTGTGAAAATAAGTCAGGTTGGAGTTCTGGTCAGCTCTAGCACTGCAATAATAATTAAAAAAGAAGTAATCTAGTAATAATTTAATTTGGATGACCATCAAAAGTTCAGGAAATGTAAAAAGTTGTAAGGAAAATATTAAATATTAAAAAAAGTCAAGGCACTCCTTAAAATTTTATTCAAATTATATGTATTAGGTGCGCAACTAACTTCTTGCTGTTTTTCAAGAGATGGCTCCAGTAGTAGGTGCTGGTCGATTGTGACATAACAAAAACGTCATGAACCAAGTTTAGACATATGGTAAACAAACCGCTTTGACACATTAGTGATTTTGTTTTTGCGTCGTATACTTTTGGTTGTGTGAAAATGTCTGATTTTGTGAAAAATAATCGTCATTTGCGGGAAGTGGAAAAATGGATTCATTACAGCAACCCAAAGAGAATAAAATCATGTGCACTGCCCGATCATGCTTCTACGTCGTCGGTTCGGCCAAATATTCACGCTGCGAAGGTTTTGTTGTGTATTTGGTGGGAACAGGGCGGTGTTATTTATTATGAGCTCTTGAAACCGAACGAAACCATCACTGGTGAACGGTATCGAACTCAATTGATGCGATTGAGCCGAGCACTGCGCGAAAAGCGGCCACAATACGAGCAGAGGCACGAAAAAGTGATTCTACAGCATGACGACGCTCGGTCTCACGTTGCCAAACCCGTTAAAACCTTAGAAACGCTTAAATGGGAGGTCCTACCCCACCCGCCATATTCCCCAGATATTGCGCCGTCCGATTATTACTTGTTCCGTTCGATGGCATATGGTCTAGCTAATCAGCAGTTCCGCTCATATGAAGACATCTCAAAATGGCTTGATTCGTGGATAACCTCAAAAGACGAACACTTCTACCGTGACGGTATTCGAGCTCTGCCAGAAAGATGGGAAAAAGTTGTCGCTAGCGATGGGCAATATTTTGAATGATTCATTTGTAAACATTTTTTCACAATAAAGTTGCATTTTCATTAAAAAAAACAGCGAGAACTTAGTTGCGCACCTAATATAAGATGAAATCTTAATTTTAATAACTAAAGGATAATTAGCAAGCGATAGCAATGTGTAAAAAGAACAAAAAAAATGACAGAGCAGTAAATAATATAGATGTTACAACAAGGCTGACTTTTTCGAAAATTATGACTAAGCAATCTAATTGAGATTCTAAAAAAAGATATTGCAAAATGATTCTATTGATTGAGTACATGAATAAGGACACAACAATTAGTAATGATATTTATAGAGACCAATATAAATCTTCAAACTGTCATCCCAGCGAAAAAACCTCAAAATTTTGCTAAAAAAAACATCGTTGGGAAACTTTATATTTCTATTAATTCTGAACTAATACTCTACATACTTCCTAAATGTCGCTAGGCTTAAGTATGCAATGTTATGATTTGACACATATATCATTTTATTCTACTGACATCAAGCTTCAAAGCCATACATGTTATATTTTGCGAAAATAGCACCGTCATAGATTTATATCTCTTTGGAAATGTCGAGTTTCGTGCCTGAAAAAGTGCATTTGCGGAACGCATTACTTTTTTTATTTAATCAAAAGAATAAAAGCTGCTGAAAGTCATCGTTTGCGAGAAACTTACGGTGCGCATGCTCCAACCATAAAAACATTTGAGGCGTGGTTTCGACAATTCGAAAGTGGTGATTTCGATGTGCAAGACAAAGAACGTTCTGGTAGACCGAAAAAGTTTGAAGATGCGAAACTGCAAGAGTTATTGGATGAAGACCCAACCTAAACTTAAAAACAATTGGCACAAGCGTTAAATGTGGCCCAAGAAACGTTAGCGACCAATTACGAGCAATGGAAAAAATCCAAAAGATGGGGAAAGTGGGTGCCATATCAATTGAATGGAAAATCGAAAAATCGTCTGTGAAATGCTGCTCCAAAGGTATGATCGGAAGTCATTTCTGCATCTAATAATAACGGGTGATGAAAAATCGATTTATTTCGAAAGCCCTCGCAAAGAACATGGTTATCCTCTAGCGAAGCCGGCCCATCGACTCCAACACCAAATCATTTTGGTCGCAAGACAATGCTCTGTGTTTGGTGGGATCAGAGTGGCGTGGTGTATTACGAACTGTTGAAACCTGGTGATGTAGTTAATACTGATCGCTATCGACAACAAATTACCAATTTGAACCACCCATTTGTAGAAAAACGTCCAGAATGGGCCCGAAGACACGGGAAAGTGATTTTACAGCACGATAACGCGCCGTCTCATACAGCAAAAGCGGTCAAGGAAGCGTTGATAGCACTTGCTGTACTCTTCAGACCTTGCCCCGTTACCTTTTCGCATAAATGGGACACGCGCTTGCAAAGCAGCACTTTGCTAATTTCGAAGAAGTTAGAAAATTGCTTAATGAATGGTTTTGCTCAAAGGACAAACAGTTTCTTTGGGATGGTATCCATAAATTGCCTGAAAGATGGGCAAGATGTGTAGAATCAAATAGCCAATACTTTGAATAAAAATATATAGATTTTTTAAGAAAAAAGCTGGTAATGACTTTCCTATGCACCAAGTACACAGAATGAGAAAGAAAAATGCTGGAAAAATGCGAGAAAAATATAAAACTATGATTCTAAATTATTTGAAATAATATTATAGAAATAATGTATGTCTTTAAAACTGGCAGAATAATCATTCAAAATCCAGTAATACCCTCCTCATATACCCGAATACAAACTATTATCAAAGACATCCCTTCTAATATTTTTAAAACACATATTATTTTACTTCATTTTAATTCTCTAAGATATATTAGACATATATTGAATGGAATGGTCGGCTTTATAAGTTATTTTCTGGGGTACACTGCTCGCACAAAACCAAAATAAAATTGTTTGGCACTTTTCCACGGGGTATACGGCCAGTATATGTATAAATCTATTCCTGGATGCCCCGTAATTTAAATTATGGACATCGCGGCAAGTTTCATGTTTCTCTTCTGGCCATCCGACTCGGTCGCAATGCAGTGTTAGATTACCGCCTGGTTTTATTGCCTGGCGAACCTCGTCCAAGGTCATAGTACGTCATATCAAAGGTCAATTTGGCGATATAATAAACGGTTCACGGTAGATGTTTGTCGTACAAGTCTGGTATTTTTTCTGCGTTTTATTGTATGGTGTTTTTGAGATGCAATTCAAATGTAAAAGTTTAAAATGGTATATAAATATGATACTTTAAAAAATATTTATTTAAAAAGGAAGAGAAATAGTATTAAATTTATTTATTTCCCGCGTAGATCTCATGCTTTAATAATATACAGTACCTGGCAATTGAATTCGAGTCACCTTCTGATTTTGATATTTTTTCAAATTTATCGGTAATAAAACATTCATACGCGCGTTCTCATGAAGAAGAAGGGTTTTTTTGTGACGCAAACTTGGGACTCTTTTGGTCAATATCCACGTACAGTACCTGGTAATTGAATTAGAGTCATCTGATGGTATTTTTTCAAGTTTATGAAAAATACGAGGGTAGCCGTTCATATTTCGGGAATAGCAAACAAAAAAAAAATTTTTATTATCGAAAATAGTTTTATTGCTTTTCAAAATATTCTCCGTGAAAAGCAATGCATTCATTTAAACCAATCCGAAAAGCATTGCTGCCTCTGTGAAGGCGGTATCTCCAAAATATGAGTTATGAATGCCTCAACTGCCTCTTCCGGCGTAGAAAAGCGTTGACCACGAAGTTTATTCTTCACGTGTGGGAACAAAAAGAAATCACAGGGTGCTAGATCAGGGTTGTACGGCGGATGGCTCATCAATTCAATGTTTTGCCCGGTCAAATATTCAATCATTTGAACCGACTTGTGAGAGCTCGCATTGTCATGGTGGAGAATGATCTGTCGTTTACAGTTTGTTTTCCTTATTTCTTCAATAACTTTTGGCAAACAAATAGTTGTGTACCATTCGGAATTGACCATTCTACAACACTCTAAAGGCACGGTTGCAACGTGACCGGTTTTTTCGAAAAAACAGGTGACAATTTGTTTTGATGTGCTTCGAGCGCGAATAACTCTTGTTGGTTTTGGCTCATCTTGGAATACCCTCACAGTCAACTGCTGTTTACTATCGGGCTTATACATATAGATCCAAGATTCATCACTTGTGGCGACTTTATAAATGTTCTTTGAAGCACCGCCATTGATTTTTTTGTGTATTTCTTGGTGCCAATCAACGCGAGTCCTTTTTTGAGCGGTTGTCAAATTATGTGTTACCCAACGTGAACATAGCTTCTTAACGGCTAAATGTTCATGCAGGATCTTATGCACGCTGGTGTTACTAATACCTAGAGATGTCTCGATCTTAGGGTATGTCACATGACGGTCTTGCATTATCAATTCAGACACTGCATTAATGTTTTCCGACACAACAACATTTGTGGGACGACCTTCACGAAATTCATCGTCCAAATGTACACCGTCCAAGTTTCAATTCACTTTACCAACGATGTACTGTAGTTTTTGAGGGTGCTTCATCACCATATAAAGAATTCAGTTGATCGATGCATTCTTGTTGAGATAATCCACACTGAAAGTTATAAAAAATAATTGCACGAAAATGTTTTCGACTTAATTCCATTTTTTCGCTGACATAAGATTTTCAAGTTTCTGTCAACAATAGAAATAGCGACCGGACAATAAAACTATCAAAGTAAATATATTGTAAAAAATGACAAACTTCACGATGCAATCATCAGATGGGAAGCAATACTAGCAGTGTTACCAGTTCCCGAATTATAAACGGCTACTCTCGTATTTAGGAAACGAAAACGTCATACATCTCTCGTTCGACCAGTTCGCTGATCGCTACGTGAGTCGTCAGTACAGGTGCTGTTCACTGTCTTTTGGTATAATCGTGTGTCATTTATTCATTTGCGCTTAGTGCAACGTCTTGTTCATCTTTGAAGAAGAAGGAATGGATCATGCTGCCAGACCAAAAATCCGCACCATCTAGTAACCTTTTCTGGATTCAATGGACGGTCTAAACATTTCGTGGGTTGATATCACTCCAAACGTGATACGTTTGCTTGCTGAGTCGCAAAATTTATTATCGTTGATTTCTTTAGAATAAAACCATCACGAATTGGTGGTAAATAAGCCAGCAGTATAAATTTGTTAATAAAGAACTTTGACTTTAGTGAAGTTCAGTAAATTAGTTATTTGGCGATAGACAAATTCTGAAAATTTTTCATGTGGTTGGAAAAACAGATTTGTTTCTTCTATTAGATCGCCATTTAACACTTTGGTGTTTTGTTTCTGGGTCGTCTCTTCGGTCTTCTCTGATGAAGTTTTTGCCTCAGTTTGGTACAAGTTTTTACCCTCCATCAAACGATGTTAAATAAACTTTGAATTTATAGTTCGAATGCTTTTTTTTTTGGTTAAATGCGATGCATTATTGAAGTATCTCCAGGATTCATTTTCATGAAAAATTTGTACGAAAATAAACACGCTTTTGATTATCGTTAGTATTGATTGAGTTAGATACTTGTTATAGTCATCTTCTCATAAGTTAGCAGATGGTGCTATTAGGTGCGCAACTAAGTTCTCGCTGTTTTTTTTGATGAAAATGCAACTTTATTGTGAAAAAATGTTTACAAATGAATCATCATTCAAAATATTGTCCATCGCTAGAGAAAATTTTTTCCCATCTTTCTGGTAGAGCTCGAATACCGTCACAGTAGAAGTGTTCGTCTTTTGAGGCTATCCACGAATCAAGCCATTTTGAGATATCTTCATATGAGCGGAACTGCTGATTAGCTAGACTATGTGCCATCGAACGGAACAAGTAATAATCGGATGGCGCAATATCTGGGGAATATGGCGGGTGGAGTAGGACCTCTCATATGAGGGTTTCTAAGTAGGTTTTAACGGGTTTGGTAACGCGAGGCCGAGCGTTGTCGTGCTGTAGAAACACTTTTTCGTGCCTCTGCACGTATTGTGGCCGCTTTTCTCGCAGTGCTCGGCTCAATCGCATCAATTGAGTTCGATGCCGTACCCCAGTGATGGTTTCGTTCGGTTTCAACAGCTCATAATAAATAACACCGCCCTAGTCCCACCATATACACAGCAAAACCTTCGCAGCGTGAATATTTGGCCGAACCGACGACGTAGAAGCATGACCGGGCAGTCCCCATGATTTTGTTCTCTTTGGGTTGCCGTAATGAATCCGTTTTTCATCAACCGTAACGATGCGATGAAGAAAACCCTTCCTTTTTTGCCGCTGGAGCAGTCGTTCACAGACGAAAAACGAGGCTCAACGTCTCTTGGCTTCAAATTATAAGGAACCCAAGTTCCTTGTTTTTGAATCATTCCCAACGCAAGCAATCGCTGGGAAATGGCTTGGCGGGTAACTCCTAATGCTGAAGCAAGCTCTTTTTGCGTTTGGCACGGATCCTCATCGGGCAATACCTTCAATTCAGCGTCTTCGAAGGTTTTTTGTCTTCCTTCACGACGAACGGTCGTCAACATCGAAATCACCGGCTTTGAAGCGACGCAACCAATCACGCCACGTTGTTTCACTTAGAGCAGCATCTCCGTAAACTTTTTGGAGTTCTCGATGCGCTTCAGCCGCCGTTTTCTTCGAATGAAAGAAGAAAAGCAACACTTCCCGCAAATAACGATTATTTGGCACAAAATCAGACATTTTCACACAACCAAAAGTATATGACGCAAAAACAAAATCACTAATGTGTCAAAGCGGTTTGTTTACCATATGTCTAAGCTTGGTTCATGACGTTTTGGTTATGTCACAATCGACCAGCACTTACTACTGGAATCATCTCTTGAAAAACAGCGAGAATTTAGTTGCGCACCTAATATTAATTGCGTAATTTGACGAACTTTAGAAAGCTTACTTTTATTCAATAGCTTATGTGAAATTAAAAAAATTGTGCTTCATTTTAAGCATAACTTTCTAGCCAGTCCCCGTATATACACATTGCTTTAATTCTATTTTTAAACGATCACAATAATCTCTCAACTTACTTAACCTGCTTCATTATTTATATTGCTATAATGCTTTCACGTTTTTTTTTCGCCTACAAAAATAAACCAGAAAATATAATCCATTATCTACGTAATATAATAGATTGTCTTTCTAACTGTTCCTTTCCAAAAAAAAAATGGGAAAAAAAAAACGTATACATATACAATATATTTTCGTAGGTTCAGCTTCTGTAGGAGCGACGCATTGCAATGTTAAAAATAATTCAGAACGACGAGGACGGAATTTACATCTAACCTATCTCGCTCCTCGAAACTGGACTTGTTGTAGGCACTTTATTTTAGTATTTTGCACTAGTGGCGTCAGTTGTGTGTGGATTTTTTAACAGTTTAGGCATGCAGTGAATCTTCGAAATATTAAAGCGATTTATCTGACGTTTATAACCGGGGAAAAATGCCTTTAACACCGTCCTCCTACAAGAAAATCTTCAAGTCTAAGTACGTCCAAGACGACTCAGACGAAGAAGTCGTCAATGATAATGACACAGATGATCTGGATTATAAACCGGCGAGCACATCTACAAGTGTCTCGACGAATTATTCTCCGACATATACTCCGCCGAGCACTTCTTCGAGCTACACCACCAGGAAGACACCGATGTTGACTTCTATGTATCTAGATACACATCCCGAGTTGAACTATTCTGCACCAACTTCTTCGTATAGTTCTGGATTGGCGTCTAGCTATTTGGACAGCCTGTCCAAAACATCGAAACCGACGACTTCCACTTATCCGTCATCGAGTTTTACGAGAACTTCCACATCACCATATTCCCAAGGATTGTCTTCTCCCTACCTAGAATCTAGAAGCTTATTAACACCGGAACGACCACTTAGTAAATTACCACCACTTCCTCAGAGGTCGACACCGTCCAGAAGGAATTACGATGAAATCGCGCCGTTTTCACAAGAAACTACACCGTCCAGATACCAAAGGACGCCCTTGAGGAACCTCACAGTTGTCTCAAGGTCTGTAACTCCAATACACAGTGTTAATCGCTCGCCAAGTCCTGTCGATTCGATAAGTTGGCGATCGAACAAATCGATAACACCTGCGCCTAGGAGGGTATACCCCCAGACGAGTGCCACTGTCGATTTGGACGATTTAGTTGATAAGGAGGATGCACCGGTAGTTTTCGATGCAAATTTAACGTTCGTTTTGGGTACCAAGGGTAAAATTAAGCAAAATTTAATACCGGTACCGGCACATATCGAAAAAGACACCGCCAGTAACTGTCTGACAGATAAAATTCAAGACTTCCTCAAAAGAACCGACCACGTCATGGAAGAATGGCAAAGTATGGGACGGAAAAAGGACGATAATAACAATATGAGTGTCAAGGAGAGGGCGCTGATGGGCAGATCGAAGAGTGCCACCAATATAATGATTAAAGGGTTCCAATTGTTCAGCAAAGCGAGTAGTTGCAGTAGGTCTTCACTTGGCAGAGATATCTCTGAAGATTGCACGGAAGCAGAAGCTGATGAGGTATACAGAAGGAGTGATGTTACTACACCCTATATGTTGCCAGCAAATTAATAGAATAGATCAATGTGGCGTCTTTTTATGTTCAATTATTTTCAGTGGAATGTGAATTAAGTATTTTTTGTTTTACACATTTATTCATTTTTTTTTGGCGAAAATGTTTCTGTTTATTGTTGTATCTGTTGTTTTTTTCTGTGTTAACACCTCAAGAAAATGGAAGTGAAATATATTTTTCAAAAATTTACCCTTAAAATTATAACAAGATCATAAATAATAATTATTATATAAATTATATATTGTTTATTTCCAAAAATTTAATATGTAAAATAAAATATATATAATAAAAGTATATATGTTTAAAATAAAATTTAAATAAATATATTTGAAATTCTTAAAATTATTTTTATATTTTGTTTATAGTATTTTCTGTTATTTTAAAAATAATCTTTGCTATTTTTATATTATTTTTTTTAAAGCTTAATTATTTTTTGTAATTTTTGGTATTTGGTGTAAGTCCACCATATTTTTTTGTTGAATTGCTAACATTACTAACAATTTTTTTTTATTGTGCATACTGACTTTACAATTAACAATATTTTTTAATTAATTATGCATCGTTTGCGAATAAAATAATAAAATTGTAAATAATTATTTTATTTATTATATTAATTTATTGATTTGTTTCATTTTAATTTAATTTTCGCTTTTTTATTTTTTAAAAAACTGCATTTTTTCATATAAAAAACAAATATAAATTAAAATAAAAAATTTAATAACAGGAACTGGAGATTTTATATTATATTGCAAAAATCTATTTAACAACAAAATTTTTTTTTAAATATTTATTTAAAAATAAGAAACAAGAAACGAGGAAAACTATTTTTTTAAATATAAAAAAATCCAGATTAATCAATTTTAATCAATTATACAAAAATAATGTTGTTAATATTTTTAAAAATAAGAAACAAGAAACGGAAAAAGCTTTTTTATTACAATGGAGCTGGGTCGATCAAAATACGTAGTAAATTTATTGAAATTTATTCGTAAAGTTTTAATAAATGTAAATAAAAATTATATATAATTTTAAAACATTTAATTAAGGAGTTTTTCAAATAAATTAATGAAAATTCAAAAAATATCCTAAAATTGAATTTTTTTAATAATTTTTACGAAAAATATTTTATTTTAAATGTTTTGTATCTTATTTACATTTTAAAAAAATGTTATTTATTTTAAAACAATGGCATATTAAAAAGTGTTTTTAAATTTACTGCAATTAATATTTCATCATCCTGTAGTTTAAAGAAATATAAATTAATAAAATTTAGAAATTTGCCTTCGACATTAAAAACTTAAGAGGGATGAATATAATATAAATTTACATTTTTTCATTCAAACAAATTTTAATTATAAATTTTGAAAAATAATTAAATAAAATAATGTTGAATAAAAACCAGTAAAATTTAATTTGGTAATTTATTTGAATAATGAAAAGAATAATGTAGTATTTTAAGAAAATTTTGGGACAATTACTGCAATTTATATAGCGCTCTCAATTGTTTTTTTTTATAAATCTAACAAAAATGAAAGTAATTATGGATAAATTTGGGGTATTTATGTAAATACTCAAAAAGTAATTGTAATACTTTTAATACAAAAATTTTTTAACTTATAAGCCAATTATTATATCTTTGGAAGAATAATAAAATAGTTAATAATTTATATGAAATTATTATTAAAATAATATATTCATATTATTGCAAACTATTTTAAAGAATTGTTTCCGATTTGTTTAGATTTTTCCTGCCATCATATTCACTGAAGATTGATATATTACCCCCTTTCCGCATTAATTTTCGTGGTTTGTATACGTATTTCGACAACTAAGTTGTCGTCATCAGCAGATAATTAAACAGTGTCGCACCTGGAAAACTACGACAAAAATACCCGCACGAAATAAATTCCGTACACGATCTGTACCGTCGAAAGCAAAAACGCACTTTGTAAAATTTGTTTTCGTACGGGTATTTTTGCCGTAGTTTTCCAAGTGCGACACTGTTTAATTATCTGCTGATGACGACAACTTAGTTGTGGAAATACGTATACCGAACACGAAAATTAATGTGGAAAGGGGTTACATATCAATCTTCAGTGATTAAGGTAAGCAACCACAGGTTCCATCAAAATTACCTTGCTATCCTATGGTAGAATTTTTTTTTAATTTTACAGAATTTTTCAATATTATAGAATAACTTATAAATTTATATACTGTTTAAATTTTTTAAAGAAATTCAGTAGCAGGCAGTAATATTTACAATAATAAATACAATAAATTTTAAATGCATTAATCTAAATATTTTTTTGTTTTTTTTTTAATTTCAAAAGCGAATGTTATTATCCCAGCTTATTTGTATCATTAATTCAATTTTATTGCGAATTCCTTCACCAAAAGTGCTCAAATAAACAAAACACAAAAAGAAATAATCTTCCAGGAAGTTTATTTAAAAGCTCGTCGAGAAAAAAACAACAGCCGATCTAGATTTTCGTCGAATTTGTTGTTCTGAAAACATGATCTGGCCAATAAAAAACCCATCGGATCCTAAAATTAACTCTGAATTTATTACTGACGTATCAGAATTATATTTTATGAGACTTTAAGTAAGTCAGCTTTAATGCGATGTTTTTTTTTTCTCTTTTGAAATGCGACTGTAATTTTGGGTTTGCGATAGCGCGGATTAAATATAAATATGTAATCGTTAAATGGTGAAATATTGGAAATTTGTGCATGCATGTGCGACACACATTTTACATGTCAGATTCGACAGCAGATAGATTTATATTTAATGTTGATGGAAAGATTTTTGAATGGCGTCATGCTGAAATATCGGTCTTCAATTTTGTGACAAAAATAACTGTAAACAAGTTTTAATTATTTGGTGTTTAAGATTGGAAAAAATAAATTCTAATTATGTAATAGAACCCGAGAAATTTATAATAAAATATAAAAAAAATATGTGAATTGAAGACATTTTATTCTTTTTAAGTTTTCAAAAGATTCATGATTTTTGTAATCGTTTGAAACATTAAAAAACATATTTAGTTTTGTCTAGAATACTAAATTAAGTGCCATTTGAAAAATATAAAGAAATATATTGATTGAAAACAGTTGGAGATTAATAATTTATATTTATCCTACATACATCTCTTCCTAGTCTTCCAATGTTTAAGTATATTCTATTGTAATATAATTAAATTTTTCAATTTAATTATTTTTCGACCGATCCCCGTATACAACCTCAACAACCATAATTTTAAAATTGTATTTATAAACTCCAGCATTTTCTAACATTGTTTTATCTTGTCGCCTTCTTTTTATTATAGCTCAGCGAGATGACTGCGGATCTGGCGGAAGAGCATTCGACCTCGACGCTCGCCGCCGAACGTCTGGACGCCGAGACCGCGGAAAGGATAAAGTTGGAACGTGAACTAACCGAGGTGCAACAAAAGAACAAAGACCTTCAAAATGCGTCGGAGAGGCTAGAAATGGAATTGCTGTATGCCAGGTCGGAACTGAACGGAATATCTGAAGACGACGAGGACGGTGACGGCGAAGCGGTTTACAGGCAGAGATACGAAAGAGCCATGCGAGAATTGGAATTCACCAAAAGGAGACTGCAGCAGCAGCACGAGGACGACCTGGAACAATTGGTCGGGTTGAAGAAACAGCTGGAGAAGAAGGTAATTCATTATTTGGTAGCAAAGTAAAATGTTGCTTTATAAATGTGTTTTTTGACTGGATTGGGACATTTCGGGGCAGCTATGGGACTATTTAACAAGTAAAATTTTACTTTATAACATTGTTTGCTCTTATTGGAACATTTTAGGACAAAATCACACTAGGTGAGGTAAATTTTGTTTTAAAATACTCTTGCCAAACTGGGACATGTTTGGGACTGCATCTAGGGATTTATTTGGTGTCTCAAACAGCAACAATCATTTATATTTATATAATTCGAAGTAGTGAATATAAATCTATAACAAAATATAATGTTTACTTTTAAAATTGTACCATGTCTGAATTCGGATATTTTGAAACAATGTCAAGGACTAACCTGGGACAGCGGAGACAATAATTAAAACGCAAACAAAGTAATTATTCAGTAAATCAAGTTTTAGCATGATAATAGAATGAAATATTGAACCGTAATATTTCGTGTAGCTGGTGGGACTAGTTTGGGACAGTAAGTCGATTTAATAATATAAAAAACTTAATTGTTTAGAATAAAATGCATTTTTCTAAGCTGGGATCGAAGCCCGTATTGGATTTACATAGTTCAATAAAAAAAGTTAAAAACCATGAAAATATATTTACAGTGTAATTGTAAAAGCATTAATATGGGACAATAATGGGAAAATCATACTAACATGAAGATAAAGAGTTTTATCCGAGTATACTACTGTGGGCAAAAAATAGTAAGACTTTTTAATTTAAATTTCGCGCGAAAACTCATTCGTCGAAATATTTTTTTCTAGGTCGGTATGACTGTCAGTGACATCTGTGCCAAATGTCACATCAAAATAATCATTAGTGTTTAGTATACGCTTGTCTTTCTGAAGTAAAAAAGTGCATTCGGCGATTTTTACAATGAGTAAAATTATTCAACAAAGAAGTTCCATTAAATTTTGTGTACGGAGTCAAATTTTTGGTGCCGAAATGTTCAGAATGTTGCAAAAGGCCTTCGGTGATAATTGTTTGTCGCGAGCAAGTGTTTCTGATTGGTACAAATTATTCAAAGAAGGTCGAGAACGCGTTGATGACGAACCACGTTCAGAAAGGCGATCAACATCAACTGATGACCAACACGTCAATAGAATCAAGGAATTGGTGCTTGAGAATCGACGATTAACAGTCAGAGACCTTACTGGCATCGTTGGAATATCGGAAGGATCAGTGAAAACCATTTTGAAAGATCATTTGTGCCTAAGAAAAGTGAAAGCACGATTTGTTCCAAAATCACTTAATTTTTTTGAAAAACAGCGTCGCGTTGACGTCTGTGAAACAAGCTTTCCGACTATTAAGACAAAATGAAAGGCATCATAACTGGAGATGAGACTTGGATCTACGCTTATGACCCGGAAACAGACGATCAATCGGCCGAATATCGTATCAAAAGTGAGCCGAAGCCCAAAAAACCACGTCAAAGCAAGTCAAAAATCAAGGTTATGTTGACAGTTTTCTTCGATTATAGAGGTGTGGTGCACTCCGAATTCCTTCCGACCGGCCAAACTGTCAACAAAGAATATTATTTGAGTGTTATGCGTCGTTTGCGCAATGCTATTCGTAAAAAGAGGCCAGAATTATGGGCCGACAACTCTTGGTTTTTGCACCACTATAATGCACCGTCGCATACTGCATTAATTCTTTCTCAAATTTTCAACCAATATCGTGCCGCAACCACCGTATTCGCCTGATTTAGCTCCGTGTGACTTCTGGCTATTCAGCAAACTCAAACGACCGCTCCGGGGAAACCGTTTTGAGTCAATTGAAGACATTAAACGTGAATCGCTACGCGCATTGAAGGCAATTCCTGAAATTGACTTTAACAACTGTTTCGAGAATTGGAAGAAACGTTGGCACAAGTGTATTGGGGCCAGGGGGGATTACTTTGATGGGGACGAGATAGATTTGGAAGAATAAATTAAGAATTTAAAAATTATGAGACAAAGTCTTACTATTTTTTGCCCACAGTAGTATATAACATAAGAATAGTAGTAATTTATATGACATAATGCACATACTGTGGGACAATCCTGGGACAGTAAGAATCATAACATAACAATTCTCTTTACTTTAACATTCCTTTCAATAATTATTGTGATCGAAACTAATATTGGGACAACCACGTATTAAATGTAAGTAAGAGTACGTCAACATGGAACAGTTTTAACCCAATTATTGCGATGTATAATTTAACATTTGAATTTTTAACATTCGTCTAGAATTTTATATATTCGTTGTAGTTAACAGACGCCTACGAAGAAGTCGAAGAACAGAGACAAGTCGTGGGACAATGGAAGCGAAAAGTGCAAAAATTAAACGGAGAAATGAACGATTTAAAATTGCTTTTGGAAGAGCAAAGTGGTAGAAATAACTTATTGGAAAAGAAACAAAGAAAATTCGACTCCGAACTGCAGTTACTTCAAGATGAATTGAAAAAAGAAAGACAGGCTAAAGATAGATTGAGTAGGGAAAAAGAAGTCGTAATAGCAGAGAAATACACACTTGAAAGTAACGTTGCTGTAAGTTTTTCTTTCAATTTAATACCTTCCAGTGTTAAAGTTATCTCGTTTCAGGATTTACGTTTAGAGGTTGACCTCAAAGAAGAAAAATTGACTTTACTCCAAAGAGAATTAGATGAGTTGACGTACGGTGGTAAGACGGAAGAGGAAGTTACGCTCTTGAGGAAACAAAAGATGGACTGCGACCGAAGATTGCAGGACCAAGAGGAAGAATTGGACGAGTTAGCTGGACAAGTTCAACTGCTGGAACAGGCGAAATTAAAATTAGAAATGAGTTTGGAGCAGCAACGAAAAACCGGCAAGAAGGAAGCCCAACAACACGAAGAAGAACTGGAGGAGGTTAGATGTAACGCTCAAAAGAAAGTCAAAGGTAAGATAGTGTTTTAGAAGATTTATTGTTGCATTATAGTTTTCCTTTTCATTTTACAGCTTTAGAGATACAATTAGAAAACGAACATGAGGAAAGGACAATTCTTTTGCGAGAAAAACACGAACTCGAACGAAGGTTGACAGCAGCCTTAGAAAATGACAGGAATGAAAAAGCTTGTGACGAAGCCGTTTTGCAACGGTTGAAGAGAGATTTGAAGAGGACCAAAGCCCTTTTAAGAGACACCCAGGCTCAGTTGGAGAGACAAAAGGCAGAGAACCCAAGTAAATTCTCTTATAATGTAATTTTTTATATTTCTTCTGATTTTATTGCTTCAAATTAGGTAAAGCAGTAATTAGACAACTCAAAAATCAACTAGAAGATCTAGAATGCGCGAGATCGGCGGCGGTTAAGACGAAACAGATTTTGGAGGCCGATCTGTCGGAAACTCAAGCCCTCCTCGAAGAGACGGTACGGCAAAAGAACGAGCTGGAAGAAAAGACAAATTCGATCACCAGAGAAAAAGCAGACCTCCAATTGCAAGTGGAAGAAAACGAAGAGGAACTCGCCGAAGTCCTAAAGAAATATAAAATCACCATCCAACAGATGTCTTTGGACCAGTTGGCTTTACAAGAACAGGTCGCGCTCGTCGGCGAATTGGAAGCGGAAAGGAATAATTTGAAGGAACAATTGGTCGAGTTGACCAGCAAGTTGGATTCGCTGGAAAATATGGGGGATGCTTCTTCTAATGTTTTAGTCAGGAGGTAGGGATTTACTTCTTAATTTACGAGCTTGTAGGTGGTATTTTATTTTATTATTTATTTTCAAGGTCAGAGCTTAAAGTCAAGGAATTAGAATCGAAATTTGATTTGGAACAGACAACTCGATCAAGATTAGAAGTGCAAATATCCAGATTGAAAGAGACGATGGAAAAACTTCAAAACGATCTAGTCACGTCGCGAACAAAAGAACAAAATACTCAAGATCAAATTAGGAAGTTACAAAGAAGTTTGAGGTATTTAAATTATTATTTTTACGATAACATTTTCCATTAAAGTGTTTGAGTTTTAAAACACTTCTGTCTTTTAAAACGTATCAATTGCAGCTATTGATAACTTCTGGGAATGCAGTAGCACTATTTGGGCGCGTTCCCTTACCGACAACTCACGTGTTTTAGGCATTTTTCTTCAACAAATAACTGACACAACGTGAAAAAATAAGATAATCTAATTGATCTCTACCACAAACTCACAAACGCATGTTGCTCACACACTGCTAGAATGACACTAAATTTCTAAAATCCACAATTTCCCCTTTCCACCTATTCTTTTCAATAAGGGATTAACTAGGGTATTCAAAAACGCATTTCTGTAAATACCATTAACTATTTTGACGGTTAATTTCCGTCAGACTTGGATAATACCGAGAATAAGGGTTTTTACCTGGGGTGTCTAATACATCTGAGCGGAGTTGTATATATATATATTTTCTCGGGTTCTAAGCCGCGTGTATATTGACTTAGGAAGAACTGTTTTCCCGATGTTTCATCGAGATCTCACTCGTCATCTTTTGCGGCTGGTCTCGTCGCTTACAAACGCCGTTACAGAAACACATGTTCTTTTTACCGGTCATATTTATTCCAGGAATTCGTTAAAACAGGAATATAGAATTGGTTCTCTGTCTCGTAGCTACGAAAGTACCTTTACAGTGAAAAAGAAAAATAATGTGTTCAAAACACACACACACACAGAGAGAGACGAAGGACCGGTCGATTAAAGTGTTTTAAGATTTTTCTCCTGATAACTTTACTGTGAGTTCGTGCTCAATGCCATGCTTATTTTTCTACTGAAGATGACAAGTCAATTGTCAAAATACATATCTAGGACACAAGTATTGGTAATGTGGTAAAGACGTCTAATTTTTTTGAAAATCGCTCTCCTAAATACTAAATTGTGACCGTATGCAATCTCAGTGGCAATTACACAACAAAACGCCATAAATTTTAAATTTATTCGTTTAACTTTTTCAGGGAACTCAGAGACGAACACAACAACGCCTTAACTAAAGAAAGCGAATCGCTATTGAAGAGGAAAGAACTGGAGAAGAGGTACGAAGCCTTAGAGGCGGAATCCTCGACTGTCAGAGCTGATCTAAGGTTGGCCTTGAAGAGGATCGAAGATCTCCAAGCCGTCATCCAGAACGATCTTGAAGACAGTACGGAAAATTCGGATAGGTGAGACGATTTCATTTTTACTATTGATTGATTAGTATGTGTTTTTTCTATGTTTTTTTGCAGCGAACATGACAGTTATAGCTCGGATGATTCTGTTAACACATTTTTGGCGCATCACAAAATCAGCAATAAGTCAAATTCGATGCAGTTCGAGAACCAAAGAAGGTGAGTTTTTCTTTATTGATGGTGCGAATAACGACATAAATAACTACTAAACTGTATACGTATTTCTACAGCGATGTTCTCATGTTTAGTAGTGACGTTAACTTAAATTGAAACTAAAATACACACGCTAGGTGTGTTTGTAAAGTTCCAGGAATTTGGATCTAGTTCAATTGGATTAATTTTATAGATAGTTCTATTGGTAAGTGACTAGTCTTTTGACACGTTTAAGCAATTATTCTGTGTAATACTATTTAGTGCGAGGATAGTTTGACAAGTAGTGAGAATGACACATATGTAGGTGACGCTCTAATTGGTAAAACAAATGCACTGTAATATATAAAATCACAGGTCTATGTCAATAAGGCCACAACCACCCGTACATTAAAGGAGGAGATTCAACGCTGCATCAACGAAATTCAGACACATTTATGCATAATGGTTATGGAAAATTTCGACAAACGAATGCGTATGTGCATGCAAAGCCGTGGAGGCCATTTGCCCGATGTGTTATTCCATAAATAACACTATCATATGTACTTGATGATTCAATAAAAAAATAACAATCAAAAGACTAAAAACTGTGTTTTCTATTTAATTCAAATCTAGCTTAATCACTAAGGTTGATATATAACCCCTTTCCACATTAACTTTTGTAATTCTGTATACGCATTTCGACAACCAAGTTGTCATCATCAGCAGATAATTGCAAAGTGTCGCACCTGGTAAACCACGGCGAAAAACACCCGTACGAAAACAAACTCCGTACGCGATCCGCACCGTTGAGAACCAAAATGTACACAACTTCAAATCTTGCGTTAATTTTGGGACAGCCTTTACTTTTTGTTACTCTAAATATAAACTCTATGGTGAGAATGGGTAACAAGCTTCAGCTCTTGCCTCAGTTGAATTTCCATTTGTATTTACTGAAGAAATAAATAAAATTAATAAACGTTACTACTGAATATGACAACATCGTTGTCAATATACAATTTAATATTTACTTATGCTGCGTTGAGTGCAAAATTATCAAAATATTTAACGAACAGCATTATTTTTGTCCCCGCAGGTTATCCAATACGAGTCGTTCCAGCACGTCGAGCAATCTGACGAAAGATTCTTCGTACGCATGAGTAGCGCTCAACATCTGCAGGACGTTGTCAATGACATTCTGCAGAAAGGACACCGAAATAGTCGAACCGCAATACGTCTAGATGACGACTTGTGTAAACTAGAACAAAAGAATTTTCGAACAAACATAACCTTAACGACTGAACGATGATATATTTTGCGAACGCTCTCTGTTGTCGGCGAACGTCACTTGATATGACAACAAAACGAGACTACAACAAAAAAAGAATTTCGTAAAATGTGATAAGACTGAACCCTCATGGGAAATATTCTTTTTTTCTTTCCTTAATTTTTGGTACACTATGCATAAGAAAAAATTGTACGAAAAATATACTCCGTACGCGATCCGCATCGTTGAAAACCAAGATGTGCACTCCTTATTGATCAAGTCAATAAACCACAGGCTCCATCAAATTCAACTATGCATAAGGATTAAAAGTATTTCACTTCCTTTTATTTCCAAAATTTGAATTTGTTTTTCTTCTTTTTATAATTTCTGTGTGTATATATTATATAATTTTAAATTTATGACTATCTACTATAATTATCTTTATTATATTTACGGAATATAAATAGAACAATATTGAATTTGTATATTAATATTGAAAAAAGACATTTAATATATATTTTGTTCATGGCATACTAGATTTTAGTATAATTTATTGTATTTCTTTATGAAATGGAAAATATATATATATTTTAGGGATAAAATGGGAAACACTATTTTTTAAATTACATTTTACAAACAAAATAATTGGCTTGTTACAAGATTTAAAGACCTTTCCGTAATCAAAAACAGAACAATACGTCATCAATTATATTAACATTTCTTTTTAAATAATAATTTTTTTTTTATTACAGATCGTTCTAAACTAGTGTACCTTTGTATTATACTTTCTAAATGACAATCTTTAACGGGGCACCATTTTTTTTTCATAACATTTTTGACAAACTTTTAAACGGAAGAAGTAAAGTTAATTTAGCAACTACGAACAAATTAATTAATTAGATTTTGGCAACACAGAACACTACGTTTTATAAATCTGTTTTAAATAATATCTACAAGAATATAGAATGAACATACTGTTTCGTTTGATATATTGAAAAATATCATCAAACGTTATAAGATATCTCTTATTGTATAAGGTTTTAATGGATTTATTTTTTTTTTGTGATTAAAATACACACCTATTTATTAAATATATTTTCTAATAGACCATTCGATGACTTTAAACCATACATCAAAATAAATACATTTTTTAAATCGTAATTCAAGAAATCGTTCAAAATATTTTATATTTTGAGTGAAACTTTAAATAGTAAACGACGTCTAAAGATATGTATTATCTAATATAATTATAATACACTGTTCGCAGTGATAACTGAATATGATAAATTCATATTTATTGAATAAGATTTTGTCGCTATTATTGTTTTTTCAGTCCGAAAGGCACACGATACTTGTTTTGATGTTTCAGATATATTTTTTTTTAAATAATTACTTTAAAACTTACATTAAAACAATTATAATATTCTTTAAATATTTTGACAAAATTTTGAAAGCCAAATGACTTCTGAAAGTTTATATTATTCGATACAGTTACAACATATTTCAGTGGTTATTGAACCTGCCAAGTTAACACTTACTGGACAACATTTTGTTGCTACTATTAACTTTATTAAAGTCAAAAGGCGTATGTTCACTTGTCTCGATGATTTCAAATATGTTTGTAGCTTGCGTAATGGCTTTAAGAATGTACAATTAAAAAAATATGTATGATATTTACCAAAGATGATCTACTTTTAGGAAAATTTTGCTCGGTGACTTTAGAAAGTATTAATTATTTGATACTATCACAACATAATGCCTTGCAGTGGTTATCGAACATCACAAGTTTGCATATATCGCATAAGATTTCATTACTAATTTTTTGAGACCGTAAGGCATTTATTACTTCTTTCATTGTGTATATGTTTTTCTTTTAGGCTTAGATTAGAAGTAGAAAAAATTTAAATTTAAGAACCTGCAAATTCGATGCATTAAAAATGTGATCAAAAAATTTTTTTTGCATAATCCATCACAACTATTTTTATACTGTAATTATGTAGTTTAAAGGTTAAGTAAATGTGATATTGATGTCTGCTTCTATATCCGATATAACTGGTATATGGTACAGTATAGCTATGAAATCTAGAACATTAGATATTCATAAATAAATTTGTTCTACGTTTCTTTATTAATAAAGTATTTTATAATTTTTGAGTTTATTGTCTAAATATAAGGAAACGTTTGTATATTTGAAACGTTTTGGAAACATATTTTTGCTTATTCAACGTGGTATTTATTCAACACACAGTTTTCCAATTTGTATATACTAGAAGAATATAACAAGGAATAATCAAAAAAGAACTTTTTGATTTATCGCTTCTTTATTCGTAAAATCAAAAAATTCAAATATGTATCATATAAAGGTGCTTGCTGCAGATTTAATTGTTTGTTATTTTTTAAATATTTTTAGTAAACATATTTAATGCGAATAAAAATAATTTTGGTAATAAAAATTTGGAACGGTCTGTATATATTAAATTGGCAACACGATTACAATATGGAAGATATCTTTTTAATTTTAATTATGATTTCTTCTACACAAAACTAGATTAATTCTCTAACTAATATACGTTTTATATACTAGATACTGTACTTTATTGTATATTTTTGCTGCGTACATATTATATACACTTGTAATTAATATATAGTTAACAATTACTATAATACATAAACAATTTTTAAAATATTTACATAAATCAATTGTAAAATATACCTTAGCTCCCCTTTCCCCTATAAATATTATGTATACATAATATAAATTCATAAATTAATAGTGAAAGTAGCACATTTGATGCAATTTATATATATAAAACTACAATATATATACTTATATATAAATAAATATATAAACAGATTTTTTTCGTCCCCCAACCCTCTGTATTTATATGTAATATTTTTTTTGATTTATATCAATGTTGTGGTTAATAAAAAATTGTTAGAAATTTGTTTTTTTTGAAACTATGCGTGTTATCCATTCCTCATGTATTAATTTTAAATTATACACTACAGGCCATAAGTGAGGGATCACTTATCATAAATAACAAAACATTTTAGACACATCCCTTAGACTTTTACCTGTTTTGGCGAGAATAATTGAAATTACAGTTGTAAATGTAATTCTGAGAAGGATTATTCGGATTATTATTATAAATTAGATAAATATATTGGTTTCTGAAAAATATTGTAAATCCTTTTAATAGTTTTATGGCGTCTATTTAATAGAAATATTTTATATACCCCAATAAATTTAATAGGGTTTACAACGCAATATTATTATAATGGTATTAGGAATTCATAGTAAACTATTTAGCAATTTAAAAATTAGTTTTCGTGCAGCATTTGTCCGAGTAAGTTGCAATACGAGTATTTGAGAACAGACGTAAAAGTAACTTATACCAATGCCGAAAAGAAAGGAACTTAGCGCAGAAACTCGTAGTTCTATAATAACGCTACATGGTGAAAAATTTTCACTGCGTCAAATAGCCCAAAAGTTAAATTTATCTTATCACGCGGTGCAAGGAACAGTGAAACGATTTTCACAAAATGGATCATTACAACCAATAAAACGTTGCGGAAGGCCAAGGGTAACTACCAGACAAGAGGATTTGCGCCTAAAAATACTATCAAAACGAAATAAGCGCCTCAGCTTCGAGCAGAGCTGAATGAAGGCCATCGAAAGCCGGTGTCACTGACTACTGTAAAACGACGTTTGACAAAGGCGGGACTACATGGGCGTATTGCAGCTCGAAAACCATTATTGAATCCACGAAATCGTAAAAAACGGTAACAATGGGCCCAGGACCATCAACACTGGGACATGGAAATGTGGAAGCAGGTGTTATGGACAGATGAGTCAAAGTTCCAAATGTTTGGTAGTAATCGACGAGTTTTCGTTCGAAGATAAGACTGTTAAACACGGGGGAGGTTCTGTGCTTGTTTGGGGATCCTTTTCCTTTGATGGTGTCGGAGATTTGTACCGTATTGAAGGCATTTTAAAAAAAGAGGGGTACCTGAAGATTTTGGAGGAACATGCAATTCCGTCTGGATTAAGGTTAATTGGTGAAGGTTTTCACCTACAAGATAATGATCCCAAACACACTTCCCAACTTTGTAAAAACTATGTGAATCAAAAAGAGGAGGAAGGGGTGCTGATAAATATGATTTAGCCACTACAATCACCTGATCTCAACCCTATCGAATTACTGTGGAATGTATTAGATAGAAACGTGAGAGAAAGCTGTCCACAATCGCAGAAACAGCTTTGGGAGCAGCTTGCAAAGGTGTGGAATAATTTACCAATGGATACGCTCCAGAAACTTGTATCGCGGTTTCCTAATATTTGTAAAGAAATCATTAAGCGCAGAGGTGGATACTTCGACGAAAGTCGAATATGATAAGAAATTCTACAGAATATGTTGAAATTATTTTATTTTATAAGGAAAACTGTTCTTTTGTCTCGTAGATATAGTTTTGTAAAAATATACGTTTTGTTTCACTAAGCGTGCATGTTTTTTTTAAATTTCATCTACTGATCCCTCACTTATGGCCTCTAGTGTATATTGCATAGGCAATTGTTTAAGAATAATAATGAAAATGTTCTATTGGTCATTTCGGAATAGTAAACAAGTACAGTGTGAGCAACAATGAGTGACTTGATCCTGCACTTCTTTCCATACATATCGCCTCAATATTTACTTCCTCTTAAAAGTGAAATTAGACAGTGTCTCACGCAATTCTAATAATTCTAATAAAATATGCTAGCTACTATGTAAACAACAAATACTACTGTGAAAACGGCATTTTCGCTGCGTATATGTGAACTGAAGACTTCAAAAAGACTGATGAAGGCTAGCATATAAATACAATGAAAGGTTAATGACATAAACATAGAGTAGGAAAACTCATTATAGACTGTCTCAACCTTATTATGCAGTGTATGATGCAATATCAGTTTTGTGTCTCTATTCCCTTTAGTAATTTATAAATAACGCTATCATTATTTCCGGTTGCAGTGTTGCAAGTTGTCATTTATTATAGTAGGCAACGTAGGTAACTATATAGTCGTATTGACAGCTATCAGAGTCAGGATATGTTAAAAAGAGACTTACTGGCTTGCTTGTCAGAAGTTAAGTCTCAATATAATAAAAACAAGATTGATGAATATGCAAAAGAACAAGGACATGAAGTTCTTCGTCTACTCCCATATCATTGTGAACTTAATCCAATTGAAATGGTGTGGGCGCAGGTTAAGCACTATGTTCAAATGAATAATGCTACTTTTAAAGTAAAAGATATGGGAGAATTAATTGCGAGAGGTTATAGAAATGTGACAGTTGATAATTGGCAAAACTACATTAATCATGTAAAAAATATTGAAAATAGTATGTGGATGGTTGATATGTTGCAAGATGATGGAGAAGAATTTGTAATTCATGTAACACATTCACCTTCAGAGGATCTAACAGCTTTTTCAAGTGACTAAAAGTGAGACTTATTATTTTCATTAATTAATTTTCCTTTTTTAAATATATTAATCTAATTGTGCTTTGTATTCATATAGATTTCTATGGAAGATTAATGAGGAGGATGAGATAGTGGGACAAGTAAGATTACAATACACAAGATGTATGCAACCGCCATGGGGAGGCCCTTGCCTTCCAGCGAGAGTAAAATTATATTACTGTGAATATTGTTCGACATAATAGTCTATCTATGTAACTTATTCTATTATTTCAAATATATACAATTACTGATATGTTACTTTATGAGTTTGACTATTTAATTTTGAATTATTGCTAATATCTGTAAACAAAACTAAACCAATAAATATAAATAACTGATAAAGATATTTATTAAACGAAGACATATTTCCCGAGAACAAGTTCCCAATCAATTTTATAATAGAGATGTACATTTATAGTTATTTGTGATTATTATAAATTGTGTTGCTAATGCTCAAGAATACCAAGGAAATTAAGTGCTCTTCATAACACAAAAATAATTTATATTGCTGCCCGTATTTTCTGCAAGGTTTTATATAAAATATCGCAAAATTAAATCATTAGAAGTACCACTTTCTTTAATTACTACTCCCTGTACGCTTCCCTTTTAACTCTTCTCGTTAGTATTAACATTATAATAGTATTTCATAAATACTAACAATCATAAAAAGTAAAGGTTATGTTTTCATCAGATGATGAGAAAATTTGGCAACGTTGCAGTTAATTCCCATAAGAGCTGTACTTGCATAATAAGGCTGAGACAGACTATAGAAATTACTAAACTGCTAACTTCAGACAGAAAAAAGGAAGTAAGTACTGATATGGGACGTGCGGAAAGTAGTAAAAGATCAGGTCAATTATTGTGGGTCGCTCTGTACAAACACTTAATGAAAAGGTTTTCCGGTGTTTTTACAGACACACAAAAGCTAAAACTGCGCGATAACTAAACTGGGGATGTTTAAACACAATGCACGACCGGCGAAAGAATGTAGTACGAATATTTCCAGCTAGTCGCCGGTGTATCGTATGTATTGTGGAATGTAATAAGCGAAGTAACGTACGAATGTAGGCTTACGCTATGTTGCAGATGTTTTGCAAATTCAGAATATTAATACTTCCCTCGTAGGTAAGTGTTTAAGAACGACAACATAAAATATATTAATTACTAGTATTTGTTTATACATCTTTCGTATGTCTCACGATGTATACACTTTTGACATCGCAACACCCGATATATATCGGTGACAGTGAGACATTCGTACAAGGTTCTTTCGCCGGTCATGCATAGAGTTCAAATATCCCCGCTTTACTCATAAGATGCAGGTATCTAATATGCCGATTGAGGTTGGCATTACTGTTTGTCTTTCGAAAAACGAAGTTGGTAGTAGACAGCATTAGGCGGGTTAATATGACATTTACAATGTGTATCTTTTTTCGAAATTAAATAAAACAAAAAACGACTTTTTCTGCACTCGGTGGGTTAATTCAAACCAAGTGACCAGGTTCGGTACAAGAAAATGCTACTTTACTTCATTTAAAAAGAATTTTCGGAAATAGTTTATTTATAAATAAGCATTTAACTTATTTTTTTTCGTTTTCCATAGTGTACAAGTTTTGTGCGGAAGTACCAACTGCTGGAAGAACGTATGTAAATACAATTTTCATCGATTAAGAACTAAAATCACGTTAAAGATATGACAGATTAAACACATTTACGTATAAATTTGTGTTACGCAAATGGGCGTTAGTTTCGCAATAATGTGAAATCGCAGTAAATGCTTACAACATAGCAGATGTTCAATGGGGCAAATTCAGATTGTTAATATACCTTTCTTAGGTAAGTGTTCGACAATTATAATAACATAAAATATATAGTTTATTACCGTTCACTCATACTGTACTGCGATACTTATTTGCCTGTCGTATATTTTACGATAGATGCGCTTTCGACATCGCAACACGCGATATATGTATGTCGGTGACAGTGAGACATCCGTGCAAGCTTCTCTCGCCGGCCATGTGCAGTGTTCAAATATTCCTGGTCTACTCATAAGACGCAGATATCTAATATGCTGATTGGCATTACTGTTTGTCTTTCGAAAAACGAAGTTGGTATTTGACAATACGAGGGTAGTTTGGCAAGTAGTGAGAATGGAAAAGAGAAACGAATTTTTTAAATACAAAATAATTTTTATTTTTCAATATATACTCCTGAAAGAGCAATACATTTATTCCAACGGTGCTCCAATGCCCTTATGCCATCTCTAAAATGCGATTCCGGAAGGCTTGCAAAATACTCATTTACGAAGATGATAAGCTCGTCGTTAGACGAAAATTTCTTTCCATCTAGTAACGTTTTCAATTTTGGAAGAAGGTGGAAGTCGGAATGGGCTAGATCCGGCGAATAAGGCGCATGCGGTACTAATTGGAAATGCAACTCGTGGATTTTGAACATCGCAACTGTGCTGGTATCCGAGGGAGCGTTGTCTTGGTGAAACAGAATTTTTTCTTTGCCATTCCTGGCCGTTTAGCATGAATCTTAACATTTAATTTTTGTAGTAGAAGTTCTGCATAATATTGTCCGTTTATTGTGGCACCTTTCTGAAGGTAACTAATGAGCAAAATGCCCTTTCAATCCCAAAAAATTGATGCCATCACCTTGTTTGCCGATAAAGTGGTTTTCGCTTTCTTTGGAGGTGCAGAACCACGTTCTAACCATTGTTTCGACTGTTGTTTAGTTTCGGGTGTACTGTAGTGTATCCAAGTTTCATCGCAAGTAACAAATCGCCTTCAAAAATCAACCGGATTTCGCTTATAAAGGTCCAAACACTCATTGGAAATGCGCAAACGAGTGAACTCTTGATCAGTCGTAAGCAATCGCGGCACCCTTCTTACCGAAAGCTTGGAAAGGCCCAATCCTTTCGTTAAAATGTGGTGTACGCGTTCTGTTGAAATGTTTACCATATCTGCTATCTCTCGCACTTTGAGTCGTCGATCTTGCGTAATAATATTATGGATTTGTATAATCATTTCCTTAGAAGTCACGATTTTGGGTGCTCCAGAGCGCGCTTCATCAACACAGCTTGTTCTACCACGTTTAATTTCATTTACCCATCTACTTATTGTGGCGGATGATGGAGCAGATTCACCTAATGTTTCCCGTAACTCATCTTTTATTTCGGTAGCTTTCATACCCTTAATTACGAAGTATTTAATCACCGCACGATACTCTGCTTTTGACAAGTTTGACAAGTAGTGAGAATGATACATAAGTGGCGCTCTAATTGGTAAAACAAATGCACTGTAATCTAGGTTGCCTATTTATATCTTTACATTTCGATATTTAGATAAATCGGTTGATTAGTTTATTTTTGACAGCTGATTGAAAAAGAAGTAACACGTCGTTTTGTTAAAATGGAAAAAGCAGAGTATCATGCGGTGATTAAATACTTCGTAATTAAGGGTATGAAAGCTACCGAAATAAAAGATGAGTTACGGGAAACATTAGGTGAATCTGCTCCATCATCCGCCACAATAAGTAGATGGGTAAATGAATTTAAACGTGGTAGAACAAGCTGTGTTGATGAAGCGCGCTCTGGAGCACCAAAAATCGTGACTTCTACGGAAATGATTATAAAAATTTATAATATTATTACGCAAGATCGACGACTCAAAGTGTGAGAGATAGCAGACATGGTAAACATTTCAACAGAATGCGTACACCACATTTTAACGAAAGAATTGGGCCTTTCCAAGCTTTCGGCAAGATGGGTGCCGCGATTGCTTACGACTGATCAAAAGTTCACTCGTTTGCGCATTTCCAATGAGTGTTTGGACCTTTATAAGCGGAATCAGGTTGATTTTTGTAGGCGATTTGTTACTTGCGATGAAACTTGGATACACTACAGTACACCCGAAACTAAAGAACAGTCGAAACAATGGTTAGAACGTGGTTCTGCACCTCCAAAGAAAGCGAAAACCACTTTATTGGCAAACAAGGTGATGGCATCAATTTTTTGGGATTCAAAGGGCATTTTGCTCATTGATTACCTTCAGAAAGGTGCCACAATAAACGGACAATATTATGCAGAACCTCTACAAAAATGAAATGTTGAGATTCGTGCTAAACGGCCAGGAATGTCAAAGAAAAAGATTCTGTTTCACCAAGACAACGCTCCCTCGCATACCAGCACAGTTGCGATGTCCAAAATCCACGTGTTGCATTTCCAATTAGTACCGCATGCGCTTTATTCGCCGGATCTAGCCCTTTCCGACTTCCACCTTTTTCCAAAATTGAAAACGGCACTAGGTGGAAAGAAATTTTCGTCTAACGACGAGCTTATCATCTTCGTAAAAGAGTATGTTACAAGCCTTCCGGAATCGCATTTTAGAGTTGGCATAAGGGCGTTCGGGCACCGTTGGAATAAATGTATTGCTCTTTTAGGAGAATATATTGAAAAATAAAAATTATTTTGCATTTAAAAAATTCGTTTTTCTATTCCATTCTCACTACTTGTCAAACTACCCTCGTATATTGCGTAAAGCGACATATTTTGGCGCAGTGCGTTTAAACACTAATTATTGTTGAAATGGTGACTTGAAGTTTCTTAGGAAATATAAGAACTCTTTAATATTTTAGCATTCTACTTGTCTATAATGAAAAACAATAAAATTAAATAGTGTCCGTATATTTTAATTTTTAAAATAGACACATTCACATACAACGTTTTATATAAGGAAACATTTAATCTTTAATCCATTCTGCTAATAATTTCCTAACGTGTGCTTTAGCTTCTTTCAGTTTCGTACCTGGATAGTCCTTGGAATGTAAATCTGAGCAATGATATGTTCCTACAATAAAAATACAATTTCAGTTGCAATCCGCTTGTCATTTCTTCTTTACGGTAATTAAAATAAAATCAACGATTTTCAACCTAGAGAGTGCTCTTCATTTGGCCAAGATCACAGGTATAAATGATAAATACAAAGGGTACTAGGAAAGTTTTGCAATATGACGCAACAATAAATCGTAGGAAGCTGCTTGTTGTTGCATGTTGAGACATGTTCATACGTGCATAGTAGCTGCTGTGCCATGTCGATGGGCTCAGTTATTCATTAGCAGTGAGAGTGTAAAGTGCTTGCGATGGCATCGTGGTCACGAAATGAGATAAGGACAGTTTTGCGTTATAATTTCTTGCGTGGTTTAAACATAGACCAGTGCTTCGAAGAAATGACTCTTGCACTAGGTGATGTTTGTCCACATCGCACCACGATATTCAAGTGGTATAGAGAATTCTAAAGGGGAAATTTAACTGTGGAGGATGCCGAGAGGTCGGTTAGGCCACGAATGTCAGTTACAGACGAAAAAGTTACTACTGTGAGGAAATTGCTTGGCGAGGACAGGCGAGTGACCTACCAACAGATAGAGGGTACTTCAGACCTAAATGCACCAGCATTTCGTTCGATTCTGCATGATCATTTGCACGTGAAGAAACTTTGTTCTCTCTGGGTGCCGTATCGACTGACCGAAGAGCAGATGACACGACGCGTGACTTGGTGCCGGGAGATGCAAAAAAAGTTTAATAAGGGACAATTTCGGTATGTGAACAACATCGTGACAGGTGACGAGACTTAGCTGTACTATTACGATGTGCCGACCAAAGCTCAAAACAAAGTTTGTGTCTTCGATGATGAGGACACATCCATAGTTGTCAGAAAATCCCGATCTGTAAAGAGGAATATGATGCTGTATTTTTCAAATCGAATTGAATTGTGGAACGCGTCGTTTCAGACACACAGCTAAGTGGTATACTGTGCAGTGCCTGCCTAAAGTCATTGGATCTATGAAGAACCTGCGGCCAAAGTCTAGAATGGACACCTGGTTCCTCCATCACGATAATGCTCCAGCTCACCGCTCCAAAGCCTGCACCGAATATTTGACCACGACAGGATCGAAACTTCTCGATCACCCTCCCTACAGCCCAGATCTTGCTCTCTGCGACTTTGCACTGTTCCCGCATGTGAAAATGAAGCTAAAAGGAGGCGGTTTACCAGTGATGAGGACCTTCTGCGTACTTGGGACAACGAGTGTGCTTTACTCCCTAGTGAAACTTGACAGAACTGGTTTAAAGACTGGTTTCGGAGGATGGAGATGTGTATTGTGTGTAGAGGAAATTACTTTGAAAAATTGAATAAACAAAGCTGTATTACAAGACTTTCCTAGTACCCTTTGTAATAGGATGTCCAATGTCTGGGGAATTTTGTAGTCAGTTGAACAGAAGCCCTTGTAAATGTTTCGTTTGATCAATGATGCTTTATTCTAAAATAACGTAATAATAAACACAAGATGAGTTAAAATTATACCGTGGAAATCAGAAAACCACTAAACTAATCGTTTTAAAAGTAATGAAAGAGAATTATACGTCCATCTGTCGGGTGTTAATGAAAGTACTTAAGTATTGTAAAACTTCTGCTAACTATGGAAACAGCGATGTCAATAGACGATAACAAAATAAAGAATAAGAAATATCATTTGTAGAGTACAGTTGAGGAAGAGGTAGAATACGAGTGAGGAAATAATATGACGAAAATGGAACTGGGCAGCTCGCCATAGATACATAGATAAAGACCCAATAATATTTTTCCCAACTGGAGACTATGAGTGGAAAAAGAAGCAGGGGACGATCACAGATGAGATGAGATAACGATATTAAAAGAATTTTTGGCCTGAATCGGACACAACGAGCAGCAAACAGAAAAACATGGCGAAATCTATAGAAGGCCCATGTCTAATAGAAGAAGATTGTGAAGACAAAGAAGCAAAACTATTAATCGTACTTATTTACTGTAAGTAATATTAAAACAAACACACATACCGTTAATTACGATTGCTGGAGCTAAAGCATTTAGATCTTCTAAAATTCCAAGTGTATGCCAGGGGTCACGGCTGCCATGAACAGAAACTAGTTTTGTTATTTGCGGTTTTTTGGATCCGTAGAATAAATTGGTTCTGTTACCACCACTGTACAAGATGTCTTCGAAGCTGAAAAAGAGAGTAATGTTAACGTTATAACAAATATTTTGTCCATACACTTTAAAAAATGTTAAATATGTTATACTTCACACCATATTCATTCTAGTATTGGGTTGGCAACTATGTACTTTCTGTTTTGTAGTATAAAATAAAACACTTTTTTTTAAACAAAGAATAGTTTTTAATCAATTATATATTTTCCATTTTACTCAATGACCTTTTGCCATTTTTCTTTCAGCTGCATGATTCCGCGCTCATAAAATGTCTGGTCCTTATCAGCAAAAAACTGAACCAGGTGCCAGTGAAGGTCATCGTCATTTGTGAAAGTTTTACCATTCAAAGAATTCTGCAAACTTCGAAATAAATGGTAATCAGATGGTGCTAGATCGGGGTTGTATGGGGGATGTGCCATCACTTCCCAGCCAAGCTCCAATAGTTTCCCACGAGTTGCCAAAGATGTGTGAGGCCTTGCATTATCTTGGTGGAAAACTACACCTTTCCGATTTGACAATTCTGGCCGTTTTTCTTTTATTGCTTCATCCAGTTTTATTAATTGTTGACAGTAAACATCAGAATTGATCGTTTGGTTCCTTTGAAGCAGCTCAAAAAACACAACACCTTTGTAATCCCACCAAACTGACGTCATTATCTTTTTTGGATGCAATTCAGCTTTCGATGTGGTTTGAGCTGGTTTATCGTGTTTGCTCCATGACCGTTTTCGAACTATGTTACTGTACAGGACCCATTTTTCACCACCAGTGATGATTCTTTTTAAGAAAGGGTCGGTTTCATTTCGTCTAAGGTGCATATCGCAAAAGTTGGTTCTTTGTGTTAAATGAATTTCTTTCAATTCGTGAGGTACCCAAATATCAAGCTTCTTAACTAGCCCAAGACATTTTAAATGTTTTTCTATTGTTGTGTGCGATACATGTAGCCTCTCCGCAACCTCTCGAATAGTTGTATGATGATCCTCTTCAATTATGACTTTGATTTGGTCATCATCAACTTCAGTAGGCCGACCAGAACGTTGCTCATCTTTGAGGGAAAAATCTCCAGAACGGAATTTTTTATACCAATTCCGACACGTGCGCTCTGTTAAGCAATTAGCACCATAAACTTCACATATCTTTTTGTGAGCCGCAGCAGCTTTCTTTCCTTTACGGAAATAAAATAGTAAAATATGTGGAAAATGTTCGTTTCTGCACTCCATTTAAAATTAACCCACAACTAATAGCTTTAATAAAAATCACGCACTACTTGCTTCTGAAGTTACGTCAATGTGACTAGTATCACGCGACAAACGGTAAAGTACAGCACTAACATACGTTATACAAAAAATAAAGCAACGCTCTCTATCAGTAAAAACCGAAAGTACTTAGTTGCCAACCCAATACAAAGCAACAATAATTCTAAGAAATGTCCGTGGCATAATGTATGTAGTAAATAAAATTTGTGATCTTAGAGACATTGTGAAATAGTAATAGTAGTAATTTCTTTTGTAATAACAATTACAAAAAAAGTCGAAAGTAAAAAACTAACAATACATTCCAATAGCTAAAATACGAAGGTGGTCCCATAAGTACCCGGCCTGACCTAGAGATGGCGGTAGTTGTTTGAAAAATATCACTGTAATAGAAAGTACACAATCTATAAAGCATATGTTTCAAGCTTGAAGACGCCACGTTGTTTAGTATTTGTTTGGCAGTCATCAATAGTGAACGTTCTCAGTGAATTAGTAAAAATGGATAGAATTGGTCATCGTTACGTGATACAATAGTTTTATTTGAAAGGCCTCAACCCAACCGATGTAAAAGCTGAACTGGATTCTACTCTGAGTGAGTATGCTCCTTAGTTTACAACAGTGAAATATTGGGTAGCAGAGTTTAAACGAGGCCGTACGAGCTGCAAATACGGGCATCGCAGTGGTCGATCAAATGAGATGACGACTCCAGAAATGGTGAAGAAAATCCACAAAGCGGTACTGGATGATCGTCGACTGAAAGTGCGCGAGCTAGCAGACATAGTAGGCATTTCAAAAAGTGCGGTACATCGCATATTATCTGAAAATTTGGACATGAGAAAGTTGTGTGCAGGATGGGTGCCGCATTTGCTCACACTCGAGCAAAAACAGTGTCGTGAAGATATTTCAATTGAGTGTTTAGCGAAGTTTCACAGCAACAAAGCAGAGTTTTTGCGTGATTTCATAACCATGGATGAAACATGGGTCCATCACTTCACACTCGAGATAAAAAACAATTAAAACAAGGGGCTCAGAAAGGGGAACCCGCTTCAAAGAAGGCATCTGCAGGCGAAGTCATGGCATCGATTTTTTAGGATGCGCGTGGAATAATTTTCATTGACTATCTTGATAAAGGAAAAACTATCAACGGCGAGTATTATGCGAACTTTTTGTAACGTTTGAGCGAAGAAATCAAGCAAAAACGGCCGCATTTGTCTAAGAAGAAAGTGTTGTTTCATCAAGAGAATACATCAGCTCACAAATCCGTTATTGCAATGGCCAAAATTAATGAATTAAAGTTTGAATTGCTACCTCTTGCACCCTATTCGCCAGATTTAGCCCCGTCGGATTATTTTTTGTTCCCAAACTTGAAAAAAATGGCTCAGTGGTCAAAGATTTTCCAACGATGAAGAAGTGATGTCGGCAGTTAATGGCTATTTTGAGGAGCAAGACAGTTCTTATTATAACTTCTTGAATATCGCTTGGAAAAGTGTATAGAGCTGAAAGGAGATTATGTTGAAAAATAAATATATTTTTTTACAAAATTTTTGTATTTTCTTTATTGGGTCGGGTACTTCTGGGGAAACCCTCGTTCAGCTTATTCATCTTAGTTGTATAAGTAAGCATATGTATGTAATCATAGTTTTGACACTAGATCATCGGCGACCTTTTCAATAGCTAGGGCAAGAACCAATGTTTTCTGCAGGGCTCCATTGGTACATATGTCCAGAAATGCCAATATTATACGAGGATCCCTTTCGTTAATTTGAGTCTATTATTGTTCGTTCAGTTTTTTTTTTTTTTGTATGACTTGGATTGCATTTTTATAAGTTTGTATATATATTTTTTTGTTAATTGGATTCTTATTTTTCTTTGTATTACATTAACTGCACCTAGTTTTATTTCAATTTTAATTTTATTCTTAAGTACACTATGTCCTGTAAATGGTCTGTGTAACTGTTAGGCATTAAAGATTATTATTGTTATTATTATTATTATATTTGACCCGCGTTACTTACTCCTGTCCCTCCCAAAGTTATTAGCTTCAGAAAGAGATTCAGCTCAAACAAGATGGTCTCTAAAGCTGATGCTATCACTAGACCAAGTGCCTAGAGTTGTGTCGAAATTTAATTGCTTCGAAAATCAAAGTGTCCTTGATTACTTTCTATTTGTTAGGTTAAGTCTTAGTAGCATACATATTGGATTAGGTTGATGTTTTGGAATATTTTGAGGCGGGTACAATTTAAATTATAGGCCAGGTCTATTTCATATATATGAACAAATACTTACTTTTCGCCATTAATTTCACGACAGGCATTGTAGTACTCATCCAAAGCGTACACTTGACCAAATGGTTGTCTCTTTGACTTCGTCGTTTGAAACCAACCGAATTCATTGCACGTTTGAGTCTTCCATGAAATATGATCAGGATCGTCTATATTGTATTGACCTTTAAAAAAAAATATATTGACTTTTTACCCATATTTCATAGAATTCACTAAATTAGTTAGGTACGTAAAAGGTAGCAAACGAAAGCGAGGTAAAATTTTCACAAAAAAATTTGGAAAAAGTAAATGAAACTGTTTCTAAGAAGTTTACCTAACGGTGTGATTCAGTAACAGGACAAAGCTAAATATTATAAATACATAGATTCGACAAAAAAAAAATAAAATGTCACTGTAGAACGCTATACTTGAAAAAAAGAAAAAAAGACCTACAAATTAAACAACTAGTTCACCAATGAAAATATATATATAAATAAATTTAGCCTTGCGCACGATATTGTGTATAGGCGACTTCTATATTGCATTGGAGGTATAAGGGACTGAGTGACGTGGAACGTTGAAAGGACTAGCAGAAAATATCTGCGAACAATCAATGTACTCTTCACTAAGTTCGATTGAGGGAATTGGGCATCTCTAAAACCACATTGTGGCGAGTTTTGCCTAAAGATCTTGGCTTACACCATTACAAGATCAAATTAACTCAAGAATCAGTTCTTGAGTTATCTCTTGATCATTTGAAGCGCCGAAACTTGTCCGATTGAGCTCTGCTGAAATTTGAGAAAAATCATCTTCAGCGATGAAGCTCGTTTTTGGCTTAATGGCTTTGTCGATAAGCAAAATATGCTTTATTGGATAGCAACAAATCCACATGTGCTTCGAGAGACTCCATTACAACCTCAAAAAGTAATCGGTGTATTTCATGCCGGAAGTGTGATTGGACCATATTGTTTCGTCGATGAAAATGATCGCCATGTTATGGTCAATGGCATCCGCTACCCTGTTATGCTAGAAGATTATATTTGCCCAGAATTGGATGGATTTGACATGTGACATTTGATATGTGGTTCCAAGAAGATGGTGCTAGATGCCACGCAGCTGGTCAAACAATTGATCTATCGAAGAAGAAATTTGGTAACCGTGTAATCTCGAGAAACGGTCCGATCGAGTGGCCACCGTACTCATGCAATTTAACGCCGTCGGATTTTTTTATGGGGTCACGTTAAATTGTTGGTTTATGTCAATAAGTCAACAACGTTAGAAGAGCTTAGGGACAATACCGAACGCGAAACTGCCAACATTTCGGCCGATATATGTAAGAGTGATGGAAAATTGGCTCCAAAGAATCGACCGCTGCAAACGTGCTCACGGTAGTCATATGAACGGGATCGAATTCCATAGTTAAATGTAACATGTGTACTGAAGCTGGAATAAACTTCAGCCCAAAATCAATTATTCTGTTTTATTTAAATATAAAATTGTTATATCCTTATTGAAAGACCCGATATACAACGTGTTTCAAAAAGAATATACGTATTATAAAGTATTATTTTTTCCAAATACTATCGATCGCTCCGCCTCGGCTCGGCTATTGGAGAAACGAATACATAGTCTAGTTTATTTGATAGCCGCTGGATGTCAGTTGTCTGCTGTTTTTCTTGGTAACCGTTATATGTTTAAAATGTTTACTCCGCAACAGAAATCATCTTGTGTTCTCGAGTTTGCGAAGTGTAATTCCGTGATTACAGTGCAAAAACGTTTCAGGTTGAGCTACCAAATTGATCCTCCTAATGGGTGGAACATTCGCAGATGGTATAGACAGTTTGTAGATACAGGATGTGTATGTAAAAGGAAGAGTCCTGGTCGCCCTCGAGTTTCTGAAGAAAATGTTGTACGAATTCAAGCTGCTTTCCAACGTAATCCTTCAAAATCAAGTCGTCGTGCCAGTCGGGAGTTACAACTGCCTACAACAACAATTTGGCGTGTTTTGAGACGTCGGTTGGTTATGAAACCGTACAAGTTACAGTTGTTACAAGCTCTGCGTCCTGACGACAAGCGGAAACGTGTGGCATTTTGTAACGAGATTTATGATGCTATTGACAATGATAACACTTTCGCACAACGCATCGTGTTCAGTGATGAAGCGACTTTCCATGCTAGTAGTCTGGTAAACAAACACAATGTTCGAATTTGGGGTCTACAGAACCCACATGCAGCCATTGAACATGTACGAGATTCGCCTAAAATCAATGTGTTTTGTGCGATACCCCGATCATTTGCTTACGGCCTATTCTTCTTTGATGACAACACGGTTAACGGTCAGCAGTATCTCGCTATGTTACAAAACTGGTTGTTTCCGAGGCTGCGCGAAGACAACTTCATTTTTCAACAAGGAGGGGCACATCCTCACTGGAGTCATCAAGTGCGTCAATATCTGAATGAAACTCTACCGAACCGTTGGATTGATCGTCAGGGAACTGGTGACTTAGCATGTCTCAGTTGGGTTCCACGGTCACAGGATTTAACACCCTGTGACTTCTTCCTGCATGGTTTCGTTAAAGACAACGTTTATATACCACCACTCCCACAGAACCTGGAAGAATTGAAGAACCGGATCCGTACTGGCATAACATCAGTGACGAAGGACATGCTTGCCCGAGTATGGGAGGAATTTGAGTATCGATGTGATATTGTTCGTGTCGCTAATGGAGGACATATTGAAAATCTGTAATCTGAACTTGAGAGGTTCGTAAGTATGTGTGTAAAGTTTCATATTCATATGTCTTAGAGCTTAATAAATATATGTATTCGAAATACGTATATACTTTTTGAAACACGCTGTATTTTATATCTTCTCTTTTCTTGTAATCGGATGTAATTATTGCTTTTCCTTTTCCTATGTAAAGGAGATTTTAAAGTGTATTGTATACTTGCTCGATAATGCTCTAACAGACGAAACTAGTCGCAATAAATATATATTATGAAATTTGTATAAAGGGTTTTATTTATTCCTTAATACGAGGACAGTTTGACAAGTAGTGAGAATGACACATATGTGGCGCTCTAGTTGGTGAAACAAATGCATTGTAATTTAGGTTGCCTATTTATATGTTTACATGCCGATATTTAGATAAATTGGTTGATTAGTTTATTTTTGACAGATGATTGAAAAAGAAGCAACACGTCGTTTTGTTAAAATGGAAAAAGCAGAGTGTCGTGCGGTGATTAAATACTTAGTAATTAAGGGTATGAAAGCTACTGAAATAAAAGATGGGTTACGGGAAACATTAGGTGAATTTGCTTCATCATCCGCCACAATAAGTAGATGGGTAAATGAATTTAAACGTGGTAGAACAAGCTGTGTTGATGAAGAGCGTTCTGGAGCACCCAAAATTGTGACTTCTAAAGAAATGATTATAAAAATTCATAATATTATTACGCAAGAACGACGATTCAAAGTGAGAGAGATAGCACCATGTCTGCTATTATGGTAAATATTTCAACAGAACGCGTACACCACATTTTAACGAAAGAATTGGGCCTTTCCAAGCTTTCGGCAAGATGGGTGCCGCGATTGCTTACGACTGATCAAAAGTTCTCGTTTGCGCATTTCCAATGAGTGTTTGGACTTTTATAGGCGGAATTCGATTGATTTTTGTAGGCGATTTGTTACTTGCGATGAAACTTGGATACACTACAGTACACCCGAAACTAGACAACAGTCGAAACAATGGTTAGAACGTGGTCCTGGACCTCCAAAGAAAGCGAAAACCACTTTATTGGCAAACAAGGTGATGGCATCAATTTTTTGGGATTGAAAGGGCATTTTGCTCATTGATTACCTTCAGAAAGGTGCCACAATAAACGAACAATATTATGCAGAACTTCTACAAAAGTTAAATGTTGAGATTCGTGCTAAACGGCCAGGAATGGCAAAGAAAAAGATTCTGTTTCACCAAGACAACGCTCCCCCGCATACCAGCACAGTTGCGATGTCCAAAATTCACGAGTTGCATCTCCAATTAGTACCGCATGCGCCTTATTCTCCGGATTTAGCCCCTTCCGACTTCCACCTTTTTCCAAAATTGAAAACGGCACTAGGTGGAAAGAAATTTTCGTCTAACGACGAGCTTATCATCTTCGTAAATTTGTTGTAAATGTATTGCTCTTTTAGGAGAATATAATGAAAAATAAAAATTATTTTGTATTTAAAAAATTCGTTTTTCTTTTCCATTCTCACTACTTGTCAAACTACCCTCGTATAATAGAATTTCATAAAGTAACGACATCAACAATATAGAAAATTGTGTTATTCAAAATGGAAATGCCTAAATTATTTCACTAAATGTCAATAGTTTAATAAAATAAAACTTACTTTCAAATCTCAATAATTGAAGCAATTTTTCAAATGGTTGTCCTTTATGTTGTTTTAGTATCTGACATATATTTTCAATATTACCGTATTGAACATTTCCACTAATGACGCCTACCAAGTCTTTAACCTTCCGAAATCTACTAGGAATATCTTTATAACTGTAAAAATAAGGAAAATGTTAAAATAATAAACTTTGGTTATAGATACGTTCACTTTCTTTTGAAATAATTGTGCCATACCATATTCCACGATTTTCAAACACTCCTGCGATACCATACCAATACTTTCACCAACAACCTCAAAGTATTCTATAATATATTAATGTTCTCTTATTTTGCTTTTCTAAATATTGTACAATGCATCTTTATTACCCGGAAATTCAACAACAGCTTTAACAGGGCCGCTAGAAGCGTATGCTGCATGAACTACATGGGGATATTTCTCACGGATCCACGTAGCCATTGAACCAGCATATGAACAACCGACTACGATAACCTAAAAAGAAAATACGAAATTATTTTTATTACAGGGTTATTGTTCTTCATGGCATGATGTATTTAGCATATTTTTTTTTCTTGAAGGCTGTTCACTGTGGCAGTCTCTAAAGCACTCCAGCCTTATTGGGCATCTCTCCAATATTATTTGCTGCGCCTAATCCAATGCTCCTATTCACTATACTAATCTACAGAAATTCAAGGTAAGTTAGCAGTGTATGTTGTCGGGTCTTAGCTCGTGTTATTTTTGAAACTTAAATGTTGACATTACTAGCAGGCTTGTTGAATTAGATTTCCATTTTTTCTTCATCAAATAGGAAAAACTATCAACGGCGAGTATTGTGCGAACTTATTGTAACGTTTGAGCGAAGAAATCAAGCGAAAACGGTCGCATTTGGGTTAGAAGAAAGTGTTGTTTCATCAAGACAATGCACTAACTCACAAATCCGTTATTGCAATGGTCAAAATTAGTGAATTAAAGTTTGAATTGCTACATTACGCACCCTATTCACCAGATTTAGCCCCCTCGGATTATTTTCTATTCCCAAACTTGAAAAAATGGCTCAATGGTCAAAGATTTTCCAACGATGAAGAAGTGATGTCGGCAGTTAATGGCTTATTATAAAAAGGGTATCGAACTTATGGAACATCGCTGGGAAAAGTGTATAGAGCTGAAAGGAGATTACGTTGAGAAATAAATATATTTCTGGCCAAAATTTTTGTGTTTTCATTGTTGGGTCGGGTACTTCTGGGACCACCCTTGTACACTGGTACAGCCACGTTTCAAGTCAGATTTCGATGATTTTATATTTGCAGTCAACAGAGATTGACCACCGTACATATGTATACCTCAGCTCATATTTGATATCATAGTTTTTGTTCTTCAGAAACAAGAATTTAATCAGTGATTGATACTCCACTTTTTCAGAGTTTCTAAATAAGCTGAAAACGGTTCAGTTTCTTTGTAAATAACGAGACAAAAATTGTGAATTATAGAATTTCTAAGTTGAAAAACAAATAAGATTTGTTATTAGTGCCGCCATCTTTCTCCAGGCTCACTAATTACTGAACCACCCTTGTAATACAATAAACATACCTTGCTATTTGTAAGTTCTTTTACAGTTTCTTTGACGTGTTTAATAAAATAAATAACATCGGCTAAAGCTTGGTCGACAGACAAATATTTGCGGTCTCTAAAATGCGTCAACTTTGGATATGAATGACCATAATATCTATGTTCAGTGTAGAACATATAACCACCAAGATCGTTAGCTATTTCAGGTACGTGTCCTTGTACTAATGGACATCCTTCTTGTATATCCCATTCACCACCTAAGAAAATTATTATCGGTCCACCATTCCTGAAGAATTGATTATTTTTTGCAAATATCTGAAGAATAAAAATAAAATTGGAACATATAAAAAAGTATACGACTGAAATAGACAACCATATCCCAAGTTCTTGTGTCGGTCGGATCGAAGTGATTCACTTTCTGCTCTAGAGTGTCAAATGTAATAAAGTTCGAATATGTTGAATTACAAGGTGGTGGTTCGTATTTCAGGATCATGCTGCTAGCCTAAGTTGGAAAAAAAAATCATAATTAGTACACTCATAAAGTCGTGCGATTCATTGAATTTATAATAATAGTACACTTTGTGCTTTATGACAAAATGGAATTAACCAGCGAACATTTTCGTGCAATTATTTTTCATAACTTTCGGCGTGGATTATCTCAACAAGAATGCATCGACGAGCTGAATTCTTTATATGGTGATGAAGTACCGTAGAAAACTACAGTATATCGTTGGTACAGTGAATTCAAACTTGGACGGCGTTATTTGGACGATGAATTTCGTGAAGGTCGTCCCACAAATGTTGTTAGGTCGGAAAACATTAATGCAGTGTCTGAATTGATAATGCAAGACCGTCATGTGACATACCATGAGATCGAGACATCTCTAAGTATTAGTAATACCAGCGTGCTTAAGATCCTGCATGAACATTTAGCCGTTATGAAGCTATGTTCACGTTGGGTACCACATAATTTGACAACCGGTCAATAAAGGATTCGCGTCGATTGGTGCCAAGAAATATATAAGAATATTATTATATAATATAAGTCATCACAGGATGAATCTTGGATCTATACGACTGGGTCCGATAGTAAACAGCCGTCGACTGTGTGGGTATTCCAAGATCAGCCAAAATCAACAAAAGTTGTTCGCCCTCGAAGCACATTAAAACAAATGGTCGCCTGTTTTTTCAGAAAAACCGGTCACGTTGCAACCGTGTCTTTAGAGAGTTGTAGAACGGTCAATTCCGAATGGTACACAACTATTTGTTTGCCAAAAGTTTTTGAAGAAATAAGGAAAACAAACCGAAAACGACAGGTCATTCTCCACAATGACAATGCGAACTCTCACAGGTCGGTTCAAACAATTGAATATTTGATCGGGCAAAACATTGATTTGATGAGCCGTTCGCCATACAGTCCTGATCTAGCACCCTGCTATTTCTTTTTGTTCCGACACGTGACGAATAAACTTCGTGGTCAACGGTTTTCTACACCGGAAAAGGCAGTTGAGGCATTTTGGAGAGACCGCCTTCGCAGTGGCAGCAATGCTTTTCGGATTGGTTTAAACGAGTGCAAAAGTTCATTGATTTTTCAAGGAGAATATTTTTAAAAGCAATAAAACTATTTTCGGTAATAAACATTTTTTTTTGTTTGCTGTTCCCGAAATATAAACGGCTACCCTCGTATTATAACATGAAAACGGTTGAAGATATAGGGAACGCTATTACGTGTACACTCTGTATAAGATTTGCTAAAAATAAAGACAGAGTAGTTTGATGTTGTTTCTACTTATGTTGCAAATATCATTTCCCCTTGCCACAATAGGTGCAGAAAATAATAATAATGATGCTGATGTTAAACTAAATATTTTCAAAAAAATTTAAGTATCTCCAAAATTGCCGAATTTACAAGCTTAAGAAAGTCTTCCTAGAACATCACGTAGAATTGAAACATAATAAAGCAATAAAAGTACATTCTTCCGTTAAAATAAATGAGTTGGCGTTGACTTCCGGTTTAACCAGAAGCGTAATCATGAAAATGTTATCTTTGAATAGAACATAAGCCTTGATCTTTATCCTAAAATTTTCAGAAAAAAATGTAAAGCAAAACCCCCAAATATGTTTAGCGAATAATTTTAATCATTCATCTTGTGGAATTATTACGCCAGAAAGATGTTTTTAATATCTTAACTTTGGACTATATTCTCGTGTATGTAATAGTGCTTTGAATAAAATCTTAAAAAAAAACTCACCTGGATGGCCAGCAGAAATAGAATCGCGTAAACATTTTTTAGAACGGATTTCATTTTGGAAGAACGTCTGCGTGACTTCTGAAACTATTGCTATTTCGTCGCTATTTAAAGCAAGAAAGGTCGTGTAAACTTAAGGTAATTTCGAAAAAAAAACGTGCTGTAGAAATAAAAAAGATCTATAAAAAATTACATGTTCTTATCTGTTAATGATAGTAAAAAAGAAAGAAATGAGTAACGAAAATTGTTCAGCACGATTTTAGATAATTTAATGTTGCCACGAAAAAATTGAAAAGCGAACTTCGCAAATAAGAGTTATGATAAAATTAAAAAAATTAAACGTAGTTATAATACAAGGTATACTGGGTGCGTCGGAAAGTCATTACCGGTTTTTTTCATAAAAAAACTACATAATTTTCAAGAAAATGGACAAATTTATTTATTCAAAGTATTGGCCATTTGATTCTATACATTTTGCCCATTTTTCAGGCAATTTATGGATGCCATCCCAAAAAATCTGTTTGTCTTTTGAGTAAAACCATTCATTGAGCCATTTTAAAGGGTTTTCCAATAGGGACTTGACAACTTTTAATTCAATTTGTGAACGCACCCTTTCACTAATCATCGAACTGTCACTGTCAATTTATTCAGTAAACTTAACATTTTCATCATGGTAAAGCACACGAACGAACAACGTCTGCAAATTATAAAAATTTACTACAGAAATTCGGAGTCGGTGACCGCTACTTTAAGAGCGTTAACTCCGATTTTCGGTCGTAATTCTCGCCCTAGTAGACAGACAGTAACAAGTTTAGTGCAAAAATTTGAGTCTACATATTCGTTGTGTGATGTTGCCTTGCCAGTGAGACAACGGGTTGGTAGAAGTGTCGAAAATATCGCTGCCGTTGAAACGTCCGTAGCAAATGATCCAAATCAGTCAATTCCACGGCGTTTTCAAGAGTTGGCATCGCCCAGACCACTTTATGGCGAATTTTGCGTAAGGATCTTGGTTTACACCCATACAAGATTAAGCTGACTCAAGAATTGAAGCCGATGGACCATTAGAAGCGACGTATGTCGCCGATTGGGCTCTGGAAAAGATGCGCCAAGATGATCAATTTCATCGCAAAATCATTTTCAGTGACGAAGCTCATTTTTGGCTCAATGGGTTCGTCAATAAGCAAAATATGCGTTATTGGTCGGGTGAAAATCCACAGGTCCTTCATGAAACACCACTTCATCCACAAAAAATAACTGTTTGGTGCGGTTTGCATGCTGGCGGCGTCATAGGGCCATATTTTTTCGTCGACAATAATGATCGTCACGTTAGTGTGAATGGTAATCGTTATCGCGCCATGATTACCGATTATTTTTGGCCCGAATTGGAAGATATAGACCTGGACAACATGTGGTTTCAGCAGGACGGTGCCACAAGCCACACAGCACACGTTACAATCGATTTATTGAAGAGTAAGTTTGATGAGCGTGTTATCTCAAGAAATGGACCAATCGATTGGCCGCCTCGTTCGTGCGATTTAACGCCTCTGGACTTTTTTCTTTGGGGCTAGGTCAAGTCATTGGTCTATGCCAACAAGCCGACAACGTTGGAAGAGCTCAGAGCCAACATTGAACGCGAAATAGCAGCCGTTTCGGCCGAATTGTGTGGCCGAGTCATCGAAAATTGGGTCCAACGAATCGACCGCTGCAAACGTGCCCGCGGTGGCCATATGAACGAAGTCGAGTTCCATTCATAAATGTTTTGATTGTACTTCAACCCGATAATAAAGTTTTTGAAATATCTCAAATGGTCTGCATTTTATTTTGAAAAAAAGTTGTCAAATCCTTATTGAAAAACCCTTTATAACTTCTAGGGTTAAAAGAAAGTTTGATCGCAACCGACTTGCCTCTGTAATCAATTCCATTGGTACCTCTTATCTTAGTTTTGAAATATAATTAAGTTAAACACTTTTCAGTTATTAAAAACGTTTTTTTTTATTAATTCTTCAATTATTCTACTATTACAAAGTAGAAAGTTACTGTCAATTACATTAATATTGATTAGGAACTTCCTGGAATAGTATCATTGAAACAGATATAAGTAATTTGTATACAAATGTATTCACCCTTGTGAAAAATATTTTTTTAATTTTTTATCCATTCCCCGATTAATTGTTGGACCCTCATTTTCGCAGCCACCATTTCCGTAGAGTCCGTTGGCGCCACCGAAACAATATCCGAACAATGAGTCGTTCCTAATAAAATAGAAAAAGAATTAAGGCGATTCAAATTTGTCCTGTCGACAAATGAACTTTGTTATTTACCGTTCACAAGAATCGCCGGGGCCATGGAGTTTACATCTCCTAGAATACCCAAACGATGCCATGGATCAATAGTACCATGAACAAAAACTGTTTTTGTTAATGTCGGAGACTGACCTCCGTAAAGCAGGTTTGTCCTTTTGATTCCCTCGTTTAACATTTCACTCGAAAATCTAAAAATTAATATTTTTTTTGATTATTTTAATCTGTGAAAAAAGTTCAATTTTCAGCGGTGAAACTCAAAAACAAACTCGTTAACACAATAGAGTTTTCATGTTTAGTAACTAAGTTGTCATCCTCAGAAGTAGAAAAAATACACTAGAAGCAATAGAACTTGTACACCAGTAAACTACGTCTTTGTAACAACAAGATATTAATATTAGTCACTGGAGGTTGGTATATAACCCCTTTCCACATTAAATTTCGTAATCTGTATACGTATTTCGACAACCAAGTTGTCACCATCAGCAGATAATTAAACAGTGTGGCACATGGTGGCGGTCACTTAGGAACACATGGAAGAGTCTACTACAAAACTCAGTTACGACTAATGGAGTACAACGCACACGAGCCGGTGAAACGAAGATAACGAAAACAACAAAAAACCGACAGCGGAGAGAATCAGTTTGATTTTCAATCACTCTAAGCTAGGCGTAATTTACTTAACGTCGAATTTGTAATGAAAGTTGTCAAAAGTTGTTCTTCGAGGTTCAAGTAGATCAGATGAGACCTTTCTAGCTTCTAAAGTAAGAACGAATGTTTTATAAAAAGCTCCTTTTCTGCATATGAGTTGGAATGTTGGTAATTTTGATGGGGCGTGCGGTTGATTAACTTAATCACTGAAGGTTGATATACGAGTATAAACCCTTTTCACATCAAATTTCGTATTCTGTATACGTGTTTCGACAACCAAGTTGTCATCATGAGCAGATAATTAAACAGTGTCGCACCTAGAAAACTACGGCGAAATACCTGTACGAAAACAAATTCCGCTCACGAACCGTATCGCTGAAAGCCAAAACGCACGCTGTATATTCGTTTCACATTATTTTTAAAAACTGTTTTCTTGTCTAAACTAAGATAAGACAGATAGACAAAGGACAGGAAAGACAAATACCTACATGTGATTTATTGCACTGTCTCTTGTACGTCATTTAAGAGACTAAAGAGAAATGAGTTATGATTGAACTGCAGGTCAGTGTTCAACAGACGGGCTTTGTTCTTCAAAATGTACATGCTTTCATACGTATCTAATTCGCGCTATCGCGAATTAGATACGTATGAAAGCATGCAGATTTACATTTGATTAAGTTAATCAACCACAGGCTCCATCAAAATCACCTCCAAGATATTAAAATTAATTTTTAAAAATTTTAAATTTAAAAATTACAATTAGTCTGTTATTTATTGAGCCAGAATTCCTAGAAGACCGCTACGTCATTTCTTGGAATAAACAGCACTCGTCGCAATGGTCTGCTATAAACATTTCAAAAACTATTAAACGGAGTTTCTTTTTTATGAGAAATTAAATCACGAGAAACCAAATGATGGTTCAAGTCGACCTTTTGTAAAAAAGTTATCTTTTAAGTTACGTGTTTTTGTTTCTTTTACAATAAAGTAAATGATGGGTGATTATAATGTAATTTTTTCAATATTTTATTTAAGTGTTGTGTGACATTTTATTATGGAAAGACTCAGCCCAGCACAGCGCCTACAAATTATTCAGCTGTATTAGGAAGATCAGCGTTCCACGAGAAATGTGTTTCGTGCGCTTAGAGAAATTTACGGTCTACGTAATCGGCCCACCGAACGCACGATTCGCTATACCATCGAAAAATTTGAATCGAAATTTTCATTATTGGATAACACGCGACAAATAGACCACATTCAGCACGTAGTGAAGAAAATATAGCGATAGTAGCTGAGAGTATACGTGATGATCATGAAGAATCGATTCGATGTAGATCTCAACAGCTTGGCTTGTATGCCACAACTTGGCGTATTTTACGTAAGGTTCTTAATTTAAAAGTATACAAAATTCAACTCGAATTGAAAGCCACCGACCTTTCGAATCGTCACTGTTTCAGTCTTGGGGCTCATAAGGAGCTTAAAGAAGATTCAGTTTTCGATCAAAATTTTGATCAGCGATGAGGCCCATTTCTAGTTTAATGACTACGTCAATAAGCATCGCCGTATTCAGAGTGAAGAGCAACCTGAAGAGGTTCAAAAGCTGCCATTTCATTGAGACAAAACCACGATTTGGTGTGGTTTATGAGCAAGTGGAATCATCGGTCCATATTTTTTTGAAAATGAAGACGACCACAACGTAACTGTGAATGGCACCTGTTATCGCGCCATGACAATAGACTTTTTCCTGAAACTGAAGCTCGTGATCTCGACGACATTTGGTTTTAACGTGACGGTGCTAGTTGCCACACAGCCCGTGAAAGCATGGCTTTATTGCGAGAACAATTTAGATAACATTTAATCATGTAATGTGCCTGTGCAAAGGCCGCCTAGATCATGTGATATCACACCTTCAGCCTTTTTCCTTTGGCGCTACGAAAGTCCAAAGTCTACATCGACAAGCCAGCTACGACTGAGCAATAGGAAGTTAACATTACTCGCGTTATTCGACAAATATCACTTGAAATGTTCGAACGCGTCATCGAAAATTGGAACTTCAGATTGGGCCATGTTAGGCGCAGTTACGGCCAATATTTGAAGCAAATAGTTTTTAGAAAATAAATGTCAAGAATGGTTTTTTTATATGCTAATAAAGAATACACGATAAAATTGAAGTTTTTATTTTTTTTATTTTTGAAAAGAGTACCTCCAAATGAATCACCCTTATAAAAATAATAGGTAAATTTTATTATAGAATCCAATAATATACACGCTGGTAAAACAAAATAGGAATGGAGGAGGAAACATTTATTTTGAAAACCTACTTCAACCCGTAATCTGATATGCTTTCGAAGCAATACTCAGCATCACTAAATGTTACATTATCAGAAGCTGTGACAATTAAATCGGTCAGAACATCAAGTCGAACCTCGTTTCGCAAGAAATATTCAATTAGAACATGTTGACGCACTTCATTTAGATTTGAATAATAACTGATGGAAATTCTTTTTCTGTCAGTCCACACCATCTAATTTAAATAAAAAATGTTTCATTGCTACGTTGTACCTTTGTTATTCGATCGGATTCTTATCCAGATGGTGGGGTGGAAGCTTTAAAGCCACGTGCTCATTCTATCTTCTTCTGGGCTTCCGGGGTGGAACCGCGTCACTGGTGTAACTGCCGACGTTTCGTACCCACTGAAACTGAGTTTCAGTGCGACAGATAGTAGCAGTAGTTGAGCCCTGAGTATGTGCCATACGAGTGGGTACGAAACGTCGGCAGTTATACCAGTGATGCGGTTGCAGTCAGGAAGTCCAGAAGAAGATAGCATGGTCCACGACCGCGGAAGTCTACGTACCAGATCCACGTACTCACTTTTGGGAGCAGACTATCAAATTTGTGAACAACGCGTTGTTTTTTATGATACTTAATTTTATACAGCTGAAGCCTCGACGTATGTGTTTATTGAGGGAAAATTTTAGTGGTTGAGTGAATTAATCAAAGAAAGCAAGTAAAACTCCTTTCCACAATAATGTGCGTATTCTGTGTACGCATTTCGACAACTAAGTTGTCATCATCAGCAGGTAATTAATTACAGTATCGCACTTGGATTCGCGGTGTAATTCGCACAGGAGAATTCCGCACAACTATCCCCGCTAACTTGAATAAACTACCAGTTCATATTTTTTAATATTATAGTCCATAGTTCAGTGTCTTAAGTTGATCAATTTCGCGATTTGTCTATTACTTTTGTCAATATCATGATGAGATACTGTAAGAGCACGTATTTAAGTCGAGCGTCTACGTGGCATTATTCAAACTATTAATTTTATTTTCAAATAATAAGCATTACGACACGAACTCTTTACACTGCGAACGTTGAATGAAAACTAAAAAGATGTGCTGATAACTTTGTTTAAAGCTGTATATTAGAAAAGGGAACAATAAAAGTGAATAGTTACCTTTTACTGAAAACATCGCTGCATATTTTAAGATTGTAATTGTCAATTCGTTCCCTGAGAAATGGTTTACTAGGATTTTGAAAAAATCCAAACTCGGTGCAGGTCTGGTAAACCCACGATCTATCTGAAATAATTAATTTATATAAAAAGTCTTTGAGTTGTTCTTAAACAGCTTACAAGCATTCTTCGAATTAGTAGTGTTCGAGTAAATTTTGACAAATTCATCGTAACCACTAATACAGCTCGAATTATATTGTTGTCTTATATATTCAGCTATTCTATGAAAGGGCGATCCTTTGGCGTTGAACAGTAAGCTACACATTTTATGAATACCATCTATACCTTTACTTTGGACGGTACCAGCGAAAGTTTCCGCTATGATACTACTAAAGAGATATGTCCGATGTGGTTCTTGGTTGCTGATCTCCTCGCAAGTGCTGTAGGTAATAAAAATTAACTAAACTCGAAATAAATCTATGAACTGCAATAAAGAAAAGAAATCTTACTATAAAACCTTTGAAGCCTCGGTAATACCGGCCTCAGTCTTTAGTATTTCATCTAGTTCCTCCATACCATCTGCTATTAACTTCAAACATTGTGGAGATACTAAGTTAATTGCGCGATTTACAACTTGGAAGTACTCTTGGCGAATAAAAAAAAGGAATACAATTTAAAAATAGCATTTATTTCATTCAAATTAAATTTTTCTTTTACCATCGTAATCAGCGATGGCTTTCATGGGGGCGCTGGAAGAGTAAGCGGCATCGATGATGTGAGGATATTTTAAACGAAGCCAGGCAGCCATCGAACCAGCATATGAACCCCCAACGGCAACAACCTGAAAGTAATTCGTTAGATTTATTCGTTAATTTATGTTTCCATGATTTATGGCATGTTAGAAGACTCGAATTCTCCGTTGCCCATGGTCTAGGACTGAAGACATAGCCCGGTTACCATGAGATCGCGGTTTTGAGTCTCGCGCGGAGAACAGTAGTAGAGGGACTCAGCCGATTCTCTAACCTCCTCCATTGACCTTGACCACAATGCATGTTGGAACGGTCGAGGTCAATGAGAAGGTTCTAGAATCGGCTGAAGCCGAGAAGATTTCAGTGCTAAGATTATTTTAAGATTAATGTTATTTCAATGTCAAAGTTAATGAGGAGGTTCTAGAATCGTCTAAGCCAGAAGAGGTTTATTAGTTTTCAGGTCATTGCAAAGTCATTTTAAGATCAACAAGGAGATTTTAGAAAGGATGTTTAGTAGTTTTCAGGCCATCGCAAAGTCGTTTCAAAATCAATGACGTTTTAGAATCGGTTGAGCTCGATGAGATTAAAAAATGACTACGTGCGTGAATAAAGATATATAAAGGTAGAGTTACAGAATTATTTTCAGTATTGTGAGTTGTCATGAAGAGTTCATTTAATATATAAAGAACAAAGTGATTGTTCTCTGAAAGAGGCAGTGAATTGAGAAATGTTACCATTGAAGAAGGTAGTTTTACGAATGAAGAGATTGAGAATTATAAACGGGTCAGACGAATGATGTCTGGGATAAGTAGACATGCGTGTGCAGGAAAATGTACGAGAACCATCATGGAATGTACTTTTAGTAGGAGAAAGGACATTTTTTGACCTCGACCGTTCCAACATGCAATGTGATCAAGGTCAATGAGGAGGTTCGGGAGTCTGCTGAGTCCCCCTACTAATAGGAATTTATATATATATATATATATATATATATATATATATATATATATATATATAGTGCGTCAAAGGTCACTTAACACAGTTAACAGACTATGTATTAGCGACTGTTGTGTGCACAATTAAATATAGCGTGTATGGTGGGGCAAATGTTAGTATACGAATGTCATCAGTGCAATTCCGTATGAAGTACAGGCATAAAGGTGGAACGTATTTGTCCTTTGGTGCTGACAGCGTTATAATGCCGACTCCAACATGATAAGTCAGCAGTTTGTAGAGAAACATCCTATTAGGCCTGCGCCTACGAGACAAATGCTGTACAAGCTACACAAGAAAATCATAGAGACCGGACCATGGTAGATACATTGTGTAGTGCACGCCTGTTTTCCGCAGTGACGGAAAATAACGTTTATTGAAACACCTAGGAAAACAGCACATTGTGCAGCGCTTTAATTAGAGCAGTCGGATGGAAGAAATTGAATTTTTATTGTCATCGTCCGTGTTAGAAGTGTTGATTGTGGACGACCATGATTATAGGTTTCAGTTTTTAGAGTCTTATGCGCAGAAGATAACTAAAATATCGCACAATTCAAATTAAACCATGTTACAGTTCTATTTTTCACTTTGTATATATTTTATTTCATCGTTTTTGAAAACCCTGTATATGTATTTAGTTTATTCATATATATTCGCAGATCCTTGTAATTCAATCACTAAAGGTTGATATATAAACCCCTTCTACATTAGTTTTCGTATTCCGTATACGTATTTCGACAACTAAGTTGCCATCATCAGCAGATAATTAAACGGTGTCGCATCTGGAAAACTACGGCAAAATACCCGTACGAAACAAATCCCGCACACGATCTGTACCGTTGAAAGCCAAAACGCACAGTGTGCGTATCCTGTGTCTTGCCGGTCTTTAGAAGGGTTGTTCAGGCGACGTGTCAATGATATCCCCTTTCTCTGTTTCAAGCCGAACGTGGTTCTCGTCATCTGATTTTGTTTTTATTTATTTTTATTTACTTAAATGTGGAAAATTTTATTAAAATGTAAATAGTTGTATCAAAGTTATTGGAATGGATCCATACATTTGCTTAACCCTGTATATAGTTATTTAATGATGTTTATAAAATTATTTTTGCCATTCGATATGTCAGGGACTTCCCTTTGTGAGTCGACTAGGCCTGGTTTCTTCTTTCCTAACCACTTTCTTAATTATAAAGGCTGTTTCAAATTTCGCGGTTTTTTAAAGAATAAATAAAACATAATTTGCACTCGCTTTCAAAAACTTTTTATTGGTAATTGAAGTATCAGTTATGACATTTATATGCGAAAAATAATATCTGCCAAATGGCCTCCTCTTGCAGTTCCACAGACGTCCACTCTTTTGTTAAAATTTTCAATGACATTTTGACATAATTGAGGCTCTATCTCACCGATGACACGAATAATTTCATCTTTCAAAGCAGGAATTGATTGTGGATTGTTTTTATAAACGTGACTTTTCACATAACCCAAAGAAAATAGTGTAACGGTGTCAAATCACATGATCTTGGTAGCCAATTAACATCACCGTTTCTTGAGATTACACGTCCAGGAAATTTTTCTCTTAATAAATCAATTGATTTGTTTGCAAAATGAGGTGTAGCGCCATCCTGTTGAAACCACATATCTTCTAGATGCATTAATTCGGGACACAAAAATCTGGTTACCATCCGACGATATCGATTACCATTGACAGTTACAGCTTCCCCAGCAACATTTTCAAAGAAGTAAGGTCCAATGGCATCATCTGACCATAATGCACACCAAACAGTAACTCGTTTAGAATGCATAGGTTTCCCATGGATAATTCGTGGATTTTCCTCACCCCAGATACGGCAATTTTGTTTATTAACATAGCCACCAAGTTCAAAATGTGCCTCATCGGAAAACATTATTTTTTGAGAAAAATCAGCTGATTGTTCATTGATCGAATTGACAAACGCACGACGTTTTAAATGATCTAATGGCTTCAGTTCCTGTGTTATTTGAACCTTATATGTCTTCAGAGCTAAATCCTTGTGTAAAATATGCCATGTTGTTGATCCACTAAGTCCAAGTTGCTGTGAACGTCGTCTAATGGACATATCAGAATCTTCAGCAACACTTTCACGAACCAAACCAATATTTTCTTGTGAACGACCACTACGACTGTATTTTTCACTTTTTCGATCTTCCGTGGAACCGGTCTCTTGAAATTTTTTAATAATTCGACCAATAGTGCTTTCAGATGGACGATTATGTAAACCATAAAATTCACGTAATTTTCTAAAAACTCTTTTCACAGAACTCCGATTTTCATAAAATAATTCAACAATTCGAACGCGTTGTTGTACCGTGTACGAAGCCATTTTTATAAATGTCATACATCACACTTTTTAAATGCTCATATACCCAGACAAATTCAGTGCGCTATCTATATATTATTTATTCTTAAAGAAAACCGCGCAATTTGAAACTCTCTTTATGTAAGCTGTTACTGTTTTCTAGTTATTGTACCCGGTGTTCCTATTAGTATTGTCTTCTCCAGTCTTATTATTTTGCTTTCTTTTTCTTAATCGGAACGTAAGTTGTACTTTCTAATTTTTTAGTTTTTGATGGACTTTAATTAGGGTTTTATTTTCTGTGCGTTTATCATATTAAGTAAATAAGTGAATATTCTGTAATATCCTGCAAGTTGTTGTGCAATTATTGAATAATAAATTAAATAAATTTAAATTTGAAAACTATTTTTCCTAATTTAGTAACCTGTCCGGGAAAAATTGCTTTCATAAAGCGCTAGTAGCGATGTTAAAAATATTTAATACCTTGCTATTTTGGAGACCATCGATGGTGCTTTTAACAAAGTCAATAAAATAGACTACGTCGGCCATACTTTGCTCAACCGATAAATACTTCAAGTTTTCCACGGAAGAATCACTAAAATATTTTAAAGTTGGGAGATGTTGAAGAAAAGAAAAACAGAATGGTTAATTTATAACGTACGATGTCGGATGACTTTCTCCATAGAACCTATGCTCCGTGTAAAATAAGTATCCGTTATGTTCTTTAGCCATGTCGAAAATTTGACCTGTCATTAAGTAATCCATTTCGATCTCCCATTCTCCACCTAGAAATAACATAATCGGTCCGCCTTTTTTGAAAAATTGGTCGTTGGCTAGGTACCTCTGAAAACAAAGAAAAAACGGGTAGATGAAATAGAGATAAGGAACCGTTTAGGTCCTACCATTTGCCATTCTCTTAGATCTTGTGGGTTAAAATGGTCTAGTTTCTGTTTCATCGTATGCCATTTCGGGTATTTGCTTATTCTAGTCGTTATGGGATCCACAGGTGGGAGGTAATATCTTTTTTCGAGTACGATTCCCTGAAAAATTCCATTTCTTTTATTTTGTTACTCAAATATACAAGGTGATATAGAAATTACGGTATTTAATGGGGATTAACTTAGTAAGAAAGGATATTCTGAAAAAACACTAAAGATTTCTTCTGTTTTTTTTCCAATAACGTGTTGGCGTCTTTATTGACATTTCTTTTATGTTTCCACTGAAATATACAAGGTGATATAGAAATTACGGTATTTAATGGGGATTAACTTAGTAAGAAAGGATATTCTGAAAAAACACTAAAGATTTCATCTGTTTTTTCTTTCTAATAACGTGTTGGCGTCTTTATTGACATTTCTTTTATTTTTTCACTGAAATATACAAGCTGATATAGAAATTACGGTATTTAATGGGGATTAATTTAGTAAGAAACGATATTCTGAAAAAAAAACCAAAGATTTCTTCTGTTTTTTTTCCTAATAACGTGTTGGTGTCTTTATTGACATTTCTTTTATTTTTTCACTGAAATATACAAGGTGATATAGAAATTACGGTATTTAATGGGGATTAACTTAGTAAGAAACGATATTCCGAAAAAAAAACTAAAGATTTCTTCTGTTTTTTTTTCTTTCTAATAACGTGTTGGCGTCTTTATTGACATTTCTTTTATTTTTTTACTGAAATATACAAGATGATATAGAAATTACGGTATTTAATGGGGATTAACTTAGTAAGAAACGATATTCCGAAAAAAAACTAAAGATTTCTTCTGTTTTTTTTCTTTCTAATAACGTGTTGGCGTCTTTATTGACATTTCTTTTATTTTTTTACTGAAATATACAAGGTGATATAGAAATTACGGTATTTAATGGGGATTAACTTAGTAAGAAACGATATTCTGAAAAAAAAAAACTAAAGATTTCTTCTGTTTTTTTACTAATAACGTGTTGGCGTCTTTATTGACATGTCGCGGTATGGATTCTAACGCGCTTCTGGATTTTTTTTGTGACAAATCTCAGGGCACAATCTCATCAAAGAAGTTCAGATCAAATTTTGCCATACGAAATGAGCATTGTCTTTTTATCGAAACAGATTCTAAAATTAAACCCTCAACGATTTTTCTCTAAATATCTCTGAGCACTGTAGTATGTCCCTGATGAACATTAAATTGGATCTATTGTATCATTCCATAATTCAGCCCTTCTGTTTTTTTTTAATTAATAACTTAGCTCTCTTTATTAATACGTCGTAGTATGGAATACAATAAATTGTAAATATTTTTTGTGATATCATGTGTTAGAACATTTGTTGCTCATGTTAGTCTTCAGGGTTTTTAGTGGATGTAATAAATTGCGTAAACTTACAGGTGCCTTAGCTAGGAGTTACTGGAAAATTTTGTGGACCACAGTATCATCAAAGAAGTTTAGATAACATTTTGCAACATGATGACAAGCATTGTCTTTTTATGGAATAAAATTCTCCAACCAAAGCTTTAACGATTTTCTTCCAAATACGCTGCTCAAAATAATTAGGCGATATTTGGAAAAATGGTAATTGAATAAATAAATAAAGAATGTAGCACCTCGCAAATATTTCTATATTTAACTACAATGTTTTTAAATAAGAAACCGATCGCATTGGGGCGTTTGAACTTGTTTGTGCACATTACAAAGTCACTAAGGCACTAGAGAGAATAAATATCATTAAGTAAATACCCAAGTATGAGACTTTTTAAAAAGTTTTGCTGATAAAATGACGAAAAATCTATTGTTAATAATGTGTATGATCTCCACGAACGGCAATAAAGGCTTGACGTCTCATCGGCATTGATTGAATCAGCACATAAAATATTCTTGTGGAATATTATTCCATTCCTTTATCTGAGCAATTTAAAGTTCCTAAATTGTGCACGGTGGCATATTTCTTGCTCCAGTACGTCTTCCTAAGGCATCCCAAGCATGTTCGATAGGATTTACGGTCAGAAGAATTTGCTGGCCAGTTCATTCTATTAATTCCCAATTGTTCAATCTAGTTGCTCGATGTGGACGAGCATTGTCATCCATTAAAATGAATCTTTCACTCATAGTGTCGGCGTACGGAAGAACATAGGTCTCGAAATTTCATCCAGATACCTCTGAGCAGTCAGATTGCCATTTTGTATCTATGTAAAGGTCTATATGATCTCCTGCGCTTATCCTAGCCCATACTATTACACTCTCACCTTCATATTGCGGCCTTTCTCGGACAAATTGTGGCTGATTACGTGTCCCAAATCCACGCCAAAACAAAATAAGCCTATTATCTGGATTGAAGACGAGTCTAGATTCGTCATAAAACAATACTTGTGTCCAGCCGTCGTGACTACAATTTTTTTGCCGCTCAGCCCATATTCTTCGCGACCTTTTATGAAGAGCAGTTAATGGAACGCATACTAGGGGTCATCGAGAATACATGACAACGTTATGAAGACGATTTCTTATTGTTTGAGTTGATACTACTCTTCTCGCAGCAGCAGCAGCAAGCTCACTTCTAAGCTGCGTTGCGTTATGAGTGCGGTGTCTACGTGCAAATACTGTTAGGTATCGATCATCTCTTGGTGTTGTAGATGCTGGGCGTCCTTGTCCTCGTTTTCTCTGAACATCTCCAATTTCTACCGATTCCACAAACGCGAAATCATATTTTGGCTAACTGCAAAAACTGCAGCAACAGCTTGCTGTTTCTGTCCACCTTCCAATTGACCTATGGCTCTCCAAGCCTGTGCATGAGTCAAATCGCGTTGCCTTTCCATTATGACCAATAATTACAGTAAAAAAATTAGTTATGGTACAGAAAATGGTAAAATCTAACTGTAGTCGAGATCGCTCGCATGCGCTCTTTTATAACCTCAAGCAGTGGCGCTATCCAAGTTGAAACCTGTCAATGCATTCTGTTTCTTGTTTAAAAGCGTTATATTTGCAATATAAAAATATTTGCTTGCCTTATGTTATTTATTTATTTTATTATTACTTGTTCAAATATCCTCTAATTAATTTGGTACGTAGACTTCCGCGATCGTGGTCTATGCTATCTGCTTCTGGGTTTCCGGGCTGGAACCGCGTCACTAGTATATCTGCCGACGTTTCGTACCCATTTGTATGGGACATCTTCAGGGCTGAACTACTGCACTGAAACTGCAGTTTCAGTGTGCATTACCATATAGTACGCACCGGACTTTGTTGCATTTTGCGCATCTTCGAGAAGTGGTTTGCTCTGGCTGATGCGTGCTGCCTTCCAGACGTAATTCTGTTGATACTCCTGGTGTGTGCCGCTTTATTTGTACAGGAGAAGATGCATAGCTATTGTGGGAGCGTTTGGAGCATAATTGGGGGTTCTTCACCTGAGCTGGTGCTAGGATCCCTTAGTAAACACTTCTTCGAAAATTTTTGTTGCTGAGGTGGTCCAGTTCTGGATTATGTTTTTTCTGGAGTTCCATATACACAAAGGAGTTTGTGACAGCACAGTTTAAAAAGTGAAAAAATATTCGTTGCCATCATTTACGTGATTTTCGGTCTATAGCATAAGTGCTTTTTAGTTGATGGAATTTGTCCACAATAGTTCATAGAATTGTTGTATTGTATCATAGCTTCAGGACAAGCTATTTCATCTTTGGCTCCATTGTGTTCCCCGCGAGTAACAATACCAGTCTTTCTCGGATCTATGTAGTTTGTAAGCATGAAAACTGATCTTTTGTCTTTCCACTTTAGAAAGGCGATATTTATGTTACTCACCCTGAATCGTGTTCTCCCCTTTTTAGAACTTTGTCTTCTTTTAGTTTAGGTAAATATTTACGATTTGAGTTTACGGTACCACAAGCAAATATGTTATCTTTGTACAAATCTTCCTGCAAGGCATAGCTATTGAAATAATTATCAATAAAGACTTTGTGATTTTTCGATTTCAAATCCACGCAAAATTGTCGAACAACTTTACCACCGAAATCAGTTTGTACTTTGTCACTATCCTTGCCAGTATATATATCGAAATCTAAACAATGGGCGTAGGTGTGATATTCTCTAACTCTATTACATCGCTTGCTACACCCCCGCCTCCAGTGTACTTTTCCGGCTCCCCCATTCTGAAAATTTTCTTACATTTTGGTTCCCTCATAGCAGTTTGAGTAGATAAAGCGCTCGTAGTACCACTACCAGTAGTGTCAGGCAAATTTGAAATGGTCATGTCATCGTTCGAGTCAAATTCATCTTCAAGATTTAGCTGGAGCCCAGAAGGTATGTCACCGAGTCACATCGGGTCCGTTTGCATCTCATAATTTTCTCCTTCATCCGATTCAAGACTGCACACACTTTCGCAATCAGAAGGTATACTTTTCAACAAAATATCTTCTATATCACGTTGATTAAGTACACGCGGCATGCTCATAATGCAACATAAATATGTACATTATGTGAAACCTACTATATAGTCACAGTGGTTAGTAATCTAACCACCGTGCTATTTACCTTATTTATTGTAGATTATATAATATACTATAATACTTTTGTTATAAAATAATTAAACAGACACTATACCATAGAGTAACACCGAATTCGTTAAATAATAAATACTCTGAGCATTTTTTATTACATTCGGGAAAGTCCCGTTGAAAAACAACACATTACCACATTTTCAAATAAATCTGTTAATCTACCCAGCGCACTCTAGAGTAAAAGTTTCGCATAAAACGATCAACGACGACTTTAAAAAAAGTAATTGCTTAGCAAATTGGCACAAGACGGCATAAAAAGTGGTTTCGAGAACTCTTAAATAGGTGGTTAGATAACTGACCACCAAGCCTGAAAGAGTTAAAGTAACCCATATTGTGACTTACCTGAACATATAGACGGAATATTAGCACTAAAAAGGTAGTTACAAACGTTTTCATCCTAAAATCGAACATTATACTACATAAATTATTTTTTAAATTGTAAACCAAGAAAGTAAGCAATAGAAAAGAACCTCACAATTCATGAGTAAATGACATTGTTAAAATTGGACATTGTCTTATTTCATTCAATTCTTTTATGATGTAATATGTAATATATATGCATGCGTATGTTCTTTTTAATAGCCGAGAAAAATGAAACAATTAAATTATTTTGATAAAAGAACATTTACAAAGTGTATCGCATGACGTATACGAAGTAATTTCACTGTAGTTTCCCATAAATTATTATTGGTAGTAACCAAAGAAATATATACAATGTAATGAAAAACGCGAAAAATAATATTGAAAAACTTTTTTACAATGAATAATAATTGTTTTATTACGAGGGTAGTCCCAAAAGTACCCGACCCAACAAAGAAAACACAAAAATTTTGGAAAGAAATATATTTATTTTTCAACATAATTTCCTTTAAGCTCTACACACTTTTCCCAGTGATGTTTAATAAGTTTGATACCCTTTTTATAATAAGAACTGCTTTGCTCCTCAAAAGAGCCATTAACTGCCGATAGGTCTTCTTCATCGTTGGAGAATCTTTGACCACTTAGTCATTTTTTCAATTTTGGGAACAGAAAATAAACCGAGGGGGCTAAATCTAGGGAATAGGGTGCATGAGGTAGCAATTCAAACTTTAATTCATTAATTTTGGCCATTGCAATAACGCATTTGTGAGCTGGTGCATTGTCTTGATGAAACAACACTTTCTTCTTAGCCAAATGCGGCCGTTTTTGCTGGATTTCTTCTCTCAAACGTTGCAATAAGTTCGCATAATACTCGCCGTTGATAGTTTTTCCTTTTTCAAGATAGTCAATGACAATTGTGCAAAATCTATGGCAGAAGGTAAATTAATTAAGAAAACGTTAAATTAGCTAAACTAGCTAAATTATTATACTCCTGATCCACGGTTGCTAGTAGTTAGAGTAAGTCATTATTGCTCTGATCAAACGAATCCATTTCCTGTTACTGGCTCGAGTATCGACGGCATTGCTCATCACCAAACGGATTCAACGTGATTAAATGATTAAAGGTGACTTTGAATATCACAAAATAAAACAAGTGAATGGCTTATATGTCATTTATTTGAAAAATACATTGAAAGTATTCAAAATTATTCTATCCACTCAGTGACCAGTTCTTGAACTCTCAATTTGGCCGCGACCAATTCTTCAGAGTCTGTGCTGCTGATCTTAAGTCGGCACAATGGGAGGTTCCTAATGAACAAAAAATTACATTTTTATAAATAAAATTCTCATTATGATGTTATATACCATTAATAAGTATTGCTGGCGCTAATGGATTTAGATCTTCTAGAATACCCAAAGCATGCCATGGATCTACAGTACCATGAACAGAGACGACTTTGGTAATTTCCGGTGTTAAAGATCCATAAAATATGTTGGTGCGAATGATTCCAGTGTCCAAAATTTCATTTCCAAAACTAAAAATATCAGTTATTTATAAACATAAATTACAGTATCTTAACTTGAAGAAGACGCGAAATATTTCGGATTGTATTTAAGGTATTTACACTAATAATGGAGCTGCATATAAAGCAAAGTAAAGGCATAATGATGAGAATAAAATTGTTATGGGAAAGGCCCTTCGAACGATGTTTTGTAAAGTGTTTTTTGAGGAGTTTGAGGAATATAAAATGGGTAATTTTGATGGAGCCTGATTAACTGAAGGTTGCCTTGCCACATTAATTTTCGTATTCTGTTTACATATTTCGACAACTAAGTTGTCATCATCAGCAGATTATTGAACAGTGTCCCACCTGGAAAACTACAGCAGAAACCCGCACGAAAACAAATTCCGCACGTGATCTGTACCACTGAAAGCCAAAACGTACACGCGTTTTGTCGTAGTTTTCCAGGTGCGACACTGTTTAATTACCTGCTGCTGATGACAACTTAGTTGTCAAAATATGTATACAGAATTACGAAAATTATTGTGGAAAGGGGTTATATATCAACCTTCGGTGCTTAAGTATTCCACAGTGAAATGGAATTTTGCAAAATAACGACCGCGAAGATCAGCTATTCAAAAAGCAATACTTTAATTTTAAAAATTCCATTTAAACAAAATAATCTTACTTTTCGCCAAATAAATCTGAACACATATCGATGAAGAATTTTAAAGCAAAAGTTTCACCAAACGGCTGAGAATTCGAAGTGGTAGTTTGATAATATCCATACTCGGTACAGGTTTGGTATAACCACGGTCTATCTGTAATAAACCATTTTTAAAAAACAAATATTTTATCGACGTAATGTAGAAACTCCCTTGATTCATTTCTAAGACTTACATGGATCATTTGTGTTATTAATAGCACTGTATGTCCTCACAAATTCGTCGTAGTCATCTATACAGTCTGAACCGTAAGTAGCTCTAACATAAGCAACAAGTTTGTCTAACGCAGTCCCTTCAGTGGCTAATAAACTATTGCAGGAGTCACTAATCGAAGTCGGACCGGCATACTGAACTAAGTTGGCGAAAATTTCTGCTATGACGACATTAAATAGATAGGACCTGTAGGGTTCTACATTCTGTATGGTTGTACATGTGCTGTTAAAACAAAAAAGGGTTGGAAAAGCTTTAATGTGTTACCAATATATATTTGAACACTTAAGGTTGATATATAACCTCTTCCACATTAATTTTCGTATTCTGTGTGCGTAATTCGACAACTAAGTTGTCATCATCAGCAGATAATTAAATAGCTTCGCACGCGGAAAACTACGGCAAAAACGGAATTTGTTTCGGGCGGAATTTTGCAGGTGCGACACTGTTTAAGTATCTGCTGATGATGACAAGTTAGTTATCGAAATGCGTATTTCAACAACTAAGTTGTCATTCACATTAATTTTCGTATTCTGTATACGTATACAGAGTACGAAAATTAATGTGCAAAAAGGTTTATATATCAACCTTGTGTGACTAAAATAAATATATTTACTTCAACGCTTCTGACATTTCCGCAATACCCTCTTTCGTTTCTAACTTTTCCTCCAGTTGTGTGGTACCATCTGAGATTGCTTGCAAGCATTCTTGAGATACTAGACCGATGTTATCATTAAGAACTTCGAAATATTCTATAAAAAGATGAATATATTTCTACTATTATTTTTGTTTGCTTTCAATATCGCATTGTTTCACCATAAAAGTCAGCTACAGCTCTAACAGGCCCGCTGGAAGCATACGCAACGTCTATTATGTGCGGGTATTTTAAACGTATCCATGTTGCCATCGATGCAGAATATGATGCACCAACAATAAGAACCTTGAATAAACTACATTTTAATGGCAAAAACAAATGAAGCACCTCGGTGATAACAGCACTTTTTGTATCTTAGATTCATTCAGATTTTGCACTTGTCTTACTGATATATGGATTGTAGATGTTCAGAAACGCACCTTTTTGAAAATCGTATTAGCATTAATCATTTTACTTTTGAAATGATTTTGCTTTAGAAGTATGATAATTAATGTGTATTTTCCTTTGACATAAGCTTCTTATCCCTTTTTTTTCCTCTTCTCCTTGTTTTCAAACTAATTGAGAAATGTGAGGAATATAAAATCTGAACTAAGACTCTTTAATAACTTTGAGCAACATACAAATGCGTATATAAAAGTTTAAATCAGTCATAGTTTATACAAATACAATATTTATGGGACCTGTCGTCATTTGGAGTAACGACGAGGCCTTATTTCGTTTTGTCTTTGTTTGGTTCACTTTTCAAAGAATTCCTATCATTTATAGTTTAGAATTGTGGTTCTAAATCATATCACTAGACGGAGCACTGGTATTTAGGTAACTATTGTACGAGGGATGTTTCCAAAGTTCTGGGAATTACATATAATTTTTATAATTTTGTTAATTTTCGTCAATATTACAATGTCGTTTTTCAACATAATCTCCATTTAACTGAATACATTTATCCCAATGATAAACTAATTTTTTTAAGCCGCCCTCAAAGAAGTTTTTCGGTGTCTCGTCGATCACCTAATTATGGCACGTTTTACGTTAGTTAAATTTTCAAATCGAACACCCCGTAAGGGTTTTTTCAAATCTGGGAACAGATGGTAATCACTAGGTGTAAGATCCGGGGAATAAGGTGGGTGCGGCAGCAATTCCCATCGTAAATCATTCAAAATATCCTTAGTTTTTCTTGTGGTTTATGCAACTTTCCAGGCCGTTTTTTGACTAGTGCCTGTCGCAGTGGTCCGGATAATAAATTTGAATATTCTGCATTAATTGTAGTACCTCTCGGCAGATAATCCATGAAAATAATCCCTTCGCATTCCCAGAATACAGTACCTTTCCAACAGACGGAACTGCACGCGCCTTAAGTGGAGGCCCTTCTTCAGGTTTGCGCCATTCTTTGGATTGACTTTTCGTTTCAGGATTGAAATAAGGGATCCACGTTTCGTCAGTGGTTATTATTTGTTGCCAAAATTCATCACCGTAACGGGCTAACAACTCTTGAAGTTGACGACAAGTATCGAACCTATTGAGTTTCTGTTCTGATCCCAACAGCCTTGGCACCCAGCGCGCCGAAACCTAGCTAATGTCATGAACTTGTCGTTACCTATCCCTAGGTGTACACTAATTTGACGAATAGTCATTCGCCTGTCGTCTTTCAGTAGGTTTTCGACGGCAGTAATGTTTCTTTCATTTACCGACGTGCTTGGCCGCCCACTGCGTGGATCGTCTTCGAGTGATGTTCTATTGGCTTTAAAACGATCAATCCACCGATAAACAGTACTTTTGGATTCTGCAAATTCACCAAATACTCCTTGCAGACGACTAATAATTTCTGACGTTTTCAGATCTTCTTTCCACAAAAAGAAAATTATCAAGATTTTGCCGCGTGTTCCATTGTTACAAAAACAGTACTATTAACAGTACTACATCAGTCGAATACCTGAATCAGACTGAACAATGTTGCACTAGATAGTTACATAAACATGTCAAGAATTGTCTGGCATCAATAACATAATTATAGCACCAATTCTTAGAATATTGGAAACACCCTTCGTAATTATCCTAAGGATAATCACAATTTCACAAGTCATACTCCAATGCGATTTTCTTTTTCATAATCAGCGGGTCGAAATACATAAACTCCCGTCATTGAAGTGTCAAAAATCGACGGATTTTTAAATTTCACCACTCGAGGATCAGTAAAAAAAGCGAAATTTTCAAATCACCATAACTCTCACAATTTTTATTCCATCGCCACGAACCTAGCACGGAATAAAAGTTCTATTTGCAAGGATTAAAAGTAGTCCAAGTGCACTCCAATAGGATGAATCGTTTGGTCGTCGCGGCAACTGGAATTTTCGCAAAAACAGATTCTAATTTCTCCGCTGTAACTCCAAAAAACTGTGTGTATTTTTCAGAGATTTTGTGGCAACCACAGACCAATTGAGAATGAGAATAAATCGAGATTCTACTATCTACACCTCGCTCATTCCTTCGCCGCAATTCCACTCTAACTTCTAGACGTCACTATTAAAATACATGATGGTCCAAAAGAGCTCTGCATAGGAACTAATTTCAAAAAGGGACTTGTGTATCAAAAAAATAATATTTAAAATTATTAGAGGTGACCGCAAAACCAATTCCATTGTGATCTTTTCAAAACTATTTCGGTTCTTACATCTTCCTAGATTCTCTTGACTTCATAGCTTATCTTGTAGTAAGTCTTGACTCTTTTGGAATATCTGTAATCTCAGCCATATTATACCAATTTTACACTTCAGTCTTGAAAATTACAAATTAATTCATTAGACCTTCCTGTCGGGTTTTAGTTTCACCTTCTTTACCGTGTTGAAATCTTCCTTGTTTAATATTTTTCTATGCCCCATTAGAGCCACACATATGTGTTTTTTTTCACTTTCTTTTGGAATTATTATTTCACTTGCACTTCTACTTTATACGAAAGGTCGACTTAAAAAATAAAAGGAAAAATATATTTACATCGTTTTCAAATAATGTTGAATAAGTGTAAAAATTCACGCACTTGATTAAAAAGGCATACAAGTTTGGAGTAAAAGAGATGTTTGAGACAAAATATCTCTGTGGTAATCTGGTATATTTCCATGGTAAAAAGCACACAATAATTGCTTCTAGTATACTATTCCTCTAGAATCAATTACCATCACATCGTTAGAGATATTAAGGCTGTGTTAAATTGCGCGGTTTTTTTAAAGAATAAATAAAATATAGATGGCGCACTGAATTTGTCTGGGTATGTGGGCATTTAAAAAGTGTGATGTATGACATTTATAAAATTGGCTTCGTACACGGTACAACAATGCGTTCAAATTGTTGAATTATTTTACGAAAATCAGCGTTCTGTGAAAATTACGTGAATTTTATGGTTTACATAATCGTCCATCTGAAAGCACTATTGGTCGAATTATTAAAAAATTTCAAGAGACCGGTTCATGGAAGATCAAAAAAGTGAAAAATATAGTCGTAGTGGTCGTTCACAAGAAAATATTGGTTTGGTTCGTGAAAGTGTTGCTGAAGATCCTGAAATGTCCATTAGACCACGTTCACAACAACTTGGACTTAGTGGATGTAACATGGAGTATTTTACGCAAGGATTTAGCTCTGAAGGCATATAAGGTAACACAGGAACTGAATTAGATGATTTAAAACGTCATTCATTTGTCAATTTCATCAATGAACAACCAGCTGATTTTTCTCAAAAAATAATGTTTTCCGATGAGGCACATTTTGAACTTGGTGGCTATGTTAGTGAACAAAATTGCCGTATCTGGGGTGTGGAAAGTCCACGAATTATTTATGAGAAACCTATGCATCCTACACGAGTTTCTGTTTGGTGTGCATTATTGCATTATGGGCAGGTGATGTAATTGGACCTTACTTCTTTGAAAATGCTACTGGCGAAGCTGTAACTGTCAATGGTGATCGATATCGTCGGATGATAACCGAATTTTTGTGGCCTGAATTAATGAATATTAATCTAGAGGATATGTGGTTTCAACAGGATGGCGCTGCACCTCACTTTGTACACCAATCAATTGATTTATTAAGAGAAAAATTTCCTGGACGCGTAATCTCAACAAACGGTGATGTTAATTGGCCACCAACATCATGTGCTTTGACACCGTTAGACTATTTTCTTTGGGGTTATGTGAACAGTCAGGTTTATAAAAACAATCAGCAATCAATTCCTGCTTTGAAAGATGAAATTATTCGTGTCATTGGTGAGATATAACCTCAATTATGTCAAAATGTCATTGAAAATTTTAACAAAAGAATGGACGTCCGTGGAGTTTCAGGAGGAGGCCGTTTGGCAGAAACTATTTTTCGCATATAAATGTCATAACTGATACTCCAATTACCAATAAAAAGTTTTTGAAAGTGAATGCAAATTATGTGTTTTATTTATTCTTTAAAAAAAACCGCGAAATTTGAAATACATTTATATTTTGGCATCATTATGGTATCAAGCATGTAATAAATACACTATAAATTCCTACCTTGCTATTTTCAAGACCTTCTATAGTTTCCTTAACGTACTCAATGAAATATACTACATCAGCTATAGCTTGATCCAAGGACAGATAACGCAAATTTTCTGTAGACATGTTCCTAAAATGTTCACAAAATTATATTTTCGTGAAGAATTAATAAAAAATTTCTGCTCACTCAGTGGGATAACTGTAACCATAATATCTGTGCTCTGTATAAAACATGTAAGCTTTATGTTGCTCGGCCATATCGAACATTTGTCCTGTCATAAGACTGTTGGTGCCTATTTGCCATTCACCGCCTAGATATATAAAGATTGGGCCACCGCTTTCGAAAAATTGATCGTTGCTTATATACCTCTGAAAACAAATAATAGATATTGGTAAAGCACCCCCTGATGACGCCATTTTGACTTCACTTGCAAGAGATATCCTCGGGGCCTGAGGATACCTTTTGCAAGTAAAGACAAATTGTCCCAATGTCAATGGTGTGCAGAATAAGTGTTCGGAAGGTCGAAATTAGTCACTGCAATGTATTTAACCTTTTGCGATTGGCACATATGCTACCAACTAATCAAACTTACTGCTACTGGATATACAAAAGATAGCAAAATGAAACTATTCTTTAAAAGTAACTTGCAACTGCAGTAACTTTCTTTCTAAGGAAGGTGAAGAGTAATAAATATTTGCAATAACTCTTGATCATAAAATTATAAATGTACTCAGAGAAAAAGATCATGCTGCCATAGTGGTAATCTATCGCAAAAAATTAATTGTCTGTAAAATACTTATATATAATGTAAATATGTATACTCAACAACGAATGTAAAAATGTAACATCGTCATAAATAATTTTGTCGCCAAATGAGAATTCTTGTTTCTCATAAAGATATAGATTTTTTTTCTACATTGGATTCGGATTAGCGATGCTAATTAAATAAAATTATCCGAATGGTAGAGATAGATTTCAGTGGGACTTTTTTCACTTGCTTGCGTGAGCACCATTTTGGTATCCTAACTTAACCAACCCCATTTTGGCATTTTAAAGAGTTTTTTTTCGGAGGCGGAGAACTTTAAATTGGCAATACTGTTTTCTGTGACAACCGATTTGATAGTTCTCGGTTGTTTTGAAGTTAGTTTGGTTTGACAATTCATCATGAATACACTCACGCCGGAGCAACATTTGCAAATTGTTCAAATTTATTTTGAAAAACATGGTTCAATTCGAGAAACTAATCAGGCATTACGTGCATTTTATGGTGCTAATAATCATTCATCAGAGCGATTAATTCGAGAAACAATGGATCGTTGTCGCAATGCGTTTACCCTAAGCGATAATACGCGTCCCATAAGACGTCGTACAGTGCGCACACAATAAGCGATTGATAGTGTACAGCGTAGTGTTGATGATGATCCAAATCCGTCAATTTGTCACCGTGCTTAACAATTAGACTTATGCGTATCCATTCTAGGGAAAATTTTGCGTAAAGATCTTTTACGTGCTTACGAGATTCAACTTGTACAGGAATTAAAGCCACACGATCATCGTTCGTACATTTGCTATTGATCCATAATTTCATTTGAAAATTTTGTGCAGTGATGAAGCACACTTTTGGTTAAATGGCTATGTCAATAAGCAGAATTGTCGCATTCGAAACGATGATAATCCACAAATCATTGTCCAAATACCATTACATCCAGAAAAAGTCACCGTTTGGTGCGCTTTATAAATAAATAAATCAGGTTTAATTAATATGATTTCGAAATTCCTTTTCCTTTCCTATTAGTTAGTCACTTCATTTCTCCAAGTTGTATAAATTTCTTTTTTAAGTTTCTTTCTTTGAAGCAAACCCCTCTGAATGTTAGTTAGTTAACCGAATGTATTTTTGATGATCCGTTTGCTTCAGTATTAGCAAGCGACTTCCATCATAAACAATACTGTGGCGCCTTCTGGATCTGAATATACAGAGACGTCCCCTAACCCTCTGAGTTTTTTTTCCGAGGTAGTTTTAGCACCCTGGATGTCAAGCGAAGGATCGTTTAAGAAGAGAATGTGGGCGTTTATTTTTTCAGTCCATCACAGTTGATGGGGACGTAACAGAAATGATTTGTTTCTTAAGAAACGAAAATACAGCAGAACATTCTGACACACATTATTAGGTGTAGTAAGACATTGAGGTAGTCGAAAGGATGTATTGGAATTGGTTTTAATTCAAAAACGAAAAATATAACTACTTTACCATAGACCATGTTCGCAAGTCGGCTGGATTGAAATGATCCACTCTCTGTGTTACTTCACGATACACCGGTATTCTAACTGCTTTACTACTTTCTGTTTCCTCTGGTGGTGGACCAAGTCTTTTCAAAATAATCTTCGCCTAAAAATACACGTCAGTTTTAAACAATTAGACTTTAATAATTAAGTATCTTAATTTTGTAATAGTATAGGACGGGGGCTCCCAAAGTATGCGCCGCGGTGCCCGCCAAAACGAAAAAAAAAAATCGAAAAATATAATTTTATAAAAATGAATTTATTAGGACCGAAAACATTTTTGAAACTCTTATTGTTTATACCCAATTACGTTTAAAATGATTCTCTGTTTCTTATTAATTAGTTACCATTTCTGTTCTCAGAATAAATGTGATTTTCTTTATTTTTCGATTTATTTACGTTTTCCTTCTCCACCTCATTACCATTTCTAAAAAAACAAATTTACCAACTATTCACAAAGTATTTAAACAAAATTAAAGTTTTATAAAAATCTAAAAGTTAAATTTAGATATCATAGCATAAAATTTGTCTCCAGTTGTGCTTCATATGAAGGACGCCGCCGGAAATAACCTGAACGTTAAGGGCGCCATGGCTTGAAAAAGTTTGGGAACTTATGGTATAAGAGATTGTTACTTTGAATTAGAAAAGAAAAAAAATAAATTCTCTTAAATTTTATTTTCTAATTTAAAATATATTGAATTAACAAGATATTATTAAACTTACTTCTATGGTTAAGGTCAATATAACCAAGACGTATATTGTTGATAACTTCATATCGAAGGAGTAGTTTCGAATGAGTTAACTTAAAAGTGAAGCACACGTTTAAATTAGTGATAAAATTGTATCGAAATTACAATACGATGGAGGACGCTTGACAGTGTTTTGAATTATTCATTTTCTGTATTTTTTGGGACAAGTATTTTGACGATAATGTAATAGGAATATCGTGTATTACAATTATCTGATTCATTTTTAAATAATGCAAGTAGTTCAATGTGATTAATTTCACAACTATTTAGAGAACTTCATTTCTAGGTAAGATAGTATTAATTTTAAAGATTATTTCAAAATTTGTAATGAATATAATAATAATTCACACTTACACCATCCCTCCCTTTAAAGTTCAACGTCAATTTTGGGGCATCAGCAGGTCATTACTAGATCCGCAATAAGTAATACTGGCCAACAAAGTTTTTACACTAAGTCAGCATATAATTTGTCTAGTGTGGTGGCACGATATGGCCCAGTTCATTAACGATTTAATCCTTTGCAAGATATATGAAAATAATTCTCGTCCATCTTTATCTTGCCTTTATCTTCTTGCCTTAATGTATTATATTGACTCGAATCAGTTAAATCAATTAAATTTTCATCGCTATCTTCACCCTCATTCTCTTCAGTTTGCTTGTTTTGAACTACAATGAATGTTCCATCTTCATCACCACCATCTATGTATATACAGGGTGCGGCAGAATGACCTCCCCAATTTGGGAAGCTAATAAAAACCAAACCAAGCAAGATACAAGAAAAATGTTTATATTTCTGAAAAGTGTACATAAAGCAGTTTTAGATTAGCGTGTTTTAAGAATGACATCACTTAAGTGGCGACCTTCATTGGCGATACATTGATTTAGTCTCTCCCGGTAGTTTTTCATGACCCTGCGCGTCATTTCCGGTGGAATAGCAGCAACTTCTTGGGTTATTGCCTCCCTAAGAGCTTCCAAAGTTTGAGGACGATGTAGGTATACCTTGGATTTCAAGTAGCCCCAAAGGAAAAAATCACCTGGGGTCAAATCGGGGGAACGCGGAGGCCACCCAATGTCACCACGCAAGGAGATGAGACGGGCAGGAAACATTTCTCTCAATATTCCAAGGCTACGACGAGATGTGTGTAATTCTGGTTTTTTAACCTTGCACGAATCTATTCCAGGCGCCAACACGCATCCGGCCGGCTATGTAGCATCAGCGGCTAGGAGCCTTTCGGTTCGCGAAATAGAGTGATGGATCAAAATCGAAGATTCAACATCGTCGCGATTTTTGTAAATTCGAAAAATTTTTGTTCTTGAATTTCAGACCCGAAAATTACCCAGGGATTTTCGGACATGCCCTAGAAGACTGTGCGTATGATTTTTCGCTGAAAGTTCGCCTTTTCATTGTGTTTTTGACAATTTCACATTTTGAGACGCTTTTTTTGCGAATATCTCGGAAACCGAAAGGGATGCGATTCCAAGCTTAGGGTGTTTCTTAATCAGAGAATCGAAATACATAAGACAGGACCATCGAATCCTTGAAAATCGACATTTTGTGTTTCGCGTTTTCACCCATTCGCATTTTTCGCGAATATCACGAGAACTAGAAGAGCTATCGCATTGCCTTTCCGTTTTTCGTAGACAGCGGGTCCAAGTGTATAAGCGGACGCATCGAAACCGTGAAAATCGACACATCATATTTTTCCGATTTTTAAAATTCATCGCTCGAGCGATTTTTTTTTTAAATCGCGAAATTTTTAAGCATCCGTAACACCCGCATTTTTCATCTGATCGTCGCGAACTTTGCGCCAAATTAAAGTGCTTGTCGAAGGGAACGAGGCGAACTTGAGAACGCCTCGATTGTAGCAGCCGTTCGGGCGCAGCGACCACTCTAATTTTCGCAAAAATGCTTTTTTCCTGGGTGATTCGGGTTTGTCCGCACATATATCTAGAACCGGGCGTCCTAGAGAGTTCCGGGTTGGACGAGTTGATTCCAAGCGTCGATATGCGTCCGGCAGTGTCCGAGTGGTCGCCAAGAGGCCCTCGGTTCGCCAGATACAGCGCCGACCCGAAATGAAAAGTCAAAAATTGTGATTTTCACGAGTTGGAAAAATTTTTGATTGCGAAATTCGATTCGGCATCTAGGCAGGGGTTTTCGAACATGCTCGGGAAGAGTTATCTTTTAAATTAATTTGGCAAATGATGTAGTAATTTTAACATTTAGCTATGTAGAGAAAGACAATTGAAAGAGCAAATATTATGGTGGAAATTTTTTACAGATTTGCCACACTTAAAGTACGTGTATTTCAATAATATTTATTTAAGATGTGCTGTTTCAAAATCTATGGCAGAAGGTAAATTAATCAAGAAAAGGATTTCTATCTAAATTATTGTACTCGTGCTTCACGGTTGCTGATGTTCGAAGACAAATGTTTTGAAGACTCGCTTACGTGGTGAAGTAGTTAGAGCAAGTCATTATTGCTCTGATCAAACGAATTCATTTCCTATTACAGTCTCGAGTATCGACGGCATTGCTCATCACCAAATGATTTAACATGATTAAAAGATTAAAGGTGACTTTGAATATCACAAAATAAAACAAGTGAATGGCTTATATGTCATTTATTTGAAAAATACATTGAAAGTATCCAAAATTATTGAATCCACTCAGCGACCAGTTCTTGAACTCTCAATTTGGCCGCGACCAATTCTTCAGAATCTGTGCTGCTGATCGATCTTAAGTCGGCACAATGGGAAGTTCCTAATGAACAAAAAATTACATTTTTATAAATAAAATTCTCATTATGATGTTACATACCATTAATAAGTATCGCTGGTGCTAACGGATTTAGATCTTCTAGAATACCCAAAGCATGCCATGGATCTACAGTACCATGAACAGAGACGACTTTGGTAATTTCCGGTGTTAAAGATCCATAAAATATGTTGGTGCGAATGATTCCAGTGTCCAAAATTTCATTTCCAAAACTAAAAATATCAGTTATTTATAAACATAAATTACAGTATCTTAACTTGAAGAAGACTTGAAATATTTCGGATTGTATTTAAAGTATTTACACTAATAATGGAGCTGCATATAAAGCAAAGTAAAAGCATAGTGATGACAATAAAATTGTTGTGGGAAAGGCCCTTCGAACAATGTTTTGTAAAGTGTTTTTTGACTAGTTTAAGGAATATAAAATAGATAATTTTGATGAAGCCTGTGGTTGATTAACTGGATCACTGAAGGTTGATATATAACCCTTTGCCACATTAATTTTCGTATTCTGTATACGTATTTCGACAACTAAATTGTCATTATCAGTGTGCGTTTTGGTATTCGACGGTACGGATCGTATACGGAATTCGTTATATGCAGAGTTTTGCTGTAGTTTTCCGGGTGCGACACTGTTTAATTATCTGCTGATGATGACAACTTAGTTGTCGAAATACGTATACAGAATTACGAATATTAATGTGGAAATGGGTTATATATCAACCTTCTGCGATTAAGTATTCCATAGTGAAATGGAATTTCGCAAAATAACGACCGCGACGATCAGCTATTCAAAAAGCATTTGCTTTTCAATCTTAATTTTAAAAATTCTCTTCTATTTAAACAAAATAGTCTTACTTTTCGCCAAATAAATCTGTGCACATATCGACGAAGAATTTTAAAGCAAAAGTTTCACCAAACGGTTGATAATTCGAAGTGGTAGTTTGATAATATCCATACTCGGTGCAGGTTTGGTATAACCAAGGTCTATCTATAATAAAACATTTTTAAAAGACAAATACCTTATCGTCGTAATCTAAAAACTCCCTTGATTCATTTCTAAGACTTACATGCATCATTTGTGTTATTAATAGCACTGTATGTCCTTACAAATTCGTCGTAGTCATCTATACAGTCTGAACCATAAGCAGCTCTAACATAAGCAACAAGTTTGTCCAATGCAGTCCCTTCAGTGGCTAATAAACTATTGCAGGAGTCACTAATAGAAGTCGGACCGGCATATTGAACTAAACCAGCGAAAATTTCTGCTATGACGATATTAAATAGATAGGACCTGTATGGTTCTACATTTTGTATGGTTGTACATGTGCTGTTAAAACAAAAAAAAGGGTTGTAAAAGTTTTTATGTGTTACCGATATAACGGGTGAGGCAGAATAACGAGCGATTTTAAAAAGGCTGTAAAAAACAAGAAAAACAATATTTAGGAATAAATTCATTAGTTTCTCAAAGAACATAAAATTATTATTTTATTTTTTAAAAATAACCCGGGAAAGATGACATCCGTTCAGGCGTACACATTCTTCCAATCGTGTTTTGAAACTATTCATTACATTTTGCAGCAATGCTAGGGGAATGTTTTCCACTTCCTGTCGGATCCGTTCTTTCAGGGCTTGAATTGTTTGTGGTGGGTTATCTTGAAACACTTTAGTTTTTAAGTACCCTCACAAGAAAAAGTCGCACGGTGTGAGGTCCGGTGAACGCGAAGGCCAGGTGATGTCCCCATTTCGAGAAATCACATGATTTGGAAATAATCTGTTAACAATATTCATGCATACTCTGGCTGTATGGCAGGTTGCTCCGTCTTGTTGAAAAAATATTTCCTGGTTAACTTCGTAGCGTGCAAGCTGTGATTCAAAAAAGTTTTCCAACATGTTGGCGTATCTTTGTGAGGTTACTGTCACAGCATTGCCACGAGCATATTCAAAAAAGTAAGGCCCTATGATCCCCGATGAAGACATAGCGCACCACACATTAATTTTTGTGGAGTGAAGGAGTTCTTGATGCATTTGTCTAGGATTTACGTCACTCCAATATCTAAAGTTCTGCTTATTGAAGTAACCGGACAAATGGAAATGGGCTTCGTCACTCATCCATAAGTTGTTTACAATATCCTCATGTTGATTAGTTAAATCTGCAAACTCTTCACAGAATCGTTGTCGACTCACGTAATCCGTGCCTTTAAGAGCCTATACGATTTGGATTTTGAATGGATGAAGGTGGAGATCCTTGTGTAATATTCGTCTGACAGTTCGGTTTGAAATTCCAAGTGTAGTGCAATGCCGGCGAGCTGAACGACGCGGGCTTCGCCCAATAGCAGTTCTTATACGGTTGATATTCTCGGGCGTACGCACCGATTTTGGCCGACCAGGTTTCTTTTTTGTCGTTGACGAAGTTTCCTCAAAGTTCCTAACCCATTTTTTAATGGCACAGGCAGACGGCACTGGTTGATTGCGATTAATGTTAAAATGATTTCGAAAGGCACGACGTACGCGTATGTAAGAATTATCATTTCCATAAAACGCCTTAATAGCGTACGCACGCCGTTGAGAGGTCCAACGCTCCATTGTTACTAAATGCTAATATCAAGGAAACATAGCCGATAGCGTCCCTACCACCTCCGAATGACACGGCGCGAATCGCGGGCTTTTTAAAATCGCTCCTTATTCTGCCCCACCCTGTATATTTGAACACTTAAGGTTGATGTATAACCTCTTTCACATTAATTTTCGTATTCTGTGTACGTATTTCGACAACTAAGCTGTCATCATCCAGCAGATAATTAAATAGTGTCGCACGTGGAAAACTACGGCAAAAACGGAATTTGTTTCGTGCGAATTTTTGCCGTAGTTTTACAGGTGCGATGCTGTTTAATTATCTGTTGATGATGATATCTTAGTTTTAGAAAGGGGTTATATATCAACCTTAAGTGATTACAATAAATATATTTACTTCAACGCTTCTGACATTTCCGCGATACCTTCTTCCGTTTCTAACTTTTCCTCCAGTTGCGTGGTACCATCTGATATTGCTTGCAAGCATTCTTGAGATACTAAACCGATGTTATCATTAACAACTTCGTAATATTCTATAAAAAGATGAATATATGTCTACTATTATTTTTGTTTACTTTCAATATCGTATTGTTTCACCATAAAAGTCAGCTACAGCTCTAACAGGCGCGCTGGAAGCATAAGCAACGTCTATTATGTGTGGGTATTTTAAACGAATCCATGTTGCCATCGATGCAGAATATGATCCACCAACAACAAGAACCTAAAATAAACTAAACTTTAAATGGTAGAAACAGATGAAGCAACTCGGTTATAACAGCACTTTTTGTATCTTGGGTTCATTCAGAGTTTGCACTTCTTTTACTGAAATATGCGTTGTAGCTGTTCAGAAACGCACCTTTTTGAAGATCGTATTAGCACTAACCATTTTACTTTTAAAATGATTTTGCTTTAGAAGTAATTAATGTGTATTTTCTTTTGACATAAGCTTCTTGTCCCTTTCTTTCTCTTCTTCGTGTGTTCAAAATAATTGAGAAATGTGAGGGAAACAAAGTCTGAACTAAGACTCTTTAGTAACTTGGGCAACATACAAAGTGTACATCAGTTATAGTAATATTTATGGGACCAGTCTTCATTTGGAGTAACGACGAGGCCTTATTTCGTTTTGTCTTTGCTTTGAAAGTCATACGCTAATACGGTTTTCTTTTTCATGATCGGCGGGTCAAAATACATAAACTCCCGGCATTGAAGTGTCAAAAATCGACGGATTTTTAAATTTCGTCACTGGAGGATCATTAAAAAATGCGAAATTTTCAAATCTCCATAATTTCCAGAATTTTTATTCAATTGCCACGAACCTAGCACCGAATGGAACTTCTATTTGAAAGGATTAATAGTAGTCCAAGTACACCCCAAAGGAATGAATCGTTTGGCCTTCGTCGACGAAAACTTTAGACTTTCTTTGAGAGAAGGTTCCCATGATATGTCCTACTGTCGAGATTCTCGTTTGGACTTAGTGGATCAACAACATCGCGTATTTTACACAAGGATTTAGCTCTGAGGGCATATACGGTTCAAATAACACAGGAACTGAAGCCATTAGATCATTTAAAATGTCGTTCATTTTCAATTTCATCAATGAACAATCAGCTGATTTTTCTCATAAAATAATGTTTTCCGATGAGGCACATTTTGAACTTGGTGGCTATGTTAATAAACAAAATTACCGTATCTGGGGTGAGGAAAATCCACGAATTATTCATGAGAAACCTATGCATCCTAAACGAGTTTCTGTTTGGTGTGCATTATGGTCAGGTGGTGTAATTGGACCTCACTTCTTTAAAAATGCTGCTGGTGAAGCTGTAACTGTCAATGGTGATCGATATCGTCGGATGATAACCGAATTTTTGTGGCCTGAATTAATGAATATTGATCTAGAGGATATGTGGTTTTAACAGGATGGCGCTACACCTCACTTTGTACAAGAATCAATTGATTTATTGAGAGAAAAATTTCCTGGACGTATAATCTCAAGAAACGGTGATGTTAATTGGCCACCAAGATCATGTGATTTGACACCGTTAGACTATTTTCTTTGAGGTTATGTGAAAAGTCAGTTGATAAAAACAATTTACAATCAATTCCTGCTTTGAAAGATGAAATTATTCGTGTCATTGGTGAGATAGAGCCTCAATTATGTCAAAATGTCATTGAAAATTTTAACAAAAGAGTGGACGTTTGTGGAGCTGCAGGAGGAGGCCATTTGGCAGATACTATTTTTCGCATATAAATGTCATAACTGATACTTCAATTACCCATAAAAAGTTTTTGAAAGTGAATGCAAATTGAAATACCCTTTATATTTTAGCACCGATATGGTGCCAACATGTAATAAATACACTATAAAGTCCTACCTTGCTATTTTCAAGACCTTCTATATTTTCCTTAACGTACTCAATGAAATATACTACATCAGCTATAGCTTGATCCAAGGACAGATAACGCAAGTTTTCTGTAGACATGTCCCTAAAATATTTACAAAATTGTATTTTCGTGAAGAATTAATAAAAAATTTCTGCTCACTCAGTGGGATAACTGTAACCATAATATCTGTGCTCTGTATAAAACATGTAAGCTTTGTGTTGCTCGGCCATGTCGAATATCTGTCCTGTCATAAGACTGCCGGTGGATATTTGCCATTCACCGCCGAGATATATAAAGATTGGACCACCGCTTTCGAAGAATTGATCGTTGCTTATGTACCTCTGAAAACAAATAATAGATATTGGTAAAGCACCCCCTGATGACGCCATTTTGACTTCACTTGCAAGAGATATCCTCGGGACCTGAGGATACCTTTTGCAAGTAAAGACAAATTGCTCCAGTGTCAATAGCATGCAGAGTAAGTGTTCGGAAGGTCGAAATTAGTCACTGCGATGTATTTAACCTTTTGCGATTGGCACATCTGCTACCAACTAGTCAAACCAACTACTACTGGATATACAAAAGATGGCAAAATAAAACTATTCTAGCGAGGTATTGAAGAAGACGCCGAAATATCGATTCGTCGTCGTGCTCAACTTGTTGGCCCTTGTCCTTCTACTACGTGGAAAAATTTACGTAAGGATCTTGGCTTACGTACCTATAACATACAGCTCGTGCAAGAATTGAAGCCACACGACCATCGTTTGCGTCGCATTTTTGCTGATTGGGCTCATTTGAAACTGGCCGAGTATGAGCATTTTTATCAACGAATTGTGTTTAGTAATGAATCTCATTTTTGGTTAAATGGCTACGTTAATAAGCAAAATTGCCATATTTGGAGCGAAGATAATCCTCAAGCCGTTAACGAATCACCATTACATCCATTAAAATTGACTGTTTGGTGTGGCTTGCACGCTGGCGGCATCATCGGTCTTTATTTCTTTCGAAATGAGGGAGGAGCTGCCGTTACGGTGAATGGCGAGCGCTATCGAGCCATAATGACTGAACTTTCGTTTCCAAAAATTAATCAGCTGAACATCGACGACATTTGGTTCGAACAAGACGGCGCAACTTGCCATACAGCGCGCCTAACAATCGATTTATTACTAAGTTAATTTGGTGACAACTTTATTTCCAGAAGTGGTCCTGTTCACTGGCCTCCTCGTTCGTGCGTTTTAACACCTCTGTATTACTTTTTATGGGGTATGTTAAGTCATTGGTTTATGCCGACAAACTAGCAACTCTTGAAGCATCGGAAGCCAATATTCAAGCCACTATTACCGCAATACAGCCAGATTTATTGGAAAAAGTAGTCAAAAATTGGGCTGATCGACTGGACCATGTAAATTATCTACCAGATTATAATAAAAAAAATTTCATTCCAACAATATTTGTGTCTTGTATTATCATTTTAAGTTCTCAAGCTCTTAAAAAAATACCCTACATAACTACTTTACCATAGACCATGTTCTCAAATCGGTTGGGTTGAAATGATCCACTCTCTGTGTTACTTCATGATACACCGGTACTCTAACTGCTTTATTACTTTCTGTTTCCTCTGGTGGTGGACCAAGTCTTTTCAAAATAATCTTTGCCTAAAAATACACGTCATTTTTAAACAATTCAATAGACTTTATTAATTAAGTATCTTAATTTTGTAATTGTATAAGAGATTGTTACTTTGAATTAGAAAGAAAAAAAAATAAACTCTCTTAAATTTTATTTCCTAATTAAAAATATATTAAATTAACAAGATATTATTAAACTTACCTCTATGGTTAAGGTTAATATAACCAAGACGTATATTGTTGATAACTTCATATCGAAGGAGCACTTTCGAATGAATTAACTTAAAAGCGAGACACACGTTTAAAGCGATAAAATTGTATCGAAATTAAAATACGACGGAGGACACTTGACAGTGTTTTGAATTATTCATTTTCTGTACTTTTTGGGACAAGTGTTTTGAAGATAATGTAATAGGAATATCGTGTATTACAATTATCTGATTCATTTTTAATAAATAATGCAAGTAGTTCAATGTGATTAATTTCATAACTAAATTTAGAGCACTTCATTTCTAGGTAAGATAGTATTAATTTTTGTTCGTAAATACCGTGTGCTTTAAAAAATATTTCAAAATTTGTAATTAATATAATAAAAATTCACACCCTTACACGTCCGTCCTCCATATAGTTTACAATATGGCCCAGTTTATTAACGACTTGATCCTTTGCAAGATATATGAAAATTATTCCCTTCGAATGCCAAAAGTCGACGAAAACTTTTGACTCTTTTTGGAGAAAGGTTCCCATGATATGTCCTACTGTCGAGATTGTCGTTTGGATTCAGAAGCATATGTGAAGTCCAACTGACAAAATTAAACACACATAATTTGTCTAGTGCCGTAGCACAAGATGGCCCAGTTCATTAACGATTTGATCCTTTGCAAGATATATGAAAATTATTCCCTTCGAATGCCAAAAGTCGACGAAATCTTTTGACTCTTTTTGGAGAAAGGTTCCCATGATAAGTCCTACTGTCGAAATTGTTGTTTGGATTCAGAAACATATTAGTGAAGTCACGCTGACAAAATTAAACAGTACATAATTTGTCTAGTGCGGTAGTACAATATGGCACAGTTTATTAACGATTTGATCCTTTGCAAGATATATGAAAATTATTCCCTTCGAATGCCAAAGTCGAGGAAATCTTTTGACTCTTTTTGGAGAAAGGTTCCCATGATAAGTCCTACTGTCGAAATTGTTGTTTGGATTCAGAAACATATTAGTGAAGTCACGCTGACAAAATTAAACAGTACATAATTTGTCTAGTGCAGTAGCATAATATGGCCCAGTTCATTAACGATTTGATCCTTTGCAAGATATATGAAAATTATTCCCTTCGAATGCCAAAAGTCGACGAAAACTTTTGACACTTTTTGGAGAAAGGTTCCCATGGTATGTCCTACTGTCGAGATTGTCATTTGGATTCAGAAACATATTAGTGAAGTCACGCTGACAAAATTAAACAGCACATAATTTGTCTAGTGCGGTAGTACAATATGGCCCAGTTTATTAACGACTTGATCCTTTGCAAGATATATGAAAATTATTCCCTTCGAATGCCAAAAGTCGACGAAAACTTTGGACTCTTTTTGGAGAAAGGTTCCCATGATAAGTCCTACTGTCGAAATTGTTGTTTGGATTCAGAAACATATTAGTGAAGTCACGCTGACAAAATTAAACAGTACATAATTTGTCTAGTGCGGTAGTACAATATGGCCCAGTTTATTAACGATTTGATCCTTTGCAAGATATATGAAAATTATTCCCTTCGAATGCCAAAGTCGAGGAAATCTTTTGACTCTTTTTGGAGAAAGGTTCCCATGATAAGTCCTACTGTCGAAATTGTTGTTTGGATTCAGAAACATATTAGTGAAGTCACGCTGACAAAATTAAACAGTACATAACTTGTCTAGTGCAGTAGCATAATATGGCCCAGTTCATTAACGATTTGATCCTTTGCAAGATATATGAAAATTATTCCCTTCGAATGCCAAAAGTCGACGAAAACTTTTGACACTTTTTGGAGAAAGGTTCCCATGGTATGTCCTACTGTCGAGATTGTCATTTGGATTCAGAAACATATTAGTGAAGTCACGCTGACAAAATTAAACAGCACATAATTTGTCTAGTGCGGTAGTACAATATGGCCCAGTTTATTAACGACTTGATCCTTTGCAAGATATATGAAAATTATTCCCTTCGAATGCCAAAAGTCGACGAAAACTTTGGACTCTTTTTGGAGAAAGGTTCCCATGATATGTCCTACGGTCGAGATTGTTATTTGGATTCAGAAACATATTAGTGAAGTCACGCTGACAAAATTAAACAGCACATAATTTGTCTAGTGCAGTAGCACAATATGGCCCAGTACATTAACGATTTGATCCTTTGCAAGATATATGAAAATTATTCCCTTCGAATGCCAAAAGTCGACGAAAACCTTTAACTTTCTTTTGGGGAAGGATTCCATGATATATCCTACTGTCGAGATTGTCGTTTGGATTCAGAAACATATTAGTGAAGTCAGACTTTACAAACGTAACAAATCTTAAGGAAAACAGTTTGGTTCTTGATAAATCAGCTGCAAATTATTGCTTGTCGTTCGCCTTCTTGACTGGTGTGAAATGGCGTGTTGTGGCGATGAAAGAGAACTATATTATGGGTTCTGGTAGACCGAAAAAGTTTGAAGATGGGAAACCGCAGGAGTTATTGGATGAAAACCCAACCCAAAGCCAAAAACAATTGGCAGAAGCGTTAAATGTGGCCCAAGAAACGATTAGCTACCGATTACGAGCAATAGGAAAAATCCAAAAGATGGGAAAATGGATGTCACATCAATTGAATGACGTCTATGAAATGCTGCTTCAAAGGTATGATCCGAAGACTTTCCAGTACACCTGGTACATTTGACAAAATAGAAACCATGTTCTTGTCTCTTTCAGTTCATTTAAAACTAATATACCGTCGAAAGTCGAAAGGCACATTGGGTGTGCGTTTTCAGCGGTACAGATCGTATACGAAATTTGTTTCGTGCGAGTTTTTGCCTTAGCTGCCAGGCACTGTTTAATTATTTGGTGATGATGACAACTTAGTTGCCGAAATACGTATACAGAATACTAAAATTAATGTGGAAAGGGGTTATATATGAACCCTAAGTGATTATGAATATTACTTCTTTATTGCTATATTTCAAAGATTTATTAATAAACACAACTATTTAATCCAATCGGCGATCAACTTTTGAACCCTAATTTTGGCTTCGAGCAATTCCCTAAAATCATTGGGATTAGGTTCTTGCTGATCAGCACAATGCCATCCTCCTAAAGAAAAATATACCACTTATATAGTTAAGCAATACGATTACACATAAATGTAATATTTACCGTTAATAACGATTGCTGGGGCGAGGGGATTTAGGTCTTCCAAAATGCCCAAAGGATGCCATGGATCTGATGTTCCATGGACGGAAACAACTTTAGTAACCTCCGGTCTCGAAGAACCGTAAAATAAGTTGGTGCGTTTGACACCACTTTCCAGATTTTCAAGTCCGAAGCTAGAAAAAGTAAATTAATGAAAGCATAAATATTACAATATATAAGACCACATGGATTTATACTCAACATGAAATATGAATATTTAACTTATGCTGATTATATAATGCTGCTAGAGATAAGGATGAGCTAGACGCGTGCGTATACAATATTATATAAATACTGAACTACGTTCAACTCAACCTCAGGTGAGTCAATCCTCGATTGTGTTACGTATTGTTTGCAATTGTCGATATTCGAGTAGTGGTAGATTTATACAGATTCATGGTCAAAGCGGACGTAGGCGAGAATTACACAACAGCGAAGCATCAATAAGTACACATATGAGAACTTAAACGATATTTGGAAATACTTCATAGGGTCTACGTTAAAAGAAAACCCGAAAATTCTTCGAATTAAAATTAAAATTGGAGTCGAGTTGTGGACGGCTTATCTTGATTTGGGCGTGTGCTTGACTTTATGCTTTAATAGATACTAGGATATATATTCAAGACAGTTGAAGTGATAGGGTTAAGTTACGGTGTTAGAAGTAATTAATTGGATATTATGTACAATTGAAAGCAAACAGTGAATACAAATAACATAAGAGAATGAATTAAATGAAAGAAAAGGGAGAAAAAGGAAGAAGTGCCACGATAGTAAGTGTCGAGGAAAAACAAAAGCCACGCTGCGAGCTTGTGAGAACACGCAGTAGAAAACTTGACAACGGAAAAGGCATATAAAACGTTACAAAGAAAGTCTGAAATAGGGAGCAGCGGAGAGGAAAACACGCGAAATGTGAAACTCAGACCGAGAAAGGAAAGGAAGAATCCGTAATAGAAATGAAGAGAGAATTAATGCCGAGAAGCGAGGAAATGTTAAATGAAATAAAAGATGTGTGTGAAGAACAAAGATTGCGTATAAAGGAAATTAAAGAAGTGAAACATAAAAATGAAATATTTGAAAAAGAATTAAAAGACATGAGTAGAAGAACGGAACAAATGGAAAGAGAAAATAAAAAGAAAAGTATAATAGTCAAGGGTTTACTTATTGAACAATATAACGATAGCATACTAAAGGAATAATTAGAAACATTCATAAGCAGAAATCTAGGCCGTCAAGTAAAGATAAGGGCCGCGTATGAAGAAAAATTGATAATCCTGCAAAGAAAAACGAACAAAATAAACAGAAAATATGATGAAAGCGAGGTTATAGTTGCCGATGCAGCATAAAGACTTCACGGTTGATGGCTGGAGAAAGCTATGCATCATTAATTTCATTTAAGTACTTAAAATTTTACATATTATTGACAAATTTTGAATTCAACCGAATATAACTTTTTTAAAGGTCGTATTCACGGATGAATCGCAACTAAAGGCGATAAAACTGGCTTACTTCGTTAAGAGGAGGTCGTTTGAACAATTTTATAAAAGTACCTTCGTCAAAAACGTCAAACATCCCCTAGATGTAAAGTTTTGATCATTATTAGGAGAGGGGTTTGGACCTGTTTATTATATTACTCAGGTTCAAAGAAAGAAGTGATGAATTCAGTTTCCATTCCATAACAGTTTTGATTCCATATATTTTTTAGATTTTGGAGATATTTCCTGCACGTTTATGCAAGATGGGACACCCTGTCACAGGGCAAAATCTATCAAAACTTTATTTTCTGAAAGGTGTTTAAGAGCCTGGCCTTTAAAAAAAAATATAATGTCTGGAGTAGATAGGCTATGCGAGTGCAAAATCCCATGTATTTTCTGATAGAGGATCATTTTGCATTTTTTACTTCGCAGTAGATATGCAACCCTCAATACATGCATAGGTTATAATAAACAGACTGACATACAAACTAGTAGATAGGTGGATAGATTGGTACACAGGTAGACAGACAAATAAACAGACTAGTAGACAGGTATATAGTCTGATAAGTCGTCTACCAGTCTGTTTATCTGTCTACCTGTCTACCAATGTATCCACCTGTCTACCAGTTTGTATGTCAGTCTGTTTATTAAAACATATGCATGTATTGAGTATTGCATATCCGCGACGGAGTCAAAAAATGCAAAATGAACCTCCATAAGAAAATGGGATTATACGCCAGAACCTGCATAGCCTATCTACCGATTGGTAAGCAAAATGTAATCTGCAATCCATTGATAGCTCATCTAAGCAAATAGTAACACAATGATCCTGTCGTCATTAGAGAAATTAATCGAAATAGCAAGCCAACACTGGTATTAATTCGAACGCGTTAAAATGTATATACTCATATAAATTTCATAAAGTTTCTCTTATCGTATCTCTTATAACAGTTTTTTAAAGTTGAAAATATACTTGCTTGTCACCAAAAACATCTTTGCACATAGAAAGGAAATAGTCCAATCCAGCGTTACCGAAGGGCTGTTTGTCTGAAGTAGTAGTTTGATAAAAACCAAATTCGGTACAGGTTTGATATAGCCACGCCCTCACTGTAATGACATATATTTAAAAGTGATCGAATATGATTTTTCTGAGTTATCCTCATTAATTAAGAAAGTCTAATATAGTCTCTTTTTACAATAATTCTCTTATTCTGTATACGTCTTTCGACAACTAGGTTATCATCATCAACAAATAGTTAATCACAGTGTCGCACTTGGAAACACGATAAAATCAGCACGAAACACAAAGTCCGTTCTAGATCTAGACTGTCTAAAGCCAAACACACACTGTAGATTCGTTTCACATATTTTGAATTGTATTCTAGTCTTAAACACTTATTCTAACGTACCTCCTGTATCTACGAAAACCCTTTTTTGTCTGTCGTATATTAGTCTTGTATGAGGTCAAATAGAGATGAGTTATTAATTGGTCCCATGTCGGCGTTTACGACAGTTTCTATTTTTCGAAATACTTATATATGCCTTCATAGATATCTAATTCACGCTAATTATATACATTCATAACCAAGTATAAACAATCCGCGGTTACGTTGTGATTATTCTCTAACAGATGCTTTTCTAAACTAAATTTTTCAGGTCGATTGAATTCGATGTGCGCCATATGTCCTTTATAACGCTACTGGCTCACCGATATATTGTTTATACATTTAGTTTCGTAAATCACCAATTTCTTGTTGTCCTCGACTTTGTCTTTCGCAGTTCCTAGGACGGATTGAATAGAGTTAGCGAACCGAAATGGAAATTGGAAACTACGTCCTTTGAAAACACTAAATTTTTCTTCAAAGGGTGAAATGGTAAACATATAAATTGCTTGTCTCGATTGCTTTGAGGTGACAAACATGGGGTATTGTTTCAGTGCATCAGCAGCACCGGTTTTTAATTGGCTGATACACACATAACTTTAGAGGTAATGCTGTAGCGTTTAATGAAATAATAAGCAAAATATCAATATATACCGTGCATTCATGTTACCTCGCTACGAAAACTGTACCACATTATATTCGGGTCTAGCTGCCGAATACCGATAAGAATGTAAAGTGGTTGGGCGCGAGTCATTTGAATCATGACTATAACTGACTACTGATCGTACTAGCCGCAGCCCCACCACTAATTTGACTGTAGGCGTATCGATATCGTATTAACGGTCATTCGTGGTTTGCATTTGGGAGAGTGTGTTACGGTAAGACCTTTAAATTTAAATATTTTTTAAATTATATTACTTTGATAATGTATACATTGGAAGAAAAAATTCAAATAACATGAGCTTTGAAAGGTAATTCTTTACGGCGTATCCAGCGCCTTTTCTCTGAAAAGTATGTAGATGGTCCCTTTCCTGCATTAACAACAATATCATTAGTAGCTAAAATGTTTAAATCAGAAGCCGTAAAGAATTACCTTTCAAAGCCCATCTTATCATTTGAATTTTTTCTTCCAATGTATACATTATCAAAGTAATATAATTAAAAAATACAATATTTAAATTTAAAGGTCTTACCGTAACACACTCTCCCAAATGCAAACCACGAATGACCGTTAATACGATATCGATACGCCTACAGTCAAAGTAGTGATGGGGCTGCAGCTAGTACGATCAGTAGTCAGTTATAGTTGATATTCAAATGACTCGCGCCCCACCACTTTACATTCTGATCGGTATTCGGCAGCTAGACCCGAATATAATGAATGCACGGTATATCGGTCTACGTACAACTAACTCAAAGTACCAGATATCCCGAAAGGCAAGTGCTTATTAAAATATAAAATAACTTGCATATCCAATAAATTGTCCCCATATATATAACGAGGTTTCAAATTGCCCGTGTTTTTAAGAATAAATAAAATATAGATGGCGCACTGAATTTGTCTGGGTATGTGGGCATCTAAAAAGTGTGATTTATGACATTTATAAAAAAGGCTTCGTTCACGGTCAACAACGCATTCAAACTGTTGCATTATTTTATGAAAATCAGCGCTCTGCGAAAAGAGTTTTTGGAGAAAAAGTGAAAAATACAGTCGTAGTGGTCGTTCACAAGAAAATATTGGTTTGGTTCGTGAAAGTGTTACTGAAGATCCTGAAATGTCCATTAGACGACGTTTAGAACAACTTGGGACACAGGAACTGAAGCCATTAGATCATTTAAGACGTCGTTCATTTGTCAATTTTCCTTATCATGGGTAAACAAGAGACCACCCTTACGAACGTCTGATTCTGTTATGAATATCACACTCACAGTCAACGCCAAAATGCACGCTAAGGCAAAAGGGGGGTACGGGAGAAAAGTGTTCTAGAATGTTCGAGAAATAACGCATAATTCGCACGTAGACCCGGAGTAACAACCCGCACCTGCAGCTCATCTACCGGTGCGTTGAGAGTGACTCAGACATAAAGGATGACATCATGTTTGGTCTATGGTATAATAAAATTCGCTTATGCGACTTTCATAAAAGAGTATTGAAGTAAACTGCGTTTAACTACATGTATACAATATTGGCCTTGGAATAAATGAATACATATTGAAAATACGAAATTTACATTAAATGTACCTAAATAGAAATAAAATATTGAACAACGGTATTCGAACATATATGTATAATACTAACCAAATGCAAATACTACACAGGGTTTTAGCAAATGAAATAAGCTACGACGGAGCGTTTTTATATTCGCGGAATGAGCGGGTTGTAGAGGGGTGAGTAGGCGCATTGGGGGCGTGGCCTGTGCAGCGACTCATGATTAGTATAAATACGAAGTTTCATTGTTATTAGACAGTTAGTCTTTGAGCTATCGTCAACCAAGTAACATAATCAGGAGTGAAAAGTGAAATATGGAAAAAATCGAATATCGTGCCGTTATAAAGTTCCTTACCAGGCAAGGAAAATCAGTCGCGACCATAACGAATGAGATGTCATTGGTTTACGGCGACTCTTGTCCAGGAAAAACCATGGTGTACAAGTGGCATAGTTTATTTAAACAAGGAAGGGAATCCCTTGAAGACGACCCGAGGCTGGGCAGGAGCATTGAGGTGACCACGCCAGCACTTATCCAAAAAGTTGAACAAATTGTACTCGAAGATGCTCGACTAAACAAGAAACAACTCGCAGAAATGGTTGGAGTATCCAATACAACAATTTTTAAAATCCTACACGATCATCTCGGCATGTCTAAGGTCAGCGCAACATGGGTGCCGAGAATGCTCACGCCGCCGCAAAAACAACAGCGCGTAGAGTGTTCGCGTGCATTTTTGGACCTCTGTAATGAAGACAAGGATGGTGTATTGAGTGGAATTGTTACTGGAGACGAAACTTGGGTTCATCATTATGAACCTGAGTCCAAACAAGACTCCATGCAGTGGCATAAAAAGGGCACAGCACCTCCCAAGAAATTTAAAGTGTCACAATCAGCTGGGAAACTCATGGCAACGGTATTTTGGGACTCGGAAGGAATATTGTTGATTGATTATAAAGATAAAGGTGTTTCTATAACCGGAGAATATTACGCTTCAATATTAGAGCGACTAAAAGAAGCCATTAATGAGAAAAGACGGGGTAAAAAATTTACTGCCGATGATGAAGTCAAGGAGGCAGTTTCGGCGTATTTTGCAGATAAAGAGAAATCATTTTTTTATGAGGGTATAAATAAATTAATTGAAAGATGTGAAAAATGTATCCGTCTTGCAGGTGAATATATTGAAAAAGAAAAATAATTTGGTTTTTTTATTTCCACCCCTTGTCCCCCATTCCGCGAATATAAAAACGCTCCCTCGTATGTAGAAGGTGTAAATTGAATCGTAACAGTATCCCGGATTGTCTGTTTTTACGTTAGCCTTCCTAACTAATCCACTGATTATTTCGGGATCAAACCCATTGCATCTCGCAGTGTTCCTAATAAAATTCAACTTTCGTAGCTCACTTTTGTTAGTGGGAAACTAGGATAACGATTGATGAGAAAACTGAAAGAAGCCATCGTTTGTTATATTCTGTGATTTGAATCCACCGTAATGAATCTATTAACGTTAATTTCTTCAAATAATTAATCAATTATCTGCTGATGATGACAAATTAGTTGTCGAAAACTTATACAGAATACGAAAATTATTGTGGGAACATTATTTCATTTAATTAAGCAGAGTGTCCATCAAAATTTACCCACTATTATAACTGGGAACAGTAGTGTTAGAATGTTCTTTTATAAATTGTCCGTAATCTTTTACACAAGGACATTCTTCACGATGTTTGTTAATATAGGCTAGAAGTTTGTGGAAAGAATTTCCCTCATAACTCAGTAATTTATCACATTCCCATTTAATACCAAGTCGTCCACGATACTGAGCTACCTTTGCGAACATGTCTGCTATAATCTCATTATAAAGATAAGATTTGTATGGTTCTACATTTTGGATCAATTTACACGATCTGCAACAAGGAGAAGGAGCTAGTATGCATTTTAAAATCTCAATAGACACATCTTTACTCCAATTCTTGTGATGCTTCAAAAGTGCCTTCTTCAGTTTTTAATGTCTCTTCCAATTGTGAGACACCGTCTGAAATTGTTTTTAAACATTCTTGATTTACTGAGGCAAAACCGTTATTGACTACTTCGAAATATTCTGTAAAAAAAGAGTCTCGTATTATTATATTTGTTGATGGGTTTATGTTTAACCGTAAAAGTCGGCCACAGCTCTCACTGGACCACTGGAAGCATAGGCAGCGTCGACCAGGTGAGGATATTTCAAACGAATCCATGTTGCTAACGTTGCTGCATATGAACAACCAACAACAACAACCTAAAATAAAGTTTTTGTACATCAGGCACAATGGACAATATTCGAAATCGAAACTACATTGTGCATTTATCGAGAAAATTCTTTGGTAAAAGCAAATCAACGCAGAAATAACAAACCTTCTCAACATTTTATTAACAATAAATACATCTGAATAACTAACGAATCAATTATCTCTAGATATTAATTACAAATATCTCTTAATACTGATTTCTACGATTTTGAAGTATTAAAGTCAGTATCACTACTGATCTTGATGCACAAACCCGATTGCTTATATACAAAGGGTACTAGGAAAGTTTTGCAATATGACGCAACAATGAACCGTAGGAAGGTGCTTGTTGCTGCATGTTGAGACATCTTCATACGTGCATAGTAGCCGCCGCGCCATGTCCTTGGGCTCCGGTATTTATTAGCAGTGAGAGTATAAAGTGCTTGCGATGGCATCGTGGTCACGAATTGAGGGTAGTTTTGCGTTATAATTTCGTGCGTGGTTTAAACATAGACCAGTGCTTCGAAGAAATGACTCTTGCACTAGGTGATGTTTGTCGATATCGCACAACGATATTCAGATGGTATAGTGAATTCCAAAGGGGAAATTTAACTGCGGAGGATGCTGAGATACCGGGAAGACCACGAACGTTAGTTATGGAGGAAAACGTTGCTACTGTGAGGAAAATGCTTGACAAAGACAGGCGAGTGACCTACCAACAGATAGAGGGTACTTCAGGCCTAAATATACCAGCAATTCCTTCGATTCTGCATGATCATATGCACGTGAAGAAACTTTGTTCTCTCTAGGTGCCGCATCGACTGACTGAAGAGCAAATGACACGACGTGTGACTTGGTGCCGGGAGATGCTAAAAAAGTTTAATAAGGGACATCTAGGTATGTGAACAACATCGTGACAGTTGACGAGACCTGGCTGTACTATAACGATGTGCCGACCAAAGCTCAAAACAAAGTTCGGGTCTTTGGTGATGAGGACACACCCGTAGTTGTCAGAAAATCCCGATCTGTAAAGAAGAAAATGATAGCTGTATTTTTCAAATCGAGTGGAATTGTGGAACGCGTCGTTTTGGACACACAGAAGACAGCCACAACTAAGTGGTATACTGAACAGTGCCTGCCTAAAGTCATTGGATCTATGAAGAACCTGCGGCCAAAGTCAAGAATGTACACCTGGTTCCTTCATTACGATAATGCTCCAGCTCACCGCGCCAAAGCCTGTACTTAATATTTGACCACGACAGGATTGAAACTTCTCGAGTACTCTCCCTACACTCCAGATCATGCTCGCTGCGACTTTGCACTGATCCAGTGATGAGGACTTTCTGTGGGCTTGGGACAATGAGTGTGCTCTACTCCCTAGTAAAACTTGGCAGAAGAGGTTTAAAGACAGGTTTCGGAGGATGGAGAGGTGTACTGAGTGTAGGGGAACTTACTTTGAAAAAACTAGATGAACAAAACTGTATTGCAAAACTTTCCTAGTACCCTTTGTAGATAGTAAACTGGTAACAAAAATCCAACGAATTTATTACATATGTTATCTAAGATACGTAAAAAATAAATAGGTAATAAATAGGTTATAATAAAAAAGGCCAACAAAGGAAAGAATAATTACAAATAACCGAAAATTTCTAGTAAGTATTGCACCATTCTTTTACCTTACTATTCGATAATCCGTTTATATTTTCTTTAATATATTTAATGAAATATGCGACGTCGGCAATTGCTTGATCTGCAGATAAGTACTTTAGATTTTCTGTAGACATGTCCCTAAAACAATTTTACCTCATCAATTTAAGGGAAAAAAATGATAATGAAATAAATTACTTACTCAGTTGGATAACTTTCTCCGTAGTAGCGGTGTTCAGTGTAGAACATGTAGCCTTTATGCTGCTCAGCCATGACAAATATTTGACCGGACATGAGTGCGTACGGCGTTATTTCCCATTCTCCACCCAAGTGTATAAAGATCGGACCGCCGCTTTCGAAGAACTGGTCATTGCTTACGTATCTCTAAAGAATTTTTATTTTGGAATAGTCATTTAATGAAAGTTCATGATATGGTTTGTAGACTTCCACGACTCTCGTCCATAATTTCTTCTGGGCTTCCGGACTGGAATCGCATCTCTGGAACTGCTGCTCCGCTCTTGCAAGGGACCTGCTCAGCTACTGTTGATCTCACTTCTGCACTAAAGCCGGTGTTTCAGTAAACGAAATGTGAAAGACACGTTGACACTCCGAAAGCCCAGAAGAAACTTCGCAATGTAATTTGGTCGATACACAGAATTACTTAAAAATTAATCAGTGGAGTAGCATTCAAGATGTAAAGCCACTTACCATCGACCATGTTCTCAAATCGGTTGGATTAAAATGATCTACTCTTTGCGTTATTGTATGCCATTCGGGAAATTTAGTAGCGTTATTGCTTGGTATGTTTATGGGCGGTCCGTTTCTTCTCGAAATGATCCTCGCCTGGAAAACGTGATTTTCAGAAATTGCTAAATTCATTGCATTGATTGCTCACTAATAAAATTGTTCTTTAAACTACTTAATAGCAATATTAATCAAGTATAATGAAGATGCGCTAAACTAATATAACAATTCGAAATAGTTTAGGAAATCATTTGTGCCATTCAAAAACTCGCGCACGTGTCATAACGTTATTACTAAAAACCTCTTTAAACATTTGTAAACATTCTATTGGCGATTTTTTTAATTGGACAAAGAATTTCAAATTCATTCGCTGCTCGTTTTTTATGTCAACCATGATCATGACACTACTACTGTGCCCTCTACAATTAAAGCGCGAAGGTAAACTAAAGCAGGTAGAGAGACGAAACTACGGATTGTTGCTTGGGAAGTATTGAGGTCAATAACATTTCAATTACAGCCTCACCCGATGCAGTTACGCGATGGAAGGAGTGCAGTCTCCTTATCTAGTTGCCATACCTCGTAATTGTTGTAAGTTCATGGGAGAATTAGGAAGTATACAACTTTTCGATCTATTACGTCCCAGACATGTTCTATTTGCAATAGTCTGGTGACCTTAATTTCTTTAAGAGACTATCTACATTTCAACCACTTCAAAATCATTCTAAAAAGCATGTCAGAATATTACACAATAAATTGAAGTTTGAAAAAATAAATTCTGTTGGATAGTTTATTCGCCGATATGTATCAGGCCAAGAAGGTTTCACATCAACCTTGTATATGTGTTCCTAATAATCATTAGTCATTTATTATTCTCAACACAGCAAATATTTGTACAAAATTTGCTTTAGAAATACATACTGGGTGATTCGTTTTTATCATATTGAAGGTAAGTTTGATGGAGCCTGTGGTTGATTCACTTAATCACTGAAGGTTAATATACAAGCCCTTGCCACATTAATTTTCGTATTCTGTATACGTATTTCGACAACTAAGTTGTCATCATCAGCAGATAATTAAAAAGTGTCGCGCCTGACAAATTACGGCGAAAATTCCCCGCACGAAAACGAACTCCGTACGCGATGCGTACCGTTGAGAACCAAAATATATATATTCGTTTCACAAGATTTTTAAAAATTGTTTTACTTAAACTAAGATGACAAAAAAGGAACACGGACATGACCGATAACTGATTTATAGCACTTGCTCAAGAACGTGTGTAATTATCGCGAATTAGATACGTATGAAAGTATGTACATTTTGAAGAATAGGGGCCATGTGTTGAACTTCGAAGGGGGTCCGAATATGTCGCCTCTTCTCAGTCTGCTAAATGACAGAAAAAGAGATAGTGCGATAAATCACATGTAGATAGTTATCGGTCATGTCCGTGTTCCTTTTTTTTAATGTCATTCATCATGTCTTCAATTTTTAAAAATCTTGTGAAACGAATGTACAGTGTATGTACATTTTGATTCTCAACAGTACGGATCGCGTACGGAGTTCGTTTTCGTACGGGGAATTTTCGCCGTAGTTTACCAGGTGCGACGCGTTTTAATTATCTACTGATGATGACAACTTAGTTGTCGAAGTACGTATACAGAATACGAAAATTAATGTGGCAAGAGGTTATATATCAACCTTCAGTGATTAAGTTTATCATATTGCATAATTAGCCTCCCGGTTCTTTGCATAAACAAAGTATTACCGCACCATTATTAGGTGCGCAACTAAGTTCTCGCTGTTTTTCAAGAAATGGCTCCAGTAGTAAGTGCTGGTCGATTGTGACATAACCAAAACGTCATGAACCAAGCTTAAACATATGCTAAACAAACGGCTTTGACACATTACTGATTTTGTTTTTGCGTCATATACTTTTAGTTGTGTGAAAATGTCTGATTTTGTGACAAATAATCGTCATTTGCTTTTCTTCTTTTATTCGAAGAAAACGGCGGCTGAAGCGCATCGAGAACTCCAAAAAGTTTACGGAGATGCTGCTCTAAGTGAAACAACGTGCCGTGATTGGTTCCGTCGCTTCAAAGACGGTGATTTCGATATTGACGACCGTTCGCGTGAAGGAAGACCAAAAACCATCGAAGACGCTGAATTGGAGGCATTGCTCGATGAGGATCCGTGCCGCAAAAAGAGCTTGCTTCAGCATTAGGAGTTACCCGCCAAGCCACTTCCCAGCGATTGCATGCGTTGGGAATGATTCAAAAACAAGGAACTTGGGTTACTTATGATTTGAAGCCAAGAGACGTTTTTTCGCCTGTGAACAACTGCTCCAGCGGCAAAAAAGGAAGGGTTATCTTCATCGCATCGTTACGGGTGATGAAAAATGGATTCATTACAGCAACCCAAAGAGAACAAAGTCATGGGGACTACCCGGTCATGCTTCTACGTCGTCGGTTCGGCCGAATATTCACGCTGTGAAGGTTTTGCTGTGTATTTGGTGGGACCAGGGTGGTGTTATTTATTATGAGTTGTTGAAACCCAACGAAACCATTACTGGGGAACGGTATCGAACTCAGTTGATGCGATTGAGCCGAACACTGCGCGAAAAGCGGCCACAATACGAGCAGAGGCACGAAAAAGTGATTCTACAGCATGACAACCCTCGGCCTCACGTTGCCAAACCCTACTTAGAAACGCTCAAATGGGAGATCCTACCCCACCCGCCATATTCCCCAGATATTGCGCCGTCCGATTATTACTTGTTTCCTTGAATGGCACATGGTTTGGCTAATCAGGAGTTCCGCTCATATGAAGACATCTCAAAATGGCTTGATTCGTGGATAGCTTCAAAAGACGAACACTTCTACCGTGACGGTATTCGAGCTTTGCCAGAAAGATGGGAAAAAGTTGTCGCTAGCGATGGGCAATATTTTGAATGATTCATTTGTAAACATTTTTTCACAATAAATTTGTATTTTCATCAAAAAAACAGTGAGAACTTAGTTGCGCACCCAATACAACAAGCAGTACTTTACGTTTGAATAATTACAACTTCAGGACTCCTTCGAGGATCAATATGAAGGAAACTTTTTATTAGTGTTAGGATGTTTTCAAAGCACTCAGTATATACGCACGTTTCAACACAAATCAATTTAATGGCATAAAGTAATAATTTTAAGTAATATCCACTTGTAATAAGAATCGAAAAGATTCTTATCTACTAAGTAATTGAAAAATGGGAATCTTTTTAAAGGCCAAGTACCTTGCTGATTATACCAATTAATGAAAAGCGAGATAACATTATTTAATTACTTATTGCCAAGAAGAAATATTTTCAGTCAAGTAGGAATCATGAAATTAACACTACTATTATTGTCTCTGTTAGTTTTAAACGCCTATGTAAGTGTTTTAAACGTTTTATTTTAAATCTGTATTTGTTATTAGTTACTATATTTTAATATTTATTTGGAGTGCATCTTTTAACCATTTTCAAGTATTATTTTTGTATATTTGACTAGTTTAAATCGACTTTACACTTACGTTTCAAGATAGATACGTTAACGATCATTGATTAAGTTAAATCACATGAACGTCAAATTGCGTTAGATCAAATTACAGCATTGAAATCATTGGTTATTTTTCAATATTTTCACCCTCAACCATTTAACCCAATGATGTCAAACTGCCTTTTTACCGTTTTTGCAAATACCTTTCTTGAGACCTTCAAAATTGTTCCGTCATTACAAGTTCTTGATCTGACCGAAAATGCTTTTCACCTGGGAAAACTTCGGGTTTAGAAAATAAATGAATTGGGGTTATATCTAGCGAATAGAAAGGGTGGGGCATCTTTTAAAATCTTTACTGATCCAATCTGCTTACTTTAATTTGTCTTGTAGAGCGGGATAATACGATTTAACCGTTTAGAAGACAATGTTCGTTATTGGGACTCAACAAGTTAGTGGCGAAATCTAATATTATCAACCGTAATAAATGTTCGTAAAATATTAGCTCAATTTCTGTTAAACATCTTCAAATTATCGACAAGTGTTGCAATCCTTTCACTATTTAAGGTCGTTGAAAACAAAATCATTAATCGCATTAATCATTTCCATAATTGTTGCAGATTCTTAAAATCTATAGTTTTATGAAAATATTTCTGTTATTATTTGTGATAATTGTACTGAACTAAAGCAGAGTTGTGTTGAAATTCTAAAAAATATATAGGGTGTTCCATTAAAAAAATGATTATCATTTCTGGGTAAACTCGAAGACTGATTCTCATAAGAACATGTTCATCCAATCCTCTGTTAACAGTTATTTAAATGCGGGAAATTTTATTAAAATCTAAGCAACCGCATCAAAGATATATATTTACCTACCCCTGTATAATTCGCGAATATAGTTTTAGAGATATCTTACGTTTCGACCTCTTATTGAATCATTTTCAAATTTAATCGATTTTCAGGGACAACATTTCCTTAAACGGAAACATGGCTTACCACCCATAGGCGAACCACAAGCCAGGGCACGAGCCCCAGTTCTCGACTTGATAACTCAGCGTGTCGACCATTTTAATATCAAAGACACCAGGACATGGTCCATGGTAAATTCTTTCAAAGCTTGATTGTCAGAGATTTATTAATTTTTTTTTCTTGACTTTTTAGAGATATTATAGCAATGACCAGTTTTACACCGAAGGCGGACCACTCTTCATATTTATAGGGGGAGAATGGGATATAACACCTGGTTACGTTATGACAGGCTTAATGTTTGATATGGCCGCCATTCACAGTGGCTACATGTTTTATACTGAGCATAGATATTACGGCTACAGTCATCCAACGGAGTGAGTCATGTGATGAAGTTGATATATATATATATATATATATATATATATATATATATAATGTAATCAAATTATTTTTATTTGCAGAGATCATAGTACAGAAAATTTGCAATATTTGAGTATTGACCAGGCTTTAGCCGACTTGGCTTATTTCATTGAAGAGAAGAAGAGTACTATAGCAGGGGCTGCTAACAGTAAAGTAGTTATCGTCGGAGGTTCTTACTCTGCGACCATGGCCACTTGGTTCAGGATAAAGTATCCACACTTGGCAGATGCTGCTTGGTCTTCTAGTGCACCTTTAAGAGCTACTACTGACTTCTTTGGTAATACGTAAAATCAAAATATAACGTCAATATATAAGAAAATATTTGTGGAATTCCACACTGAAGAATTTAGAACATAATAGATAAATAGGATTTAAACAGATGTTTGCGTAACTCAGTACACAGCATACATCATCTCTCTCCCTCTCTAAAGCCCATTTACCCTATATACAAGGTGTTACTGACCGCATCAGTAGGATACTTCTCAAAAACAACATCAAAACCATATTCAAACCTCATTCCAAATTATCTGACCCTTTTTCCGTAAAAGACCGTGTTTCTTTAGAATCACCTGGTGTGTACAGAATTCCTTGCTTGTGCGGCAGTGTATATATTGGTGAAACAAAGCAGTCTGTCGGCACTCGTGTTTTTGAGCATGAGCGTTGTACTAGGTTGTTGCGCGTAGCTGGTTCTGCACTTGCCGAACATAGGCTGTAAACCGGGCATCATATCCAATTTAATTCTACCAAGATCCTATCCCGTACTAACCATTACTATGGTCGCAAAATCCGTGAATCTATAGAGATCTCTAAGCACCCCAATAACCTTAACCGTGATTATGGCTACCCCCTACTACACAACGCCTGGCAATTCTGCATCTCCAAACAACCCAACAACAAACGTAACGCTCCATTGACCCATGACCCATTACCCATATATAAACCCGTCCACCAGTTTCAGTGCGACAGATAGTAGCAGTAGTTGAGCCCTGAAGATGTCCCATGCGAGTGGGTGCGAAACGTCGGCAGTTATACCAGTGACGCGGTTGCAGCCCAGAAGCAGATAGTATGGACCACGACCGCGGAAGTCTACGTACCAGATTGACGTAATTCATTCCTTTTTGTTTGGCTGATCTCTTAAAAATAAGTGTTAGCTGTTTATTATTTACAGATAGTTGTTTAACGAAATTAATGCTTAGTGAGTGCCGAAAAATTTGTCCGAAGAATAAAGCCAGAAACCGAAGTTTCACAAGAACAGCTTCAACATTTTCAAAGTGAACTATTGTGTTTTAGGCCACATAATTGCGGTGGAATAAATTTTCGTGAAAGTCGTCAAATTCTCGACAATAAAAAAACTTTAAAACTACTTTATTTGCAGGCAAGACGTCAGGCTACATTATTCTGGGTCATCGAAGCTCCAATTCTGGTCGATTTGCAAACCGGAAGACTGTTATTGCAAACTATTACAGTTGATTTCTTTTCTAAAGTCGGAGACTTTAAAAACAAACTACACACTCTTGAATAAAGGCATCGTTCTTCTTTACGATTATACCTATTCACATGTGTTCCATTTAACACACGGAATGCTTGAACAGTTGTTATGAAAAATGTTACATTACACGTGAAATAATTCACCCCGTAACTACCATCGTTTTGAATTGTTTAGGCGCTTGAAGTTTTTCTCTGCAAGCATTTTTCTCAGCAAGAAATTCAAGTCAAACAAGGAAATGATGAAAGCTGTGCGAATTTGGCTACGCACATTAATCTCTCATCGGTATTCGGAACAAATGTGTAATAAAACAGAAGTATATTGAAAAATAAAGTTTTCTTCATTATTTGTCTTTTGCTAGTTTTGTTGATATACAAACGGATCGGTCAAATACATACTTCTTTTGTAACATCTCCATCATTTATAATTTCATATGTTCTGAATTTCTTTCAGAATATTACCAGCATGTTGGAGAAGAAATCAGACGAGTCGACAGCACCTGTTATGACAATATACAAGAAGGTATGGACGAACTGGTGGCTAATCTGCAAACCCCAGAAGGAGTTGTAAATATGTCAACAACATTTAAGTATGTCTTTAACTCATATCATAAAAATTCAAATAATTAATTTATAAATGAGAACTTCGATTTTAAAACATTTAGAGGAGTGCAATTGTAATCAAAAAATGTATGTAAAAACCCTTTCCACAAAAATGTTCGTAATCTGTTTACGCATTTCGATAACTAAGTTGTCATCATCAGCAGATAATTAGTCACTATGTCGCACATGGATTCACGGTGAAAATTGCACAGAAACAAATCCGTACCGTCAAAAGACAAGCACACACTTTGACAGTGAGTATCTGCTACGGATTTGTTTCTGTGCGATTTTTACCGCAAATTCAGGTGCGACTTTGAGGTTAATTATCTGCTGATGATGGCAACTTAGTCGTCGAAATACGTATATAGAATATGAATATCACTGCAGAAAGGGGTTGTATTTATCTTTTTGATTAGTTCAATCAACAGTCTTCTTTAAAATTTACCAATGTAATAGTTGATAAATTATTTAAATTATTTTCATCTATACAGGTTGGTAGAAAAGTTTTGAAAGCGACACCTATTAAGCAGTAGAGGAATCAAAATTCATACGCCATTTTAATATTTCATGTGTCATTATGAACACACTAAAAATTTTATCTCGATCTGTCAATTCATTCATTGTTAGCAATCCATTTGAATTAGACGTGTCGATGTATTTTTTAACAATGGAAAAAACTGAATATCGTGCTGTGATCAAATTCTTTGTTTTGGAAGGTTCATCAGCAACAGAGATTCATACAAAAATGGTTAACGTGCTAAAGGAATGTGCTCCTTCATTTCCAACAGTACATCGATGGGTTTTAGAGTTTGAACGTGCTCGTGCAAGCGTTGAAGATGAACCACGTAGTGGACGACCAAAAACTGCAACAACAGCAGAAATCATTGAGCAAGTACATAATATGGTTAGTGAAGATCCCAATTTGACTAAGCGTGAAATTGCTAATACCATAGCCATCTCAGACGAACGAGTACTCCATATTTTACATGAAGAATTACATATGAAAAAACTGTTTGAAAAGTTAGTTGTGAACAATTCAACAAAAACTGTATCGAAAACAAATTTCTCAGCGTAACTTGGTGCGTTTCAAGCGGAATAAAACCGATTTCTTGTATCGTTTTATAACTATGGATGAGACTTGGATCTACTACCATGATCCTAAATTGAAACAAGAACGATTACAGTGTACTACGGTTGGTTGTTCAACTCCAAAAGAGGTGAAGTCAGGGCGATCGGCAAAAAAGGTTATGGCATCAGTGTTTTGGAATGCAAAAGGAATTTTATTGATTGATTATCTTGAAAAAGGTAAAACAATTAACTCAGAGTATTATTGTAACCTTTTAGATCAATTGGATGCAAAAAATCGTGAAAAAGACCTGGTTTGGCGAAAAAAAAAATAATTTTTTATCAAGACAATGCGCCTTCACACAAAAGTGTTTTGACGATGGCTAAATTGAATGAATTAAAGTATGAATTGCTTGAACAACCACCGTATTCACCAGATTTGGCTCCGAGTGATTACTACCTCTTCTTGAAACTTGAAACAATTCGTTCTCGAAAAGCGTTTTTCATCGATTGAAGAAGCTATTTCAGCCGTGGAACAGTATTTTGCAGAGCTTCCAGAAAATCATTACAGAGATGGTATAAAATTATTGGAGGATCATTGGAATAAATGTATTGAAGTTGAGGGAGATTACATCGAATGAAAAAACTAATTTCATTTAAAAATTCACATTGTTTCATTTTTGCTTTCAAAACTTTTCTACCAACCTGTATATAATATAAACAATTACTGTGGATAATAACTGTTACAAATTAAGAAAAAACTTACGTCGTTTAATACAGATGCTACAACCACGAAAAATATTATCAAAGAAGACTTCATTTCCGCACGACTTATATTTTAGTTTTCAAATATTTCTAAACTTGTAGGTATTTAAAAGCAAGAAGACAATAAAATTTATCAAAAATCGTACTGCACGATGTTATAGTTAAAATAAAATTATTGTCACGAAGAAATAAAAAATGTTTTTTTTTATTGGAAAATATGTTTGTAAGACTTTTAAAAACACATAAATTGCGTTTTATTTTTGCTTAATAACCCAAAAATAGTTTTAATTCTACTAATATTTAACGTATTCTTTTCTTTTTTTAATACGTTGGTCGTTTTGTTCCTATTATAAACTGTATTCTTTTTTATTGGGAGTTTAAACCATTGAAATAATAAAATGCAGGGTGTTTCAAAAAGAATATACGTATTTCGAATGCATATATTTATTAAACTTTAAGACACGAATATGAAATTTACACACATATTTATGAACCTGTCAAGTTCAGATTACAGATGTTCAATATGTCCTCCATCAGTGACACGAGCAATATCACATCGATATTCAAATTCCTCCCATACTCGGGCAAGCATGTCCTTCGTCACTGATGTTATGGCAGTACGGATCCGCTTGTTCAACTCTTCCAGGTTCTGTGGGAGTGGTGGTACATAAACGTTGTCTTTAACTTAACCCCACAGGAAGAAATCACAGGGTGTCAAATCCGGTGACCGTGGAGCCCAGCTGAGACATGCTAAGTCGCCAGCTCCTTGACGACCAATCCAACAATTCGGTAGACTTTCATTCAGATATTCACGCACTTGATGACTCCAGTGAGGGGGTGCCCCGTCTTGTTGAAACATGAAGTTGTGTTCATGCAGCCTCGGAAGCAACCAGTTTTGTAACATAGCGAGATACTGCAGACCGTAAACCGTGTTTCCATCAAAGAAAAATGGACCGTAAACAGATGATTGGGATATCGCACAAAACACATTGATTTTAGGCGAATCTACATTTTCAATGGCTGCATGTGGGTTCTGTAGACCTCAAATTCGAACATTGTGTTTGTTTACCACACTACTAACATGGAAAGTCGCTTCATCACTGACCACGATGCGTTGTGCGAAAGTGTTACCATTGTCAATAGCATCATGAATCTTAGTCACTCACACTATCTACACTTTTTGCACAAGAATAATCAAGACGCCTGGGTCCATAAACTATTGTTTTTAAATTTTGGAGTAAACCCAATTTTATTTATTCAATGATATATTTATTTTAAAACATTGGTTATAAGTCAAAGCTATTAATGAAAGTTACAAACAAAAATTTATGTATATGATTATTCCCAACCTATTATTATTTATAAAATATAAGGTTTTCCAATAGGGATGATATGATTTTGAAGTGACATTTCGGCCATTTGTAATATGTCATGATCTGTCATTTGTTTTTCATTGTATTCTAGTAGTGTTTACAATTTCATCATGGAGAGATATACGCAAGAACAACGTTTACAAATTTTTCAGTTTTATTATCAAAATAATCGTTCTCCAATTGCAACTTTTCGTGCGCTTTTGCCATTTTATGGTCGTAATAATCGTCTAAGTGTGCTCGCTATTCGTCGAATTGTTAAAAATTTTGAGGTTACATTTTCTTTACATAATTTTCAAGTGCCAATAAGACAAAGAACCGCTCGAAGTAATGCAAATATTGCTGCCGTTCAGGCAAGTGTTACTGAAGACCGTAATTTGTGGATTCCAAAACGTTCTCAACAATTGCGACTGTTTCAAACCACAACCTGGCGGATTTTGAAAAAGGATTTGGGTTTGCATCCCTATAAAATTGTTCTCCCTCAAGAACTGAAGCCATTGGACCACCGTAAACGCTGTGAATTTGCTGATTTTGCCTTGGAACAACTTGAAAACGATAACGATTTTTTTAAGAAAATCATCTTCTCTGATGAGGCTCACTTTCATCTGGATGGTGTGGTAAATAAACAAAACTGTCGATTCTGGTGCGAAGAAAATCCACAAATTATTTATGAAAAACCATTATATTCACCTAAATTGACAGTTTGGTGTGGTTTTTGGTATGGTGGAATCATCGGTCCGTACTTCTTTCAAAATGAAGCTGGTAAACACCGTTACTGTCAATGGAGAGCGGTATAGATTGATGATAACCAACTTTTCATGGCCGACATTGGAAGAAGTTGTTCTTGACAACATTTGATTCCAACAAGACGGGGCTACGTGCCACACAGCAAATGCAACAATAGAATTATTGCGAAAAAGGTTTGGAGATTCGATTATTTCAAGAAATTGTGATATTGAATGGCCTCCAAGAAGTTGTGATTTAACACCATTAGACTATTTCTTGTGGGGTTATTTGAAGTCATTGGTCTATCGAAATAAACCAGACTCTCTTCAAGCTTTACAAGTCAATATTGAACGTGCCATTCATGACACACGACTAGATTTAGTGTAAAAAATGCTCGAAAATTGGGTTCATCGAATTCATTCCTGCAGAAGAAGTCGTGGAGGCCATTTGAATGACGTTTTATTTAGAACTTAATTGTATCGATTGTACTTCACATTAAATTAAAAACTTTTGAATTTTCTTAACAATAAGTGTGTTTTTTTTAAAGAAATCATATCACTCTTATTGGAAAACCCGTTACCTTAACATAGATTATTAAAATATTATATTTCAACAGCTTTATACGTTGGAAAGAAAAATCTTATTACTGAACGTTTCTCTTCTGGCGAAGATGCTTTGAGACGAGCTGACATTTTGAATTATATTTGATTTTATTTCATTCAAACAACTGATTGAATTTATTTTAAAAGTTTCCAACTTGACCCGTAGAAAGTTTCATCTAATAATATTCAGTGCTCTTCCCACTATCGGAATGTCTCGTTAATTATTGAATGTCCCTCGTAAATATCAAATCATACAGTAACATTGCATTGAGTGATATGCTGTCACCATGGTAACGTCTCAAATACATCTTCGCTTAATAATAAATTTTGTAATTCATTTTAATTAACTAACATTTTGTTGAAGTTAAAATTTCTTTTTACAGCACCTGCGATCTTATCGATGTGACGGAGCCGGAGATTTCTTATTTCTTTGCCAATTTTGCCACTCCATGGGCTTGGGCTCTCCAATACGCTGCCGGCAGCAGCACTATTCAAAGTGAATGTGATTTCTTTAATTCGATGGGAACAAATAATTTCGAAAGATTAGTTGGGTATATGAATGATTTCTACGGCGGTTGGTGTATGAGCGATTTGCAGTATTATATAGATTGGTACAGCGCAACAGAAATTAGCTTAGATTATGGTAAAGATTTTATTTAAATTTTTTTTAACGATCGTGTATATGTGTGTACATTTCAGGACGCCAATGGATATACCAGTGCTGTAGTGAATTCGGTTGGTTTCAAACTGGTACCGGAGAACAACCGTTTGCGTATTTTAGTAATGAATTTATCATGGAGATATGTAATGCAATGTACAGGTTAGATGTGTTTTGTTTGATTTGTGAAAATAATGCTCATAATATTGGGTTGGCAACTAAGTACTTTCGGTTTTTACTGATAGAGAGCGTTGCTTTATTTTTTGTATAACGTATGTTAGTGCTGTACTTTACCGTTTGTCGCGTGATGCTAGTCACATTGACGTAACTTCAGAAGCAAGTAAGTAGTGCGTGATTTTTATTAAAGCTATTAGTTGTGGGTTAATTTTAAATGGAGTGCAGAAACGAACATTTTCGACATATTTTACTATTTCCGTAAATGAAAGAAAGCTGCTGCGGCTCACAAAAAGATATGTGAAGTTTATGGTGCTAATTGCTTAACAGAGCGCACGTGTCAGAATTGGTATAAAAAATTCCGTTTTGGAGATTTTTCCCTCAAAGATGAGCAACGTTCTGGTCGGCCTACTGAAGTTGATGATGACCAAATTAAAGTCATAATTGAAGAGGATCGTCATATATGCAACTGTTCGAGAGGTTACGGAGAGGCTACATGTATCGCACACAACAATTGAAAAACATTTAAAATGTCTTGGGCTAGTTAAGACGCTTGATATTTGGGTACCTCGCGAATTGAAAGAAATTCATTTAACACAAAGAATCAACTTTTGCGATATGCACCTTAGACGAAATAAAACCGACCCTTTCTTAAAAAGAATCATCACTGGTGATGAAAAATGGGTCCTGTACAGTAACATAGTTCGAAAACGATCATGGAGCAAACACGATAAACCGACTCAAACTACATCGAAAGCTGAATTGCATCCAAAAAAGATCACGCTGTCAGTTTGGTGGGATTACAAAGGTGTTGTGTTTTTTGAGCCGCTTCCAAGGAACCAAGCGATCAATTCTGATGTTTACTGTCAACAATTAATAAAACTGGATGAAGCAATCAAAGAGAAACGGCCAGAATTGTCAAATCGGAAAGGTGTAGTTTTCCGTCAAGATAATGCAAGGCCTCACACATCTTTGGCAACTCGTGGGAAACTATTGGAGCTTGGCTGGGAAGTGATGCCACATCCCCCATACAACCCTGATCTAGCACCATCTGATTACCATTTCTTTCGAAGTTTACAGAATTCTTTGAATGGTAAAACTTTCACAAATGACGATGACCTTCACTCGCACCTGGTTCAGTTTTTTGCTGATAAGGACCTGAAATTTTATGAGCGCGGAATCATACAGCTGAAAGAAAGATGGCAAAAGGTCATTGAGCAAAACGGAAAATATATAATTGATTAAAAACTATTCTTTGTTTAAAAAAAAGTGTTTTATTTTATACTACAAAACCGAAAGTACTTAGTTGCCAACCCAATATGTCGCTAGAGTTTGGCGTTTCATTCATAAATGTCGCGAACTTTTTCATTCAAAAACATGCTTTTCATTTGATTTATTTTATAATCTGGAAGTCAAAAGAGAAGACCACTATGAATAATATAAACATTTATTTACAAAACTAATAATAACTCGAAAATATATGGAAATAACAATAAAACTCGAAGCTTCTAAGAAAATAAGTATTACGTAACTCTGTTCTGTTTTGAACAATTTGTGGTCAGAAACATAATATTATATTACGCAATTCTTTTATTTGTGGAGAATAAAATACAGTGTTATTCGAACGCGTTGTTGTATCGTGTAAGAAGCCATTTTTATAAACGTCATACATCACAGTTTTTAAATGCCCGCATACCCAGAAAAATTCAGTGCGCCATCTATATTTATTTATTCTTAAAAAAACGCGCAATTTGAAACAGTCTTTATTATCGACGGACACACCTATGGTAACGTTGCAAATTACCACATTATGCATAGATGCTGGACCTGTTTGGTTGAATATCTGACATTTTAGATATGCACATATAAAATAGAGAAATTACATAAATACGAGAAAATATACATACATATACGAAATTAACAAACTAAATATAAATTATCAGAAAATATTTAAAGTCAAACAAACACAATTAGATCTGTTCCATAACGCAATTTACGACATATTCAGAGACTCGAAATTGTACTACTTTGTGGTCTAATTGATAAGGCAGACGTCTAAAAAACGGCAGATACCAGTTCGAGTCCAGCTTTAGTGTAGAAATTTTCAATTACTTTTTATTAATGTCCCATCGTGAAGCCCTTAATTATATATCTTATTAAATTTGTACTTTTTCAGCATTGATAGAGATATACATAGCACTGCTGTAGATAGGACAAACCTATTTTATGGTTCTATATATCCAGAAGTCACTAGGGTTGTATCTGTACATGGAACGATAGATCCTTGGATGTCTATGGGCGTCCAATCAGATATAAACGATCAAGCACCCGTTATTTTAGTGCCAGGTAATGTTTTAATTTTATTAATGATAAAAAAATATTTGAAATAAATATTATTAAATTATTTTCATTATTAATTGTTTTTATTTTATTTTTGTATTGCAGAGGCTGCCCATTGTGCTGACCTAGGTTCTATATCCACTTCGGATTCCCCTGAGATGCTAGCAGCTAAACAAAGAATTATGCAATTGATTGCTGAATGGATTAGTTAGTTATATCGATGATATAATTGTACAATAATCATTGCAATAAAAATACAGAATTAAATTACCTTAATGTAGAACCCCACCTAAATGTAAAAATATATATATAGTATATAACGTTCATTAAAAAAACCCCTACAATTATTCTGTGTAAACAAAGTTCTTTTTTGTAACACTTCCTTTTAATTCTTTTACCTTCAGTTAATGGCTTCTTCTGTCATAACTTTATAATGTAATAATTTACCTAAGGTAAAATTATTTATGTCGAAGGTTTTTTAAAAGAACTACATCACTAGAAAAATATCATTCGATATCTATAAAATATCCTCATTTATTTCTAGAGAGTGGAAATTCGGTCGGCACTTCATTAGGGTTGCGCCAAGAAAGTCGAAGAGGTTTTATTGCTGATATGTATATATGTAATGTAATGCGCGTCTTCGTTCAGAGGTGTTCACTCGTACTTCGGAGTTTTGTATGTTGTATATAATAAAGTCACGGTTAAATAGATTGCAACAACGACCATTATTTGACGTAATAAATAAGGTTATTTGTCAATTCCTGAATTTAATGTACGATGACACAAAAGTGAAATGCTTAGCTTGCAATAGACCATTCATGTATTGGATGAAATACGACTGTAAGAAACACATGAAAGATGGGTAACACAAAAAATAAACTAGCGAACGATGGAATGAGCAATTTCTAGTCGATTTATGTTCAACATCGATGTTTCGTTTATTAGATAATGAATCACTTTACTACACTCACAATATATGAGAACCACCCCAACCAATTCTTACAAGCAGTTTCTTATTCGAAAAATTTTCATACAATAAAATCATTATTATTACAAGTTAACTCAGTTCAAAGAATATTTTAACTATGCAAATATTACAATCTGTCGCAGAGACAACGGTACTTTTTTTAAATAGTAATTCTTAGTGGTGCCATTTATTAAAGAAATATGCGGCGATAAGGTAGATCTTTCGCCAATGTTATGTCAAAATATCATGACATCAACCATCATTAGAAGCAGATAAATTGTGCATAACAATGTGTATTTGGCATGGGTTGAAAAATGAATTTTGAACAAAGAGCAAATATCAAGTTCTCTTTTAAACTCGGTAAATCGTTTACTAAAACGTTTAATGTGATGAAACAAGTGTATGGTGATGCGTGTTGATCATGTACGGGTGTGTATGAGTGGTATAAGCGATTTGAAGACGATCGTACGGACATTAATGTTGAACATCCTGGTGCAAGAAAATTTGTGGTTACGGAAAGTAACATCGTACTTATGCATGAATTTATCAGAAGATTAAATATTTCCAAAGATTCGATTCGTATTTTGACACAGCATTTGAGACTGAGAAAGATTTGTGCAAGGTTTGTACCACACAAGCTAACTGAATTCAACATTGTACAGACTTGATTAAAGATTCAAAAAAGGACGAAAACTTCTGATATTTTATTGTAATTGGGGTTGAGACTAGGCGTTTTCAATATGATCCGGAAACCAAACGTGAAAGTTCTGAATGGAAGTATCCCAGCGAAGAAAGACCGAGAAAAGACCGAGAAGTCAAAACTGAAGATAATATTGATTTGTTTTTATGATTCGAAAGGCATAGTGCACATAAAGTTTATACCAACTAGTCAAACAGTCAATGCTGTATATTATCTTTGTGTTATGAAGCGTCTTTTGGCGCGTATTCGTCGTGTGCGCCCTCAATGTCGTGAAAATGGTAGCCAACATTTGTTACATGATAATGTACCATCTCATCGCACGACGCTTATTACTGATTTTCTAACTTCAAATGGCATTTTAACCATCAACCATTCACCGTATTCACCGGGTTCGGCCCCCTGTGATTTCTGTCTCTTCTCCAAACTACATTTACCGATGAAAGGACAGCGTTATGCTGACGTCGAAGTCATTAAAAAGCATCGACGGCGATCTTGAAGGGTATCTCTAAAGAAGAACTTAAAAATTCATTCGACATGTTAATCGACCGTGCAAAACGTTGTATTGAAGCCGAAGGTGACTACTTTGAAGAAAATAATTGAATTTTACCGAAATAGTAAGCCTTTGTTTTTATTTTAAAAAACTTCCGTTTTCTCTGAGACAAACTGTGCATATCAATAAACACCGAGTGATTAGTATCTTCATACAAGAACATATTTACAACACGACGAACATTATTCAACGAGTTGGTAACTATTTTACAACAATAATAACATAAAATACGTTATTTATTACTATTTATTCATACTGTATTGCTATTTATTCATCTATCGTATGTCTTACGATGTGAGTATGTGCTTTTGACATCGCAACGCCCGATATAAGTACGTTGGTGACGGCGAAACATCCGTACAAACTTGTCTCGCCACCCATGTATAGTATTCAAATATTCCCGCTTTACTCATAAGGCGCAAATATCAAACATGTTGATTGAAGTTGGCAGCGCTGTCGGTATTTCGAAAAACGAAGTTGGTAATAGACAGCATCGCGCGGGTGAAAATGACATTTTCAACGCATACCTTTTCTTAATTAAATAAAACAAATAACGACTTTTCTGCACTCAGTGATTTAACTATATCGAAGTTCGGTACAAGAAAATGCTACTTTATTCAAAAACAATTTTCGGTAATGGTTTATTTAAAAATACCTTGTTTTTTTGGCGTTTTACGTAGTGTACAAGTTTTCGTGACGTACTAGCTATTGGAACGTATGTAAGTAAACGAGATTTTATTATATTTTGTTACACATTTCAAGTTGTATGTACAACTAAGAAATATCAAGATAATAATGTAATTAAATAATACAATTTTCATCAATTAAGAACTAAAAATATCAAAATCAATTAAGAACTAAAAATATATTATAAATAACTACCCGCAAACGTATTCTTTTCTTTTTTATGTTGGCCATTTTTTTTTCTAATTTTAATCTTAACTCTTTTTTATTGAGTTTCGACCATTGGCTAATAAAATATTTGACTTATTTTGTCGACATTTCTGAGAAAGGATCCCCTATTTCAAGTTATTTATTTTCTTCAACCCGCAATGGCTTTTACAGTTACATATTTCCAATTGTGAACAATAATTTTTTTATATGTATAAATATTTGTGATTTCTTGCATTTGTTAAAAATATATTTTTTTTGTTTAATATTGTAAAATTTAGACATTGTATATATATATATAGTATAGGCAAATAACAGCGCAAGAAAACTCAGTAATTCCCCCTTACGTGGGCAAGATGAAAAATTCTCGGCCTGACAATGAAAGACTGCGATTTAAATTTAAAAAATGATTTTATTTTTCTACATAATCTCCCTTGAGTTCAACACACTTAGTCCAGCGTTTTTCTAACATCAATATTCCTTCCCGGCAGTGAGAGTCTGGAAGGCTGTCCAAGTATTCTTCTACGGTCCTTTCAACTTCTTCGTTGGATGTGAAATGCTTTCCAGAAACAAATTTTTTCAAATTTGGGAATAGATGGAAGTCTGAGGGTGCCAAATCAGGAGAAGAGGGGGGGATGATCGAGCAAATCGTACCCCAAATCCCGCAATTTTCCCATCGCCAACGCACCCTTGTGTGCGGGTGCGTTGTCCTGATGAAAAATTTTTTTCTTCTTCAAACCAGGCCTCTTCTCGCGAATTTTGGCATCCAACCGGTCAAGAAGGTTAGAGTAATATGCGCCTGTAATTGTTCTGCCTTTTTCAAGGTAATCAATTAACAAGATTCCTTTTGCATCCCAAAACACGCTGGCCATGACTTTTCCGACAGATACGATCGACTTCGCTTTCTTTGGCGCTGAACCACCGGCTTCCACCCACTGCTTCGACTTCTGTTTCGTTTCTGGTGTGTAGTGGTGGACCCCTGTCTCATCCATGGTGACAAATCGCCGCACAAAATCGGTCGGATTCTTTTTAAATGGGTCTAAAGAATGCTCCGAAAATCGTTTGTGCATTTGCTTTTGATCGACATTCAGTAAACGCGGCACCCATCTTGCGCAGAGCTTTCTCATCTCTAATTCTTTGTGCAAAATGTTTCGCACCCTTTCTTCCAATATCTCCACAGCCTCAGCTATCTCACTCACTTTCACTCGCCTATCGTCCAACACAATATCATGTACTTTTTCGATGATTCTGGTGTGGTTGCGGTTTTTGGCCGTCCTTCACGTGGGTCATCTTCGAGGAACGTACGACCACGTTTAAATTCAGCTGCCCACTTTTTAACGGTTGACATCGAAGGAGCAGAGTCTTCGAACACTTTTGTCAACTTCGGATGAATTTCCATAGGGTTTAAACCATCCGAAACAAGGAATTTTATAACAGCACGATATTCAAGTTTATCCATTTAAAAAAATAACACGCACGACGTCTACTACAAAAATTCTTGCAAACAAACTACTTGGGAGAACAAGTTGAAAGTTTTCATATTAACTAAAGCCACGTGCAGCCACGCAGGAAACATAAATTTCTGTTAATTGTAACGCCATCTCTGTGCCAGTCCGAGAACTTTTCACCTTGCCCACGTATATTCGGTACTTTACCCGAAATCATTACATTTAGGGATTTTAAATAAGTAAGTTGTAAATGTTATTTATAAGTATTAATTTAGGACTGGTATTTTCGTCCACATGACTGTATATAACTATTCAACGTCCCCTTGTACAATAATTAAAAAAGAATAAATCTTCTTGGATACCTGAGATATCAAACCTAAAGCGATATTATCATCTATCCTCATTAAAATCACAAGAATCTTTAAAGAAAAAGAGCGTATACAGAAAACAAAAGAATCCACCCGAACAATCGACACTCACTACGTAAAACAAAAAAAAAAAAGGAAGAAAAGCACAATCAGCACATCACCCTAAGTGAACCAAGACTGCTAACCGCTGCAAAAACACACTCAGCGGTCTCTTTCCCTTAAGCCCAAGAAGTTAAAATACCAAAACTAGATGAGGGAAAACGAAGAGAAGCACTTCGACGTCCGCGGCGAGATCACCGCAAAGCTCGAACGTTCTCAGTGCTTGGCAAGCTTTCGCAGAGGGCGCCACGCGATACAGTCGCGCTCCAACGGCCTCTCGTCACGATCATTTCTCCTCAATGGACAGGCCGTATATGACGTACACGAGCAGTAAAGACGACGTGATAGTCTTTTATTTACGGGATTCTTTGCACGTGCTTCGACTGTGGCGGAAGTGTTGCCTGTTTGTGGGGATTCCCTCGAGAAACTGATAGCAGTTTATGTTGCGGTTTTTTTCGATTAGGTGTTGTTCTATTGTTTTTGCGTCCGAAAGTTACTTGATTTTTTTTATATTTTCGTAATCGTTTTTCTTTCGATTTCTTGCATTAAAAATTAAGGAAAAAAAATTAGAAAAAAAAACAAATTTGAATTTATTTTAATTTAATAAAAATAAAAAAAACGATTTAATTTTTTTAATATTTAATATTTATTTTTAGTATATTACGTTTTTTAATATATTTCCTAATGAATAATAAATTATTATTTAAAAGTAACGTCAATTAGTTACTAAATTAAAAATATTTCTATTTAAAAAGAATTTTTTGGGTTCTTACTTAATTTTTATTAATATTTAGAGATACTTCACTATCGCATATTTTTTTAAATAATGCCTAAGTCTCTCAAATGCAATTTATTATATTATCTGTGGAGTTGAACTAAATATTAATTTTAGGTGAATTTCGTGCGCCTTTCCATGCTATATTTTTATTTAAATTCTAAATATATTAAATACATATACAATTTCCATTAAAATTAATTTAAATTTATTTAATTTTTAATTTCGCTTATAAAAAATTGTTTTTTTTCCTTAAATCAATTAATTTAATCAATTAACTTAAAGGAAAAGAATGTATAACATGAATATTTATTTAAATATATACGCATAAGTTAATTCTCTTTAACAGTGAGGGGCACAATCGTTACTAATTATCTAACAAATTAAAATCAAATATGAAACGTCCTTAATATTTCAAATAAATACATTAGAAACTAGCTCAATATATATAAAAGTACTGTTCGAGGTATATGTGGAGTGTAATAGGAACAAATTCTTGAGGAATAAAGAACTTGAGAACTGTAAAATGAAAATATTTATAATAGTGAAGTTTTTGGCCCACATTTTGCAAAACTTTACCGCCTGTTTTGGAATTCTAAACGGAGGTAAGTTTCCCTTTTTTGTTTGTGTGTATTATACTTGTGTTCTTTGTATTTATTTCGATTTATTTTGATCGTTTTAATCCGCTTCTTTGCATTTAATAATGTTTGTGTTTTAATTTGAAATTGTATTTTTTCCTTAAATCAATTAATTTAATCAATTAACTTAAAGGAAAAGAATGTATAACATGAACATTTATTTAAATATATACGCATAAGTTAATTCTATTTAACAGAGAGGGGCACAATCGTTACTAATTATCTAACAAATTAAAATCAAATATGAAACGTCCTTAATATTTCAAATAAATACATTAGAAACTAGCTCAATATATATAAAAGTACTGTTCGAGGTATATGTGGAGTGTAATAGGAACAAATTCTTGAGGAATAAAGAACTTGAGAACTGTAAAATGAAAATATTTATAATAGTGAAGTTTTTGGCCCACATTTTGCAAAACTTTACCGCCTGTTTTGGAATTCTAAACGGAGGTAAGTTTCCCTTTTTTGTTTGTGTGTATTATACTTGTGTTCTTTGTATTTATTTCGATTTATTTTGATCGTTCCCAGAAAGTGTATTTTTATTATTAAAATAATTGCAGTATGGTGCAATTCAACATACGCGGAAATATCAAATATTCTAAGAAATGTTTTCGACGGGATACGTGTACATAACAAGAAATTATATTAATGAAGTTTAACTTTAACACCTTATCAAATAGTTTGTTTAAAATATTACAGATATGTATATACGTAAACAGCATCTTTAATTGTATATAAAGTTACTTTTTTTGTACAGTTTTTCATTAAAAACGACGGGCTTTGTTTATGAAATAAAACACAGATATTATGAGATATAACATTATGCCAATGTCGTCCACGAAAACACCGATAGAAATGAATCCGTTGAACCCAATTTTCCTTGAATTTTCTGCACAAACTGGGTCGAATGTCAGCAATGACACGTTCAATGGTGGTCTGCAATTCGATTAATGTTGTTGATTTGTTGGCATGTTAACTTAACCCAACAGAAAGGGGTCTAAATGCGTTAAATCTCATTAGTCCATTTCTAAAAATAACCGATTCATCAAACTTCTCTTTCGATACATGAACTGTTTGACTGGCAGTATGGCAACTAGCACCATCTTGTTGAAATCGCATTTCCACCAAGTTGAGAACATCCAATTTGAGCGAAAAGAATACAGTCAATATTGAGCAGTAGCAAGTTTGATTTGCAATAATATAGTTATCATGTATATGACATAGTTGTTAAAAAAGTGATGCGTTGGCGTGGTGACTTAACCTCACAGAAAGGAGTCTAAATGCGTTAAATCTCATAAGTGTTGAGTATAATTGATTGGTCCATTTTTGAAAATAATCGATTCATCAAACTTCTCTTTCGATATATGAACTGTTTGACTGGCAGTATGGCAACTAGCACCATCTTGTTGAAACGGCATTTCCACCAAGTTGAGAACATCCAATTTGAGCGAAAAGAATGCAGTCAATATTTAGCAGTAGCAAGTTTCATTTGCAATAACATAGTTATCATGTACATAACATAGTTGTTGAAAAAGTGAATTGTTGGCGTGGTGGCTCAACCCCACAGAAAGGAGTCTAAATCTCATAGGCGTTGAATATAATTGATTGGTCCATTTCTGAAAACAACCGAATCATCAAACTTCTCTGTCGATATGTGAACTATTTGATTGGTAGCATGACAAGTAACACCATCTTATTGAAACCACATTTCCACATAGTTGAGAACATCTAAAACGAGCCAAAAGAATACAGTCAATGTTGAGCAGTAACAAGTTTGATTTGCAATAACATAGTTATCAGTATTGTTGAAAAAAATGTAAACTCCAACTCCTACAGCATGAACTATACACTAGACAGTCAGCTTAAGTACATGCGATGCTTGAATATTAACTTTTCTTTCTATTACATTGTCCATTAATTAGTATAAAATTCGATGAAAAAATTTCTGTTTCGGAGAGAACTCGAACTTGCCGTTATCTAGTAGTACAGTAGGTTGTTCTAGCCTATTAAGCCACTAAAGCAGTACAACTTTACAATCCTTTTAATGGAAACAGGTCTAATATCTAGATCTAAAAGTCTAAATCTAAAATCTATATTGTACGTAATGTCTACATCTTACGTGCATAGATTATTCAAAATTTAATAAACAAAACCAATACGCGCGGGCTCAAAAGATATCGTCACATGTTAAATGTGTTTTATACTTAAATTTCATTTGGTAATTTTATTTTATTAATTTAATTTGACATCTTCAAACGGCTTTCTTTCGGTTTTTCTTCACTTGGATGTTTCTATTTAGAACTTTGACGCTTGGTCTCTAAATCATACTGAAAACACCACGTCATATCGCCAGTTATAATTACAATAGAGTACTTGAAACTTTCGTCCTTTTTTGAGTCTTTAATCAAGTCTGTACAATGTTGAATTCAGATAGCTTGTGTTGTACAAACCTTGCACAAATCCTTCTCAGTTCCATATGCTGTGGCAAAATGCGACGAATTGAATCTTTGGAAATATTTAATTCCATTCCTACGTGTCGCAATGAGGATTTCGGCTCATTTCTGATAAATTCACGCACAAGTTCTACGTTACTTTGCGTAACCACAGATTTTTTGCACCAGAATGTTCGTCGTCATTTATGTCCGTACGACTGTCTTTAAATCGTTTATACCACTCATACACACTTATACGTGATAAACAGGCATCACTATACACTTGTTTCATCAAATTAAACGTTTCAGTAAACGATTCAAACTTTCGAAATAGTACAAACATGGATTTAAGCTTATATTTTTTATTAATAATATACTCATATTGACCTGGTCAGTTACATATTAATTGACGTGTCAGGGCATAGATTCAAATAATCAATATCTTTTTCGGGGTATCTTGAAGATCCTTCGGGGTTTGTAGTATTGTTAAATTGCTTAATCTTTTACTGAAAACGTTCTATGTGTGCCACCAATGTGCTTACCAATGCAATCGTTTATACCACTCATACACACCCGTACGTAACAAACACTTCTTTCATCAAATTAAACATTTCAGGAAACGTTTTACCGTGTTTAAAACAAAACTTGATGTTTGTTCATTGTACAAAATTTATTTTTCGACCAATGCCAACTGCACATTGTTACTTTATGTGCAATTTCTCTGCTTCTAATGATGCAAATGGTATGATATTTTGACATGACATTGGTGAAAGATCTACCTTACCGACGCATATTTTTCTAAATAGATGGCACCACAAAAAATAACTATTTAGAAAAGCTCGGTTTTCTCTGCGACAGACTGTATATATATTAAGTACATTAAGATTACGCTGTGGTAATCATATTTCTTATCCAACCCTCGTATATAATTGCATTACATATGTGCATGTAATTTGATAAATCTACAAAACAAATTTCGAAACTAGTTTTTACCCGCTCACCATTGGTTAGGGCTTTTTTTTCTTTTCCCAACTCCCAACCACAACAATTATCTAGGGATTACAGGCTTACCAATTTACATATGTATATATTCAGATGGTACTATACTGATGAATCTGTATTCCTGTGGGGAGTTTAACAGGAACGAACAGATGCAAGGGTTGACTACGATGTCGTCAAAGTACAAAAGGTCAACGTATAAACAACCGACGTTCGTTCCGTTGAAATTATTACGTTTTATATCATTTTGCTATAATATTTCATTTCATTTATCTCTTCCTCTTTTAAATGCACCATCAGTTAAACTTTAGTATTTACTTTTCTTTGGGGTCGCTTTAAATAACCTCCTACCATTAAGTATTTGCCGTTCTTTCTTCTTCGTTTTCCTGCGTATTCAATTGTTCGAGAAAAATAAACATTCGACCGGCAGCAATTTCGAAAGCGTTCGTTGTTTCGGTGGTGATTGTCGAAGGGTGGTGGTGGTGGTGGAGATGCAAGGGAATCACCGGGCGTAAAAGGAATGCTACGGCACGAATCGTCGAAGAGCGATTGCACGAAGTTGCTGGATGTTGAGAAATAAGGTTTGGGATGAACTTAAGTGAGTAGGGATTTGTCTTTTCCACGTGGAGAGTAATGGATTTAGCGGTGGGAGCTTTGAAAAATAATAGAAGTAAAAGTAGATATTAAGGGTGAAATACCAGTAATTGTTCGTCGGATAAGTGATTAGTTGTTATTTTTGATAAAGTGTAAACGTAAAGGGGCAATAGATACACTTTATTAATGTCCGAAGCTATCCTCAACAGTTCTATTAAATATATTCTCGTTTTAGTTTTTATAAATAATAATAATGGAAATAAAATTTTAAAAAAAACATACAAATTCGAGGGTAGTTTGACAAGTAGTGAGAATGGAAAAGAAAAACGAATTTTTTAAATACGAAATAATTTTTATTTTTCAATATATTCTCCTAAAAGAGCAATACATTTATTCCAACGGTGCTCCAATGCCCTTATGCCATCTCTAAAATGCGATTCCGGAAGGCTTGCAAAATACTCATTTACGAAGATGATAAGCTCGTTGTTAGATGAAAATTTCGTTCCACTTAGTGCCGTTTTCAATTTTGGAAAAAGGTGGAAGTCGGAACGGGCTAGATCCGGCGAATAAGGCGCATGCGGTACTAATTGGAAATGCAACTCGTGGATTTTGGACATCGCAACTGTGCTGGTATGCGAGGGAGCGTTGTCTTGGTGGAACAGAATCTTTTTCTTTGCCATTCCTGGCCGTTTAGCACGAATCTCAACATTTAATTTTTGTAGAAGTTCTGCATAATATTGTCCGTTTATTGTGGCACCTTTCTGAAGGTAATCAATGAGCAAAATGCCCTTTGAATCCCAACAAATTGATGCCATCACCTTGTTTGCCAATAAAGTGGTTTTCGCTTTCTCTGGAGGTGCAGAACCACGTTCTAATCATTGTTTCGACTGCTGTTTAGTTTCGGGTGTACGGTAGTGTATCCAACTTTCATCGCAAGTAACAAATCGCCTACAAAAATCAACCTGATTCCGCTTATAAAGGACCAAACACTCATTGGAAATGCGCAAACGAGTGAACTTGTGATCAGTCGTAAGCAGTCGCGGCACCCATCTTGCCGAAAGCTTGGAAAGGCCCAATTCTTTCGTTAAAATGTGGTGTACGCGTTCTGCTGAAATGTTTAGCATGCCTGCTATTTTTCTCACTTTGAGTCGTCGATTTTGCGTAATAATATTATGGATTTTTATAATCATTTCCTTAGAAGTCACGATTTTGGGTGCTCCAGAGCGCGCTTCATCAACACAGCTTGTTCTACCGCGTTTAAATTCATTTACCCATCTACTTATTGTGGCGGATGATGGAGCAGATTCACTTAATGTTTCCCGTAACTCATCTTTCTTTCGGTTCATACCCTTAATTATGAAGTATTTAATCACCGCACAATACTCTGTTTTTTCCATTTTAATAAAACGACGTGTTGCTTCTTTTTCAATCAGGTGTCAAAAATAAACTAAACAACCGATTTATCTAAATATCGGAATGTAAACATATAAATAGCCAACCTAAATTACAGTGCATTTACCAATTAGAGCGCCACCTATGTGTCATTCTCACTACTTGTCAAACTATCCTCGTATTTTGGCATAGAAATCCTTCAATTAATCATGCTAAGATAGTCGTAGAAGTATCCAATTTGATGTACAGATAGCGATTGTTGTTTGAAAAGAATGACTATGGCGGAATGTACCAACCCTATAAAGCTTAAAATTTAAGTTAGACAACCTTACGTTGTTTAGTATTTGTTCGGCGGTCATCAATAGTGAACACTCTCTGTGAATATGTAAACGTGGAAAAAATTGGTCACCGTTACTTGATACAATACTTTCAGGTCTCAGTCCAACCAATATCAAAGCAAAGCTAGATTCTACTCTAGGAGAGTGCTCCTTCGTCTACAACAGTAAAATATTGACTGACAGAATTTAAACGAGGCTGTATGGGCTGCCAAAACGATCATCACAGTGGTCGACCAAATGAGGTGACCATGCAAGAAATGGTGAAAAAATTCACAAAGTGGTATAGGATGACCGCCGAATGAAAGTATGCGAACTAGTAGACGTGATAGACATTTCAAAATGTGCTGCACATCAAATGTTGATTGAAAATTTGCACATGAGAAATCTGTGCGCAAGATGGGTGCCGCGATTACTCACGATGGAACAAGAAAAGCGTCGCAAGGATGTATTGAGTGTTTGGAGAAGTTTCGAAGCAGACAGTCGAGTTTCGAAAAGTCGTCTGTGAAATGCTGCTCTAAATTTATGATCAGAAGCCATTTCTGTATCGAATAGTGATGGGTGATGAAAAATGGATTTACTTACTCTAAGCGCAAAATATCATGGTTAGCATTTGGTGAAGCCGGTTCATCGACTCCAAGGCCAAATTGTTTTGGTCGCAAGACAATGCTCTTTGTTTGATGAGATCAGAGTGACGTGGTTATTAGGAACTATTGAAGCTTGGTGAAACAGTTAATACTAATCACTACCGACAACAAATTATCAATTTGAACCATGCATTGATGGAAAAACGTCCAGAATGGACCCGTAGATACGGTAAATTAATTTTACAGCACCATAATGCGCCGTTTCATATAGCTCGACCAGTCCAAGGAATCATTGAAAGCACTTGGATATTATATTATTGTTTTTATATTAGTATGTATTATATTATTATAATCGTATCCGCCGTACTCTCCAAATCTTGCCCCTTCCGACTATCACCCTTTCGCATCATTGTGACACGTGCTTCCAGAGCAGCACTTCACAAATTTCGAAGAAGTTAGAAAATGGCTTGATGAATGGTTTTGCTCTAAGAACAAACAGTAATAATAATAACAATAATAATAATATTTAATACGTTCCATAATGTTAAAAAAACATGGAATATGTCATAAGTATAAATATAAAAATAAATAACAACGAAACAACAATTACAAGTTAAAATAGATAAAGTAAGTATATACATATACATGCATATGCGTGGTTTGTTCAAAAGGAAAGGTGAATTTTGAATTTTCGCGCACTGTGTACCTTCGATTACCGAAATTTTTTTTTGTTATGTTGGTACACATGTGTTAGTCATATGTTGGCATTATCAGCCAATTTGGATTAGTAGTTTGTTGTTGACAACTGAAAAGCTTAGTCACGTTTGTGTGTGTTCTTCGATTTTTGACTTTTGAAAAAAATGGATCAAAGAATATGCATTAAATTTTGGGTTAAAAATGGAATAAAGTGCTCCAAGGCACTTGAAATGTTGACTGTGGCATTCGGCGAGTCCACTTTGTCTCAAAAAAGTGTTTATAAGTGGTACAAGCGCTTTACAGAAGGCCGAGAAAATGCACGCCAAGTTCGATCAAATGTGAAGGTTTTGCTCACTATTTTCTTCGATTACAATAGCGTGGTACATCACGAGTTCTTGCCAACAGGTCGTACGGTTAATAAGGAATACTATAAGGAAGTTATGCAACGTTTGCGTGAAGCAATACGGCTCAAACGATCGGAATTGTGGAAAAAAAATCATGGATTCTGCATCACGATAATGCACCAGCTCACATCAATGCTTGTTCGTGATTTTTTGGCCAAAAACAACACTCTAATCATGCCTCAACCACCTTATTCACCAGATTTGGCTCCCTGTGACTTTTTCCTATTCCCAAAACTGAAGAGACCAATGAAACGAAAGCGGTTTGCCACAATTGATGAGATAAAGTCAGAGTTGAAAAACGAGCTGATGGCCATACCGAAAAGCGCATTTCAGAAGTGCATTATATCTGAGGGGGATTACTTTGAAGGGAACAAAATGGATCTTGATGAATCAATAAATACAAACTTTTCAAAAATATTCAAAATTCACGTTTCCTTTTGAACAAACCACGTATATGTGTGCAGTCGAAATATGCTATACGCCAATGTCTACAGTTGTTTTAAGGCAATTTTGTGTGCAGTGGAATATTTTTATATTTAATTTTGGTTCTGTATATTGTTATTTAACATTTTTGATAGTAGATTAAGGGAAAAAATCAATAGGGCACTAAGAGAATCTTCCTGAAATACCCCTCTATTAATTTCGATTCCATATATTACAATTATTCTTCTTATATTCATTACAATACAGTAAAAATATTTAAAGGAAATCTCATCGGTACAAGATAAAGATAAATAAGTACATATATCAGTGTAAACAAGCAACAAACAGCAGTTAGAAATAAAAAAAAACATCTACGGAAGTGATCAGGACAATGGTAATGTACATCATTACACATATGTAATAATCGAGCCTTATGTAGGACATTTGTACGTGCTATAGGAATTTACAATATATCCGACAACCTAACGTTGTACTTCCTCATAAGTAAATAGATTAGCTGAAGCAAAGAAGGTGAGTCAATACTTTTGTTAACGAATTTAATTAGGAACTTGCCACTCGCCTCTACCCATCTTCGGTTAAGAAAAATAAAGTTGTACCTATTAAGGAAGCTCTCGTAGTCAGTGCTATGATGTATACTCCGTTCCAATTTGTAAGACAAAAACTTCAAGAACTTTTTGTACAGGCTGTAATAAAAGTTGTTTGTAAATATATCGAAAATGTCCAACTATAGACGCATATTTTAGCTTAGTTCTGTTAAGAATAATACAGAAAAATACAAGTTTAAGTTGGCAATATGATTTGGTAGGGAGATATAATATAGGGCGTTTTTTAAGCTGCATGAGAACTATCGATATCGATAACTATGGTTTGATAATGTCAAACTGTGTTGACGTTTCTGTTCAGTAAGTTTTGGGAAGTCATCACGAATCGTTTTAGGACAGAACAACGCTTCCAAATTGTGTAAATTTACTTCGAAAAAAATAAATCTGTTCGCGAAGTTCATAGAGCACTTCGTCCATTTTACGGTCAACATAATCGGCTTAGTGAGCAAGCAATTAGTGCAGTCATTGATCGTTTTCGCACTAATTTTACTCTTCTCGATTCAAAACCATCAACAAGACAAAGAAATGTGCGTACCGAAGAGAATATTGCTGTTGTAGCGCGAAGTATTGAAGAAGACGCCGAAATGTCGATTCGTCGTCGTTCTCCACTTGTTGGCCTTTGACCTTCGACAACGTGGAAAATTTTACGTAAGGATCTTGGCTTACGTGCGTATTAAAAGCAGTCCGTGCAAGAATTGAAGCCAAACGACCATCGTTCGCATCGCATTTTTGCTGATTGGGCTCATTTGAAACTGGTCGAAGATGAGCATTTTTATCAAAGAATTGTGTTTAGTAATGAATCTCATTTTTGGTTAAATGGCTACGTCAATAAGCAAAATTGCTATATTTGGAGCGAAGACAATCCTCAAGCCGTTAACGAATCACCATCGCATTCATTAAAATTGACTGTTTGGTGCGGTTTACACGCTGACGCCATTATCGGTCTTTATTTGTTTCGAAATGAGGAAGGAGCTGCCGTTACGGTGAATGGCGAGCACTATCGAGCCATGCTGACTGAATTTTTGTTTCCAAAATTTAATCAGAATTCCAACAAGACGGCGCAACTTACCATAGAGCGCGTTTAACAATCGATTTATTGCAAAATCAATTTGGTGACAACTTTATTTACAGAAGTGGTCCCGTTCGCTGGCTCCCTCGTTCGTGCGATTTAACGCCTCTGGATTACTTTTTTATGGGACTATGTTAAGTAATTGGTTTATGCCGACAAACCAGCAACTCTTGAAGCATTGGAAGGCAATATTCGACCCACCATTGACGCCATACGGCCAGATTCATTGAAAAAAGTAGTCAAAAATTGTACTGATCGAATGGACTATGTAACTCGCAGCCGCAGCGGACATTTGCCGGAAATCATATCTAAAAAATAAATGTCATGAAATTATCTACCAGATTATAATAAAAAAAATTTCATTCAAGCAATATTTCTGTCTCGTATTAGCATTTTAAATTCTCAAGCTATTAAAAAAACACCCTATAAATAGGACTTAAAAAATGATACGTTTCCGAGTGAGGCATCCATATATTGTAACTTCGACAACACAGAGTGGTGATTGTATTGTACCCCTTAATCAAAATAAATATTATCGAGCACACGGAATGTCATCATGTGAAGAACAAGTTCAAAAAAGCAAGAAGTATTTCATAAATGAATATCTTTTTAGGGCGAGAAATTCCCAGTTTTCAGAGGAGTTGGTTTTCTGGTTTAAAAAAATTGAAAAGTGCATTACATGAAGTGAAAATTAATTCGAACGATTGCGAAAATTGCCAAACTTTTGGAGATTCCTTTGTATTGCATGTACTTTTTATCGTAATAGCAAAATAAAACGTCACATGATATAGACATTAAAAGGTAGTTAATAAACACGTTAAAGAACAGTGACCCCAATTTCGAACCCTGAGGTACGCCAGACGAACGAAATGGATAAAACTCATACAAAGCATAATTTTGTCTATCTAATAATAGCCACGTGTACATGTACTTTTTTCAGTAATAGTTGTGATGATGATTTCAAAAAACTGAGGAGTACATAAAAAGAAGTGAGAACTTTTGGGAAAGATTGTGAAAATTTCCAAACTTTTGGAGTTTCTGTGGATATATGTGCTTTTAGTAACAGTAAACTAAAGCGTCACATGACGTAGACATTAAGAGGTAATTAATACACAGGATAAAGAACAGTGACCCTAAGTTCGAACCTTGAGGTACGCCAGACACGAAATGACACATGACATCGAACTAAATGAATAAGAGATAACCTCATACAATGTATAGTTTTATCTATCCAACAATAACCACGTGTACGTGTATTTTTTTCAGTAAAGTTATTAAAAATTGGGAAGTGCATGAAATAAAATGGAAACTTTTTCGAAAGATTGTGAAAATTGCCAAAGTTTCCTGTATTTGTATGTGCTTTTAGATCGTAAGAGTAAAGCGTTACATGATATAGACATTAAAAGGTTATTAATAAACATGTTAAAGAACAATGGTCCTAAGTTCGAACTTTGAGGTACCCCAGACATTGAACGAAATGGATAAAAGATAAACTCAAAGTGTATAGTTTTCTTTGTCCAACAATAGCCGCGTGTACACGCATTTTTTCAGTGAAAGTTGTTAAGATTTTTTGCTTTACCTTCTACAAAACAAGAGCATACGAATACAAATTGAAAACTAAAATTAAAAGATAAATATTTTATGTACAAATATCAATTGCATTTTAATAAATTTCACACACAATTTCTGGCAATAAATGTGACAGCAGAACATATTTTATTCCACCACAACATTGCGTGGATTTAAATCATTTTAATTCGAAATGTAATTTCAGCAAATTCACGCATATATAAACGATCGAAAATTAAAATCACGTCAGAAGAAATCCGAATGTAGCGACCTGACAGGATACAAATGGAACGCACGCGAACGCATACCGAAAATATAAAATAACATTTTTTTACGCGCTCGAATCTATTCTGCTTCTGCTCTCCTTTTTTTTGTGTCAGAACAAATAAATAAATTTTTCAATTTTCACTCCACCAACACAGACTCACATACACACACACACGCGTGCATATATACTGTGACCTTCGAAGCACGCGAAAGAAAATCAAATAAAGAGAAGGAAAACGTTTCAATTTACCGGGAAAAAATAGCAGATGACAGGTTATAAAAATAATAAACGCTTTTATATATTGGGTCTGGGAAAAAGTTCGTGGCGTTTTTTCAGTAAAATTCAACTGGTCCCCGCATGGCGCGTGGACGAATTCATTTAAACCGAATATGCTCCATTATTATCGACAATGTTTCGCCATTTTTTTGGTAGATCCATGATCCCATCGGTGAAAAACTTCTGTGGTTTCTGGTCGAAAAACTGAATCAAGTAGTTTTCACCGGCTTCTTTTGAAACCAACTTAATTCCATTGAGAGAGTTCTGCAGAGATCGAAACAGATGATAGTCAGAGGGTGCTATATCCGGACTGTAAGGTGGGTGCATCAAAACTTCCCAACCAAACTCTCTCAATTTTTGACGGGTCATCAAAGAAGTGTGTGGTCGGGCGTTGTCATGATGGAAGACAACACCTTTCCTATTAATCAATTCGGGCCGTTTTCTTTCAATCGCCTGGCGTAATCTCTCTAGTTGTGCACAGTAGAGTTGAGAATCAATCGTCTGACCAGTTGGAAGTAGCTCGTAGTGGACGATTCCCCTCCAGTCCCACCATACACACAGCATCACTTTTTTTGGCGTCAATGTTGGCTTAGCGAACGCTTGTGACGGCTCACCATCCTTTATCCACGATCTTTTACGCTTCCGATTATCGTACGTAATCCATTTTTCATCTCCGGTTATTAAACGTTTCAGAAACGGCTCGATTTCATTCCGTTTCAGCAGCGCATCGCAGATGTTAATTCGGTCCATCATGTTTTTCACGCTCAACTCATGAGGAACCCATACGTCAAGCTTTTTTTTGTAACCAGCTTTGTGTAAATGGTTCAAAACAGTTTTGTGGTCAATGCCTAGCTCCATGCCAATATCGACACTGCTGATATGCTTATCTTGTTGGACTTTTTCAAGAATTTCATCAGATTTTTCAGTGATTGGACGACCGGAGCGTGACTCATCTTTCACATTGAAATTTCCAGAACGAAAGCGAGCGAACCATTTCCGCGCAACAGATTTCGATAAAGTACCTTCACCGTACACAGCACAAATTTTATCACAAGCCTGCGCAGCGTTCTTCCCCTTATCATAATAATATTGCAGAATATAGCGAAATTTCTCATTATTCTTCTCCATTTTCAAGTGCGAATAACTTTCCAACCACTGCACCGATTACAATGTTTCTACGCTCAAACTAACGTTCGGAAGGTCATCTAAAAGACGAGCCGTCGGTGGTGTCGCTGTGACTTGTTGTTCTTTATTTATCGGCAACCAATGCCATCTATCGGGAAAAACGCCACGAACTTTTCCGAGACCCAATATTTATTTTTTGTTATTCTACTTTCACGCTCCTTTCGAACCTCTCGAAATGTATAATTTTGCATCGCAAAGTGGTGGAAAGAACAAGATGTATGAGATTAAAAGATCGAAGGACTAGGGGTGAGTGAAGTTAGGGGGCGAGATTGCCTGCTTAAGATATTTAATTTGAGGCTTTCCATGGCAATTATCCCTCTTATATTTGAATAAAAATCTTTTCGTATATTCGAAAAAAAAATAATGGAAGAATAATTATTAGAAATTTGATTGCAGAAACTCCTGCGTTATTAAAATTAAAATCGTTTGATTTTAATAAAAGAACAGACAGCGTCTGTTTAATAGGGAAGATATTTTAAGTATTTAATCATGCAAAATCCAATGTTTCTCTCTGTTAAGACTATCAGGAAAACACAAAAATTTTGGAAAGAAATACATTTATTTTTCAACGTAATCTCCTTTCAGCTATATACACTTTTCCCAGCGATGTTCAATAAGTTCGATACCCGTTTTATAATGAGAACTGTCTTGCTCCTCAGAATAGCCATTAATTGCCGACATCACTTCTTCATCGTTGGAAAATCTTTGACCACTGAGCCATTTTTTCAAGTTTGGGAACAGAAAATAATCCGAGGGGGCTAAATCTGGCGAATAGGGTGCATGAGATAGCAATTAAAACTTTAATTCATTAATTTTGGCCATTGCAATAACAGATTTGTGAGCTAGTGCATTGTCTTGATGAAACAACACTTCCTTCTTAGCCAATTACGTCCGTTTTTGCTGGATTTCTTCGTTCAAACCTTACAATAGGTTCGCATAATACTCGCCGTTGATAGTTTTCCTTTTTCAAGATAGTCAATGAAAATTATTCTACGCGCATCTCAAAAAACCGATGCCACGGCCTTGCCAACAGATGAAACGGCCTTCGCCTTTTTTGGAGGAGGTTCTCCCTCTTGAGTCCATTGTTTTGATTGTTCTTTTGTCTCGGATGTGAAGTGATGGACCCATGTTTCATCCATGGTTATAAAACGTCGCAAAAATTCTGCCTTGTTGGTGTGAAACTTCGCTAAACACTCAATGGATACATCTTCACGACACTGTTTTTGCGCGGCACCCATTTTGCATATAGCTTTCTCATGTCCAAATTTTCAGATAATATGCGATGTACCGAACTTTTTGAAATGCCTACTATGTCTGCTAGCTCGTACACTTTCAGTCGACGATCATCCAGTACCGCTTTGTGGATTTTCTTCACCATTTCTGGAGTCGTCAGCTCATTTGGTCGACCACTGCTATACTCGTCTTGGCAGCTCGTACGGCCTCGTTCTATCTCTGCTACCCAATATTTTACTGTTGTAAACAAAGGAGCAGACTTACCCAGAGTAGAATACAGCTCAGCTTTTAGGTTGAGCTGAGTCCTTTCAAATAAAGGGTACGTCACGTAACGATGATCAATTTTCTCCATTTTTTACAAATTCTCTGAAAACGTTCATTATTGATGGCTGCTAAACAAATACTAAACAACGTGGCGTCTTCAAACTTGAAACATATGCTTTTTATATTGTGTACTTTCTAATACAGTGATATTTTTCAAACAATTACCTCTATCTCTAGGTCAGGCCGGGCACTATGCGTACTCGTATATATATACGAGGATAGTTTGATAAGTAGTGAAAATGACACATATGTGGCGCTCTAATTGGTAAAAGAAATGCACTGTGATTTAGGTTGTCTATTTATATGTTCACATGCCGATATTTAAATAAATCGGTTGATTAGTTTATTTTTGACAGCGGATTGAAAAAGAAGCAACACGTCGTTTTGTTAAAATGGAAAAAGCAGAGTATCGTGCGGCGATTAAAAACTTCGTAATTGAGGGTATGAAAGCTACCGAAATAAAAGATGAGTTACGGGAAACATTAGGTGAATCTGCTCCATCATCCGCTACAATAAGTAGATGGGTAAATGAATTTAAACTTGGTAGAACAAGCTGTGTTGATGAAACGCGCTCTGGAGCACCCAAAATCGTGGCTCCTAAGGAAATGATTATAAAAATCCATAATATTATTACGCGAGATCGACGACTCAAAGTGAGAGAGATAGTAGACATGGTAAACATTTCAGCAGAACGCGCACACCACATTTTAACGAAAGAATTGGGCCTTTCTAAGCTTTTGGTAAGACGGGTGCCGCGATTGCTTACGACTGATCAGAAGTTCACTCGTTTGCGCATTTACAATGAGTGTCTGGACCTTTATAACCGGAATCCTGTTGATTTTGTAGGCGATTTCTTGCTTGCGATGAAACTTGGATACACTACAGTACACCCGAAACTAAACAACAGTCGAAACAATGGTTAGAACGTGGTTCTGCACCTCCAAAGAAAGCGAAAACCACTTTATCGCCAAACAAGGTGATGGCATCAATTTTTTAGGATTCAAATGGCATTTTGCTTATTGATTACCTTCAGAAAGGTGCCACAATAAACGGACAATATTATGCAGAACTTCTACAAAAATTAAATGTTGAGATTCGTGCTAAACGGCCAGCTTATCATCTTCGTAAATGAGTATTTTGCAAGCCTTCCGGAATCGCATTTTTGAGATGGCATAAGAGCATTGGAGCACCGTTGGAATAAATGTATTGCTCTTTTAGGAGAATATATTGAAAAATAAAAATTATTTTGTATTTAAAAAATTCGTTTTTCTTTTCCATTCTCACTACTTGTCAAACTACCCTCGTATATATATGTATATAAACGTAGATTTATAAAACTACCTTTAAATGTTAGATAATTATGTTAACAGTCACTACCTTCATTTTATTTTTTTTATCATCAATATTTTTCAGTCTTTGTTAGAAAATAATTCAGTAAATTGCCAATAACAAAAAAGTAGTTTTACTTTACAACGATACGTCACTGTACATATACATACATTAACATACTCCAAGTGAAAATAAAAACTTCACTTTTCCTAGAATTTATGCAAGTTGAAATGCAAGCTATTTCTGACATTCCCGGCTTTTAAAGGTCTCGGTGTATATCTGTTTCTTTATTAATCAATTCGACCATGACGACTATGAAGTAAACTAAAAGATAATAAAAATACCGTACCTCGACAACGTTATATTCTTTGTCAGTTATTAAACGACTATATTTGCCTTGACACGTAGACTTTGTGCAGCTCTGAATATCCTCGTGTTGCGTTACTAACAATAAACCGGTCTAAGTACGTGTAATATTCCATAAGATAATAATTTTAAATCATTCAGACTAATTCCCTTACATAAACACCAGTGAATTGTAAGTGAGATATCTTATCATCGTGTTGAGTAGCATTAAGTGCATAAAATTAAGAGTATTTGCATTAAAAAATTTAATTATTTCATTTAATAAAATTGTGAGACTTTTTTAAATAGTCTAAACTATGCAAACGATGTTGAACAAGGTGAAAAAGGCGTTGGAATCGAAAGAAAACTTACACGATGGTGCGATAGAATTGCACGAAGAATCTCGGAAAGGTGAGGGAATGGTGGCTGTTATAACAAGGATAATTTATACAGGAAAAGATGTACAAAATGAAACTTATAAAAAAAATTTGATTTTAAAAACTGGGCCTACACATGAAGTGTACAGATCAAGCATGCCTATACATGAGTTCTACCAAAACGAAATAAATTCTTACGAAGAAATATTGCCGATACTATCTCAAGTATTGAAAGATTTTAATGAAAATTTGTTCGACTATCCGAAATGTTATGTGCACTCGATGGACCCTAAAGAAGAGTATTTGGTATTAGATGATTTGACATCCAGCGGTTACAAAATGTGGAATAACAAAAATGTAATGGACGACGGCCACATCTTACTGGTTCTTAATAATTTAGCAAAATTTCATGCTACGTCCTTTTACCTAAAATCAAATTGTAAAAATAAGTGGAACTCTTTGCTTAACAATTTAGTGGAAGCCCCAAAAAAATTCTTCTGCGAAACCGAAATTTGCAACGCAATTATTGATATGGCAAAAACTCTAGATAATGTATTTGCGGACGAACCACAAATATTGAAAAAGTTTCAACATTTCAGAGATAACGAATTAAAGCACTTCATGTGCAGCGTTACTACCCAAAATGATCCAGATTTCATTGTGGTACATGGCGATCTATGGAGTAATAATATTTTGTTTAAGTACGACGTAAGTAATTTAAAAAAAAAACATTTCTATATTTTCTTACGCATTCTTTAACTCTTTAGGATGACACAAACCCAAAGAAACCAACCAAAATAGCAGTTTTGGACTACCAGCTTCTCAGATTCTCATCCCTCGCTTTAGATCTTTCTTATTTCTTGTACATATGTAGCACAAAAGATGTCATGTCACGAATAGATGTGTATCTATCATATTACTACGATCAACTCTGCCAAACTTTAAGTCGAATGAATTTAGATCCTGAAAAGATCTTCCCCGAGACCTCTTTTCTAAATCAGTGGAAGGTATATAACAAGTTCGGGTTTGCTATGGCGTTTGCGGTGTTACATGGAGTAAGTAGTGATGGCGAAGAATTTCCCAGCTTAGAGGATGTGATTAAGAGTGGCAAAAATTATTGGTTCGCGTTGAATTTTCAATCGAGGCATGAGAAGAAATATCATGAGCAAATTAAAGATGTCATATTACATTTCGTGGATAGAAATTATATATGAAACATCGACATAAAGTTTCATTATTAAATTTTTGATTTTTTTTTTAAAGATTGTGATAAATAAATTTGTGGTTTGAATGTATTTGTTTATTTATTTATTTACCCAACGGAATACATAACATTCCAATTACAAGACGAAGGTAATAATAATAATAATAATAAGCGTTAAAAAAGAAACGTTTGATTAAATACAATAAAACAAAAATAAAAAAAATAAAGAAATAAGTTACGAGGGTGGTCCCATAAGTCAGAACGTCGTTTCGAGACAAATTCCTTTCTAAAATTAGACTATCAAAATCGATCTTACGCAAATGCAAAAATCGTTATTTCCTGCTGAATATATTATATATATAAGTCCCCGGTCTGACCTAGAGATGGCGGTAGTTATTTGAAAATTATCATTGTATTAGAAAGCACACAATCTATAAAGCATACACGTATGTTTCAAATTTGAAGACGCCATGTTGTTTAGTATTTGTTTAGCAGCCATCAATAGTGAATGTTTTCAGTGAACTTGTAAAAATGAAGATAATTGGTCATCGTTTCGTGATATAATACTTTTATTTGAAAGGCTTCATCTCAACAGATATGAAAGCTGAACTGGATTCTACTCTGGGTGAGTCTGCTCCTTCGTTTACAACAGTGAAATATTGGGTAACAGAGTTTAAACGAAGCCGTATGAGCTACCAAGACGAGCATCGCAGTGGTCGACCAAATGAGGTGACCACTCCAGAAATGGTGAAGAAAATCCACAAAGCGGTACTGGATCATCATCGACTGATAGTGCGCAAACTAGCAGACATAATAGGCATTTTAAGCTGTGTGCAAGATGGATGCCGCGTTTGCTCATACTCGAGCAAAAACAGTGACGTGAATTTTTACAGCAATAAAGCAGAATTTTTGCGCCGTTTCATAACCATGGATGAAACATGGGTCCATCACTTCACACCCGAGAGAAAAGAACTATCAAAATGATGGGCCGGCTCCAAAGAAGGCGAAGACCATTTCTTCTGCAGGCAAGGTCATGACATCGGTTTTTTAGGATGCGTGTGGAATAATTTTCATTGACTATCTTGAAAAAGGAAAAACTATCAACGGCGAGTATTATGCGAACTTATTGCAACGTTTGAGCGAAGAAATCAAGCAAAAACAGGCGCATCTGGCTAAGAAGAAAGTGTTGTTCCATCAACACAATGCACCAGCTCACAAATCCGTTATTGAAATTGCCAAAATTAATGAATTAAAGTTTAAATTGCTACCTCATGCATCCTATTCGCCAGATTTACCCCCTCGGATTATTTTCTGTTTATAAACTTGAAAAAATGGCTCAGTGGTCAGAGATTTTCCAACGATAAGGAAGTGATGTCGGCAGGTAATGGCTATTTCGAGGAGCAAGACAGTTCTTATTGTAAAAAGGGTATCGAACTTATTGAACATCGCTGGGAAAAGCAAATTTATAATATGGCATTTTATATTTTGCAATCAACACGTGTCGTTTGCTATTAATATATCTTTTATATTCCATAGTGTAATATCTCAAATACTAATGTAATAGAATAACACATTTAATAATAGTGTCTGTATATTCCAACGTAAGAGAATGATTTTGAAATGTATTTACATCAGTCATATTTAACAATCCACCTTTGCTAAAAATCTTCGCGTCACTGACATGACGCAAGCTATCGTTAATATCTGCACGCATTCGCCTCCCTTCGGTTTCTGTCGCTGGTTACCCAGAAAATTGTTTATCCTTGATATAGGTAATAAGTTATGAAAGATTAGTAGACACTTATACCCAAAGATGTCTTTGCAGAATTCACGACATTTTAAATTATCTTTAGGAGTTTTTTCTCTGTAAAGTAAATATTCAGAAAATGCAATATAACTTTCTTAATAAAATAATATACTTATTAGACAACAGCTCAAATAATTTGATTTACAGACTTCTTCTTTATTGTTAATGTATTACAATTATAGTATTATTATACAATACTCTATTGCATTACATTTTTAGGAATACATTCTTCGAGTAAATATTTTAGTTTTTAATCGACAACCCTCTTCTTATCATTAATTTATAAATAAATATTAACATTGTAGAACATTTCTACCGCAGACTGTAGAAAAGCTATTTTAAGCAAAAAATTATGGCAAAAAAATCGTATTTTCACCGTTCCAAATTAAACTGGAAATTCCCTGATTTTAAAGAGAAAATAAAAACATCTCCATTAAACTTCGTCGATTGCTTTCGGTGAACGTAATCGAGCGATTTTCTGGATTTGTGTATATCGTATTTAGCTGTTACTCGATGGAAAAGTTGTTGATTAATATTTGAACGTTAAACCCTCAGAAATAATAAGTTCGTTCGAAAAAGTACAGGAACAGAATTCACGGGTGAACTGAATCCCTGCTGGTCGTCAATTTTCTGACGATCTTCATATTTAACCGGGGCAAACTTTGCTGAAGTAGCGCATTTTTACGCGCATTTTGATTGGGAATTTGACCAAATACTAATTAAAACTTGTATATTTACAATTAACTCTAATATGTATGAAAAGGCTGTTGTAAATCTAAAGAATGGGTTTAAAATGACTACGAGGGTAGCCGTTTATATTTCGGGAATAGGAAACAAAAAAAAATTTATTATCGACAATAATTTTATTGCTTTTCAAAATATTCTCCTTGAAAATGCACTTTTGTATTCGTTTAAACCAATACGAAAAGCATTGCTGCCACTGTGAAGGCGGTATCTCCGAAACATGAGTTTTGAATGCCTCAACTGCCTCTTCCGGCGTAGAAAATCGTTGACGGCGAAGTTTATTTTTCACGTGTGGGAACAAAAAGAAATCATAATGTGCTAGATCAGGGCTGTATGGCGGATGGCTCATCAATTCATTGTTTTGCCCGATCAAATATTTAATTGTTTGAACCGACCTGTGAGAGCTCGCATTGTAGTGGTGGAGAATCTGTTGTTTTCGGTTTGTTTTCCTTATTTCTTCAAAAACTTTCGGCAAATAAATAGTTGTGTACCATTCGGAATTGACCGTTCTTCAACTCTCTAAAGGCACAGTTGAAACGTGACCGATTTTTCCGAAAAAACAGGCGCCCATTTTGTTTTGATGTGCTTCCAGCGCGAACAACTTTTGTTGGTTTTGCCTCATCTTGGAATACCCACACAGTCGACTGCTGTTTACTATCGGACTCATACGTATAGATCCAAGATTTATCACCTGTGACGACTTTATAAATGTTCTTTGAAACACCGCCATTGTATTTTTGTGCATTTCTTGGCACCAACCAACGCCAGTCCTTTTTCGAGCGGTTGTCAAACTATGTGGTACCCAACGTGAGCATAGCTTCTTAACGGCTAAATGTTCATGCAGAATCTTACGCGCGCTGGTGTTACTAATACCTAGAGATGCCTAAATCTCAGAGTATGTCACATGACGCTCTTGCATTATCAATTCAGACATTGCATTAATGTTTTCCGACCCAACAACATTTATGGGACGAAATTCATCGTCCAGAGAACGCCGTTCAAGTTTGTAGTTATCGATGGTGCTTCATCATCATATAAAGAATTCAGCTCGTCGATGCATTCTTGTTGAGATAATCTACACCGAAAGTTATGAAAAATAATTGCACGAAAATGTTCGCAAGTTAATTCCATTTTTTCGCTGACATAAAATTTTCAAGTTACTGTCAACAATAGAAATAGCGACCGGTTAATAAAACTGTCAAGGTAAATACATTATCAAGAATGATAAACTTCACGATGCAATCATCAGATCGGAGGCAACACTAACAATGTTGCCAGTTCCCGAAATATAAATGGCTACCTCGTACAGTCATGTGCACGAAAATAGCGGTCTTAAATTTGCTGAAATATTAATTAATATGTTAATTAAAAAAAAAGATAATAATAAACTTGGTAGTTTATTATTATCTTTATTCCAACATGTTACATAACTGTAACAATAAATAAATAGGTATCTTAATACCGAAGAGAAAATAAAACTGTTTGTATTCTACGACAAACAAAATAACTGTTCATTAAAATAGCAGTCATGCCAAAATACTAGCCAAATGTCATTTTTACTTAGTTAATTGGATTGAAACACTTAATATTCTGTTGCTTGACCTTTTTTGTTTATTATATCTTGACACCTGTGGGGCAACGAATTCTCCAGTTACCTACATGTCTCTGCTAAAATTGATTGCCATTCGGCTTGGCATATTCTCCACAGATCGTCAATATTTTGCGGCTTAACAGCAGATAGGCTTTTTCAACTCTACCCATAAATTTCCAATGTGGTTTTTAAGTCTGACGATTGTGCCTGCCAACCCAAAATGCAAACGTTATTATCTCGAAACTATGTTTTCGCTTTATGAGAAATCACAAAAATTTCGTTTGAAAATTTTGTTTGATAAAGATGATGAAGCACACTTTTGGTTAGATGACTATGTCAGTAAGCAAAATTGTCGCATTTGGAGCGATGATAATCAACAAGTCATTGTCGAAACACCGTTACATCCAGAAAAAATCACCGTTTGGTGTGCTTGGTCCTGTCTTCAAAAATGATGATGGTCAGAACGTTACAGTCAACGGTGAGCGGTACAGAGACATGTTTATTAACTTTTTCGTGCCTCAATTGCAAGGCATTAATGTTCCAGACATGTGGTTTCAGTAGGATAGCGCCACATACCACAAAGCGCGCGATGCAATTAATTTGCTGAAGGAAACATTTGACGAACGATTAATTTCACGAAATGGACCTGTTAACTGGTCACCCCATTCGAGAGATTTGACGTCATTACATTATTTTCTCTGGAGATACATATGTAAAGTTGCATGTCTACACCGATAAACTTGAAACAATTGAATACTGGGAAGTCAACATTAGACGCGGTATTGCCGAAATACAGCCTGATTTACTGTGAAGAGTGGGTGAAAATTGGAGCTCCAGAATACATACATAATTAGTCCAAGCAATCATAGAAAAAGTAAATCCATTTTCACAGGATACCTGGATCATTATAATAATAACGTGTCATCCAATTTTATTAGTGCACGTCGAATACCTCACTCCTCAAAATTCAGGTTATTATAAACAAATTTAACATGTGTTCCAAAAGAATGAAAAGCAAACAAACCCTACATCCTCTACCAATTCAATTTTTACAACGAAATCAATCAAATAACAGTATTCATTCGTTACAGTTAGGTTACATACCCTTTCCAGATGTTCAACAAGATTACACCGATGCGTTTCCCTTTTTTATTCCCTCCGAATACAATACACCCTAACGCGATCATCCGTCGATAACCAGCATATTCAGCCATGTACACGCATGTTATTTCATCCCAGGAATTTTTTTTTCTTATCGGGAGGTATGGCTGGAATTGTGCTGTGTAATAATGCGGTTAACCAAATGTTGCGTTCTTCGCGATCAAAAGATTATTAGGGAAACCCCGGACGGCTAGTTCGTAACTCTAAAAAGAGAAATGTATCGAATTACTTGCTCCTATATCATCGGTTTAGCGTGGTTGCTGTTCCTAGTGCGGCACCGAGAGTTTTAATATTTTATAGCTCAGGGAGGAGCATTCGAATCTACATGAAAATAAAAGCCGATTTGTGGTTTAGTCTCTAGCTGAATCGACGCTTATCTCTTTCCCGCTCTAACTCTGTTTCTCCCTTTCTACGAAATCGGTAGGTGGTACTTGGGGAGTCAGGAGTAGTGATTATTTTTAAGTTTAATTCAATTTTAATGTTACTCTGTTTTATTTAATTAATGGAGTAAAATTGATAATTTTCTCTTGTTTTGTTAATAGCAATAATAATCTGGAATACACGGTCTGTCTCAGAGAAGAAGGAACTTCTTTAAAATAAAAACAAAAGCTTACTATTTTGGTATAATTCATTTATTTTATTCATTGCATTAACATTAATTCTTTGTATGAAATTCAGTCCGTTTAGAATATGACAATTTTTATGGCTTCATATAAATACTCCTTACACAGTGTGTTTGGCTTTCGACGGTGTAAGTTTACACTTTGTCTTCGTGCGGATTTTGCCGTGGTTCAAGGTGCGACATTGTGATTAATTATCTGCTGATAATGGCAACTCAGTTGTCGCAATACGTATACAGAATACGAAAATTATTGTGGAAGGAAATTAACCTTAATTGATCTTCTTACATACCTTAAAAGAAAAATCATTACAATAGACACAGTCTGTCGCAGAGAAAACCGAACTTTTTCAAAATATAAACGAAAGCTTACTATTTTGGCAAAATTCATTAATTTTATTCAAGGTTTTGCACGGCCAATTAACATGTCGAATGAATTTTTAAGTTCATCTTTAGAGATTCCTTCAAGATCGCTGGGCTTTTTAATGGCTTCGATGTCGGCATAACGCTGTCCTTTCAACGGCAAATGTAGTTTGGTGAATAGGGTGAATGGTTGATGGTTAAAATGCCAATTGTAGCTAGGAAATCAGCGATAAGCGTCGAGCGATGAGATGGTGCATTATTATGTAACAAATGCCAGCTACCATTTTCAAGATATTGAGGTCGCACACGAAGAATGCACGCCAAAATACACTTCATAACACCTATATAATATACAGCATTGACTGCTTGACTAGTTGGTACAAACTCTTTGTGCATTATGCCTTTCGAATCATATAAACAAGTCAACATTGTTGTTCACTTTTGACTTCTCCAAACGGATTTTTTTCGATCTTTCTTTGCTTGGATGCTTCCATTCAAAGCTTTGACGTTTGGTCTCTAGATCATATTGAAAACACCACGCCTCATCGTCAGTTATAATAGAACACCTGAAGCTTTCGTCCCTTTTTGAGTCTTTAATCAAGTCTGTACAAAGTTGAATTAGTAGCAATTTTTCATCATCAGTTAGCTTGTGTTTTACAAACATTGCACAGATCTTTCTCAGTCCAAAATGCTGTGTCAAAATGCAATGAATTGAATCTCTGGAAATATTTAATTTCATTTTCACGTATTGCAATTATGATTTCGGCTCATTTCTGATAAATTCACGCACAAGTTCGATGTTACTTTCCGTAACCACAGATTTTTTTTGCAACCAGGATGTTCGTCGTCATTTATGTCCGTACGGCCGTCTTGAAATCGTTTATATCACTCATACATACGCGTACGTGATAAACACGCATCACCATATACTAGTTTCAACAAATTAAACGTTTCAATAAACGATTTACCGAGTTTAAAACAAAACTTGATAGCTCTTTGTTCAAAATTCATTTTTCGACCAATGCCAAATACGCAATGTTACTTTATGCGCAATTTCTCTGCTTCTAATGATGCAAATGTCATAATATTTTGACATAACATTGGTGAAAGATCTACCGTACCGGCGCATATTTTTTTTATTAGATGGCGCCACTAAGGATTACTATTTTAAAACAGTTCTTGTTTCACTGCGACAGACTATGTAGTTGTGAAATTTCCTTCTTATTTGAAAAGATGAATTGAATAAAAATATTTTAAAATAAAAATGCGTTTAAATTGACATCTTCTCCTTACCAAATGGTCCTGTTTTTAAACAGATATTTTTTAATAAAGAATCGATCGATAAATGATTATATACAGGCTTAGAGAATCTGTAAATTCTTGGAATAACATCGAATTCTGTACAAGACGATAACATTTAGGGATTAATTTTATATTATGAATTCGAATGAATTCTGTATCGAATGTATAGTCTCACATCTCTCTTTAATACAATCCAGACTTTCGTGTACATTCAAACGAGCTTAACGGACGTAATGCCAAAATTATGGTGAAACATAAACTGTCATGACCAGGTAGCTGGCATTGTTTTAAAAGTAAAACACAGCACTAAACACAGACCCGTTTAGACGCACGTTAAACGACGGGGAGTATACACAGAGTTACCCTAGTGGTAAATTTGTTGTGTGCGACCTTTGCTTCTGCGTCAAAATCAGATATTTCGAGTTTTTATCGGCTTTCGGCACACAAACGTTCTGAAGTTCTCTTTCATCTGTGAGGTGCATAGCAAGTAACCAACTTAAAAGTTTCGCGATATACTTTTTAAAGAAGGGAAAAAATGAAAGGAAACTTTAAGAATAGCAAAATGGATTTTATTTCTTTTCTGAAATATTTTTAAGTTATGGTTTTAAAAGTATCCTACCATAGTTGCGATCACACTCCTTTAATATTGGTAGATATGAAATGTGTATATATACTACCTGTGGGCAAAAAATAGTAAGACTTTGCTCATAATTTTTAAATTCTTAATTTATTCTTCCAAATCTATTTCGTCCCCCTCAAAGTAATCCCCCTTGGCCCCAATAGACTTGTGCCAACGTTTCTTCCAATTCTCGAAACAGTTGTTAAAGTCAATTTCAGGAATAGCCTTCAATGCGCGTAGCGATTCACGTTTAATGTCTTCAATTGACTCAAAACGGTTTCTCCGGAGCGGTCGTTTGAGTTTGCTGAATAGCCAGAAGTCACACGGAGCTAAATCAGGCGAATACGGTGGTTGCGGCACGATATTGGTTGAAAATTTGGCGAAAAACTCACGAAGAATTAATGCATTATGCGACGGTGCATTATCGTGGTGCAAAAACCAAAAGTTGTCGGCCCATAATTCTGGCCTCTTTTTATGAATAGCATTGCGCAAACGACGCATAACACTCAAATAGTATTCTTTGTTGACAGTTTGGCCGGTCGGAAGGAATTCGGAGTGCACCACACCTCGATAATCGAAGAAAACTGTCAACATAAACTTGATTTTTGACTTGCTTTGACGTAGTTTTCTGGGCTTCGGTTCACCTTTGATACGATATTCGGCCGATTGATCGCCTGTTTCCGGGTCATAAGCGTAGATCCAAGTCTCATCTCCAGTTATGATGCCTTTCATTTTGTCTTGATAGTCGGAAAGCATTGTTTCACAGACGTCAACGCGACGTTGTTTTTCGAAAAAATTGAGTGATTTTGGAACAAATCGTGCTTTCACTTTTCTTAGGCCTAAATGATGTTTCAAAATGGTTTTCACTGATTCTTCCGATATTCCAACGATGTCAGTAAGGTCTTTGACTGTTAATCGTCGATTCTCAAGCACTAATTCCTTGATTCTATTGACGTGTTGATCATCAGTTGGTGTTGATGGCCGTCCTGGACGTGGTTCGTCATCAACGCGTTCTCCACCCTCTTTGAATAATTTGTACCAATCAAAAACACTTGCTCGCGGCAAACAATTATCACCGAAGGCCTTTTGCAACATTCTGAATGTTTCGGCACCAGAAATTTGATTCCGTACACACAATTTAATGGAACTTCTTTGTTGAATAATTTCACTCATTGTAAAAATCGCCGAATGCACTTCTTGTACTTCAGAAAGACAAGCGTATACTAAACACTAATGATTATTTTGATATTACATTTGGCACAGATGTCACTGACAGCCATACCAACCTAGAAAAAAAATATTTCGACGAATGGGTTTTCGCGCGAAATTTAAATTAAAAAGTCTTACTATTTTTTGCCTACAATAGTATATATTTGTAATCTATGAATAAACCAGTCGGTAGAAGCAAGAATAGATATGTACAAATTGTGAAATTCCTTGAAGAATTTTTCAGTTATCCAAGGTCGTCCTAATACTGGTAGATATTTGGAGGACATATTTCGTGATGTGGCTAGATATTCTTCCTTGGGTCAGATTCTTCAACTCCTGCAGTTTCGCATCTTCAAATTTTTTCGGTCTACCAGAAATCTATGACAGTGTTACTTTCGTAAAATAAAACATGGCTTTGAAGCTTGATATCAGTAGAATAAAATGACATATGTATATGTCAAATCATACTTAAGCCCAGCGACATCTGTTAGAGAAACCAGTAATGATTCCGGTACACCTGGTATATATCGTTTCAGATCATTAAACTCTAAACTCCACCAAAATAGAATAAAGTAAATTTCCACGCCCAAAACCCACCCCCCAATTACAACACAATAGCAATTAACCACGCTTTTACGTAATCATATTTTAAGTGAATTTCTTTCGTATTTCAACCCCTCCGCCTTCCGGAGAAATAGCTGAAACGTAACCAGCCGGAAGTGATCGTCTAATGTCTAATAATCCTTGAACGTGTACATGTAGCGATGGGGTCGCGTTTCCCGAGCATTTAGCATGTCAGCTTCTCTGATAAAATGACAGTTAATAAAAAGCGGACCAACGCAACACAACCGTGGCGGGGCTAATAGTAAAGGAACGGCATGGTCCCTTCATCAAGCCATTTAGTAGCGATTATAAGGGTAGTTAAACGAGCTCACCGATCAAGAACGCTAGAACAGTGATTAAGCGGTTAAGTGGCAGATGGATAAAATGACAAAATGACTGAAAACAAGGGGGTAAATATTAATGTCTGACATAATTACTTTGTCGATATTGCTACGGTGCGTTAAACATTTCGAAATGAGCTCGGTTAGTTTGCCGAACAGCTGTGGTAGAAACACACTTGCGGACACAATTTTACTTGAAATAATTAGAAACATTTAACGTCACTTTATTTCAAAGCCTTCTCATTATAGAAGCAGGTGAAATTTATAAATACAGTCTCTCCGTTGTCTTCAATAACTTTTTGCTATATTATCTAACAGAAACATATTTACAAGGTAATTATTTTACATGTGCGGATACATGGTTGTTTCCAACAAATTCGGATATAAAATATATAAATAGTTATTGTAATGGAGAGAATACAAATTAAGTCTCACGTTGAAATGCTTTAAAATATATTAGGTGCGCAACTAAGTTTTCGCTGTTTTTCAAGAGATGGCTCCAGTAGTAAGTGCTGGTCGATTGTGACATAACCAAAACGTCATGAGCCAAGCTGAAACATATGGTAAACAAACCGCTTTGACACATTAGTGATTTTGTTTTTGCGTCATATACCTTTGGTTGTGTGAAAATGTCTGATTTTGTGCCAAATAATCGTCATTTGCGGGAAGCGTTGCTTTTCTTCTTTCATTAGAAGAAAACGGCGGCTGAAGCACATCGAGAACGCCAAGAAGTTTACGGAGATGCTGCTCTAAGTGAAACAACGTGCCGTGATTGGTTCCGTTGCTTCAAAGACGGTGATTTCGATGTTGACGACCGTTCGCGTGAAGTAAGACCAAAAACCTTCGAAAACGCCGAATTGGAGGCATTGCTCGATGAGGATCCGTGCCAAACGCAAAAAGAGCTTGCTTCAGCATTAGGAGTTACCCGCCAAGCCATTTCCCAGCGATTGCATGCGTTAGGAATGATTCAAAAACAAGGAACTTGGGTTCCTTATGATTTGAAGCCAATTTATGGAGATTGTATTTTGATTTGTAGGGATAAATTTGTATATTTCTTTCTTTTCTTTTTGGAAATAAACTATTATTATTATTAAAAAAAATTCATAGACACCTACCCAGCGCTAATTAATTCATTGCGTAGAAATTTCGTAGGCAAGTATTCTTACCACTGCGCCAGTCGTATAAATAATTTTACATCAGCGATAAATTCCCAAATAAAAAATGCATCACGACCGTCCTTGTTCTACTCCCAAATTTCACTTACTTCTTTCTGTAGGGCTCAATCTTTCTCGTTTTCTTATTAGGACATGTGAAACACATAGTCGCCCACAATTTATGGCCAAAAATAACAACAGCAATAATTCATTTTGTCAGTTTTCTCTATATACGTTCACCTTGAATTTGTAATACACAAAAGGCCATTTTTCACCCAACGTTTGATATGATATTCTATACGCTATCCATTTCTTTTGCTCCGCCTTCTTCCCTCTTGTTTTATGATAAAGTCCCTGCGCAAGGAATGTCTTTTGTACTTTAATATTTCATAAGTTCACAAGATGAATAATATTAGTGAGAAGTATAGTAGGCTACATATGTTTCCCGTGGTTGTGTAACATATAAAACAATATAACAGGGAGATAGGGTTGGGAAATTATTCCTATCAATAAATATTAAATCAAAATCAAACATCCGATACGAACACAGTTATTGTTATTATTAGTAATTAATGTGCTGCAAAATTGATTGTACGGTTAAAATTAATAGTTTACAATGCAATTTCTGATTCAACGACAATATAATTAGATATACATATATATATATATATATATATATATATATATATATATATATATTGGGTTGGCAACTAAGTACTTTCGGTTTTTACTGATAGAGAGCGTTGCTTTATTTTTTGTATAATGTATGTTAGTGCTGTACTTTACCGTTTGTCGCGTGATACTAGTCACATTGACGTAACTTCAGAAGCAAGTAGTGCGTGATTTTTATTAAAGTTATTAGTTGTGGGTTAATTGGAGTGCAGAAACGAACATTTTCGGACATATTTTACTATTTTATTCCCGTAAAGGAAAGAAAGCTGCTGCGGCTCACAAAAAGATATGTGAAGTTTATGCTGCTAATTGCTTAACAGAGCGCACGTGTCAGAATTGGTATAAAAAATTCCGTTCTGGGGATTTTTCCCTCAAAGATGAGCAACGTTCTGGTCGGCCTACTGAAGTTGATGATGACCAAGTCAAAGCCATAATTGAAGAGTATCGTCATATAACTGTTCGAGAGGTTGTGGAGAGGCTACATGTATCGCACACAACAATTGAAAAACATTTAAAATGTCTTGGGCTAGTTAAGAAGCTTGATATTTGGGTACCTCACGAAATGAAAGAAATTCATTTAACACAAAGAATCAACTTTTGCGATATGCACCTTAGACGAAATGAAATGGACCCTTTCTTAAAAAGAATCATCACTGGTGATGAAAAATGGGTCCTGTACAGTAACATAGTTCGAAAACGATCATGGAGCAAACACGATAAACCAGCTCAAACCACATCGAAAGCTGAATTGCATCCAAAAAAGATCACGTTGGCAGTTTGGTGGGATTACAAAGGTGTTGTGTTTTTTGAGCAGCTTCCAAGGAACCAAACGATCAATTCTGATGTTTTCTGTCAACAATTAATAAAACTGGGTGAAGCAATCAAAGAAAAACGGCCAGAATTGTCAAATCGGAAAAGTGTAGTTTTCCACCAAGATAATGCAAGGCCTCACACATCTTTGGCAACTCGTGGGAAACTATTGAAGCTTGGCTAGGAAGTGATGCCACATCCCCCATACAGCCCTGATCTAGCACCATCTGGTTGCCATTTATTTCGAAGTTTGCAGAATTCTTTGAATGGTAAAACTTTCACAAATGACGATGACCTTCACTCGCACCTGGTTCAGTTTTTTGCTGATAAGGACCAGAAATTTTATGAGCACGGAATCATGCAGCTGAAAGAAAGATGGCAAAAGGTCATTGAGCAAAATTGAAAATATATAATTGATTAAAAGTTATTCTTTGTTTAAAAAGAAAGCGTTTTATTTTATACTACAAAACCGAAAGTACTTAGTTGCCAACCCAATATATAGAGTGATTTCTATACGTGAGAATTTTGTACGTAATTTTGAAATTCTGTAATCTACAGAATCTGTTTTATTTTGTGATCAATAATTGCTCAAGTAATAATAAGCTTCCATTGAGTCAGATTTGAAACAGTTATTTTTCAAGGTCAGAATAGTGAAATCGAAAGGTATGAATAATGAGTTCGTATCTCACTAAAAATCTTAAGAAAAAGTAATGAAAATAAGAATAACTTTAACTATAATAACCACTGGGAAAATGTTTTTTATTACATAGAATAACCTAAAAGAGGTTATACAAAAGGTACTGGGAAAGTTTTGCAATATGACGCAACAATGAATCGTAGGAAGCTGCTTGTTGCTGCATCTTGAGACACGTTCATACATGCATAGTAGCCGTCACTCTATGTCGATGGACTCAGTTATTCATTAGCAGTGAGAGTGTAAGGTGCTTGCAATGGCATCGTGGTCACGATACGTGACAAGGGCAGTTTTGCGTTATAATTTCGTGCGTGGTTTAAACATAGACCAGTGCTTCGGAGAAATGACTCTTGCACTAGGTTATGTTTGTCCACATCGCACAACGATATTCAGGTGGTATAGAGAATTCCAAAGGCGAAATTTAACTGTGGAGGATGCTGAGAGGCAATGAAGGCCACGAGCGTCAGTTACGGAGGAAACCGTTACTACTGTGAGGAAAATGCTTGGCGAGAACAGGTGAGTGATCTACCAACAGGTAAAGGGTGCTTCAGGCCTAAATGCACCAACAATTCGTTCGATTCTGCATGATTATTCGCACGTGAAGAGCAAATGACACGACGTGTGATATGGTGCCGGGAGATGCTAAAAAAGTTTAATGAGGGACAACCTCGGTATGTAAACAATATCGTAAGAGCTGAAGAGACTTGGCTGTACTATTATGATGTGCCGACCAAAGCTCAAAACAAAGTTTGGGTCTTTGATGAGGACACACCCGTAGTTATCAGAAAATCCCGATCTGTAAAGAAGAAAATGATAGCTGTATTTTTCAAATCGAGTGGAAATGTGGAACGTGTCGTTTTGGACACACAGGAAACAGTCACAGCTAAGTGAAATACTGAACAGTGTCTACATAAAGTCATTGGATCTACGAAGAACCTGCGGCTAAAGTCAAGAGTGGACACCTGGTTCCTCTAGCACGATAATGCTCCAGCTCACCGCGCCAAAGCCTGCACCGAATATTTGACCATGACAGGATTGAAACTTCTCGAGCACTCTCCCTACAGTTTACATCTTGCTCCCTGCGACTTTGCACTGTTCTCACATGTGAAAATGAAGCGAAAAGGGAGGCGGTTTTCCAGTGATGAGACTTTCTGCGGGCTTGGGACAACGAGTGTGCTTTACTCCCTAATGAAACTTGGCAGAACTGGTTTAAAGATTGATTTCGGAGGATGAAGAAGTGTATTGAGTGTAGAGGAAATTACTTTGAAGAAAATTAGATAAACAAAGCTGTATAGCAAAACTTTCCTAGTACCATTTGTAATCTTTAGTATCCCATCAATCGATGTCTCGAATAAACTTTGAATGAATCACATCTTTTGGTTCAAATGCGATGTACATACTTGTTAAATTCGTTAGTAAAAGGGTCATAAGGAACTAACTCAAATATGGACTTACGAAGAATTTATTACAGTTTTAAGAAGTGGAATTTCAAATTTTGCATATTATTTACGTTTTCATATATAAATATATCTATTATAAAGAGATTACGGATGGCAACCGCCGTAAAATAATCCATCAGACGCACCACGATTGATTATATACATATACATATATCAGTTCGAATATCGTCGGGGTTTGGAAAAATTTATCATTATGCAAAATCGACATGCTCAATGGATGATTTCCGGAACCGATTCGTGTATCCATCTCTCTCGTAATCCGAACAAATCCGTTCGATTCGATTTCTGTTCTAAATATGGCATACGATAAACAGGGATAATGTAGTTAGATTAGGGTCGGACGAGGCATCGACGTACTGCTTAATAGATGAATACTATAATTAGTGTGTAGGTGGGGTGGAAATGATTTAATACTGACATTGATTTCCTGATTATTACTCATATTAATATTTATATCTGTGTATATGCGGAAACGTCAAAAATTATTGCACGCCGAATATAGATTTCAAATCAAATAGTTCATACATACATATATTATCCCTTAGGAGTTAGTTACATGAATATTGCGATAATTGTTAAATGTTAATGTTACACTATTGAAGTTTGTAGTCTAAGTCAATCCACGTTTATTATATATCGTGTTTGAAGAATTATCAAGAATATCGAAAAATATATAGTGAGTTCAAAGAAGAACATCTGCTTGTCAGGACCATATCTTAACACTTGGTTTTACGAGATTGATTTCCAATTTGAGTTGGTACGTGAGTTGTTTCTTAAGTTTTGCATATCAAACTAGAATAAAACAATAGATAGCTTTTAAAGACCTTATCGTTCTTTGAAGTATTCTCCACGAAGATTAATGCACTTTTGCATGCGCTCGAACCAACTCTGGAAGCAGTTGATCCACTCGTTTGTTAGTACAGTCAGAATTGCGTTTTTCAACTCATCGACTGCTCCTTCTGATGACTGGAACCTTTGACCACGCAGTCCGTTCTCAATTTTCGGAAAGGTATAGAAATCGTTGGGACTTAGGTTCGGAGTATACGGAGAATGGTCCAATAATTCGACGTTTTGTTGCGTTAAAAATGTAATTGTCTTGCATGCTGAATGCGGACTTGCATTGTTTTGGTGGAGAATGATTCGTCGTTCGGAGTTGTTTTTTCGAAGCTCGGCGGTAACAGTTCTTTGATCTTGTAGAAGAATTGTTGCTGCATGACTTACTTTCGAGACAAATGTCGCGACCATCTTTTTGGAGGCACTTTTGTCGGATCTTCTTCACCTTAATACACCCAAACAGACAACTGGCGTTTATTTTCTGGGTCGTATGAGTAAATCCATGATTCATCACCACTGATAATGTTGTACACGTTTTTAGAGTTTCCAGCGTTGAAGCGATCTAGAGTTTTTTTGACACTAATTCACCTGAGCTGCTTTCTGTTCTTCGGTCAACAGATGCGGTATCCAACGTGAAACTAATTTTTTGTCACGTAATTCTTTATGCAAAATTTTTTGAATTGAGGTCTTTAAAATGCCCAACAATGTTTCAATTTGGCGATATGTCACATGTCGATCTTCGTTGATGATCTTGCGCACAGCATCGACGTTTTCCTGAGTGGCCGCCGTTTTTGGTAAACCTGCTCTTGGATCATCGCAAAGACTAATCCGTTCACGTTTGAATCCTCCATAACAACGAGAAATTGTTAACTGATATGGTGCTTCGTTGCCGAGAACCGAAACTAACTCGGCGAGGCATCTTTATTGAGATAATTGTTTTCGAAAATTATAAAAAATTATTCCGCGAAAATGTTCTCTGTTTAATTCCATTTTTCAACTAACTTGTCAAATTTGACAGTTCATTGTTGCTACAACACAACACGTATTGCCCTGAAACTTTGGATTTAGGTTAACTAAACATGGAGGATAATTTTTAGTACTGACATTTGATTAGTGGCGCCCTCTATATCCCACCATGCAAAACTTAAAAGACATCCCACGTAACTAAAGCCTCCCGATAACCTCTTCACTCGCAGAGGTTATTGGAAGGAATCTGTTGCAAAAAGGATGTTTGAAGTTTAAATTATTTTACTGCCCATATTTTGTGCTTTAACTCGCTGTTTAACACCGTAGGCAACGACTAAATTAGTGCAAAAAAGGCTCCAATGGTATATCGAGTGTCACAGAATTGTTCTTCAGTGGTGAATCTAGAATCCATTTGGGGATAGATAGAATCCATTAGATGTTTAGTCGGAAACTCGAAGAAAAGAGACATTTTCAATTTTCTATTGAAGAATCTGTTCAACAAACACGAATTATGGCACGTTATTGTCTATGGGAGTAGGTTTCCTCTGATGTTCATCAAAAATACTTTAGCCATACAGTTTTACTTGAAACAAAAGTATTTAAAGTTCGTCTTCTTCCTTACCTTCTGAAGCTGGAAGATCCGAAATTCAAGTTCGTATTGATCATACATAACTTTTACCACGGCATCTCAAATCTTCAGATATTTTTCCAAAATAACACACATAGGACATTTTCACTAGAAGATTGACCAATTTAACATGCATACCACAGACCCTGAAGTATCTTTAAGATGCCCCGAAAAAGATATTGATTATTTGAATCTATGCCCTGACACGTCAATTAATATGTAACTGATCGAGTCAATATACGTGGATTGTTCAAAAGGAAAGATGAATTTTGAATTTTTTTGAAAAGTATTATCAATATCCATTTTGCCCCCTTCAAAGTAATCCCCCTCAGATATAATGCACTTATGCCAGCGCTTCTTCCAATCCTCGAAGCACTTCTGAAATGCGCTTGTCGGTATGGCCATCAGCTCGTTCTTCGATTCTGACTTTATCTCATCAATTGTGGCAAAACGCTTTCCTTTCATTGGTCTCTTCAGTTTTGGGAATAGGAAAAAGTCGCAAGGAGCCAAATATGGTGAATAAGGTAGGTGGTTGAGGCATGATTAGGGTGTTGTTTTTGGCCAAAAAATCACGAACAAGCATTGATGTGTAAGCTGATGCATTATCATGATGCAGAATCCATGATTTTTTTCCCACAATTCCGATCGTTTGAGCCCTATTGCTTCACGTCAATGTTGCATAACTTCCTTGTAGTATTCCTTATTAGCCGTATGACCTGCTGGCAAGAACTCATGATGCACCACGCCATTGTACTCGAAGAAAATAGTAAGCAAAACATTTACATTTGATCGAACTTGGCGTGCATTTTCTCGGCCTTCTGTAAAGCGCTTGTACCACTTATAAACACTTTTTTGAGACAGAGTGGACTCGCCGAATGCCACAGTCAACATTTCAAGTGCCTTGGAGCACTTTATTCCATTTTTAACGCAAAATTTAATACATATTCTTTGATCCATTTTTTTCAAAAGTCAAAAATCGAAGAACACACACAAACGTGACTAAGCTTTTCAGTTGTCAACAACAAACTACTAATTCAAATTGGCTGATAATGCCACACATATAACTAACACATGTGTACCAACATAACAAAAAAAAATTTCGGTAATCAAATGTACACAGCGCGCGAAAATTCAAAATTCACCTTTCCTTTTGAACAAACCACGTATTATTAATACAAATATAAGCTTAAGTCTCTGTTTGTACTCTTCCAAAACGTTTAATGGAGACTATGGTTGATTCGATTAATCAAAAAGAGTATGTAGAATCCCTTACCATGTCAATGTTCGTGTTCTATATACGTGTTTCTATATATCTTGAAATAGGAAACAATATGAAGAAATACAGTACATATACAAGGTTGAATTGAAACCTTCGCAATCTGACACATAGATGGCGCTTCGACTATCCAACAGAGTTTAGTTTTTGAAGTTACAGTTTGTTGTATAGCATTCTGAAATGCTTTTTAAAAAGATTTTGAAATGGTTGAAATCTGGGTGATCTGTTAAAAAAATTAAAACATAGTATCCTCCACTCATTAGCTCATGTCATTATATCCATCAAATAAAATTAAGCCGAATTGAAACTAATACAATCTGGACATATTTACAAAATATATTAATTGGATTTCATATTAGCAACAATAAATTTTTACGTATTATTTACATGAAATTCATACAATCCCTAGTATTATGTACAGTAAACGTAATAAAATATATGTAATCACAAAAATATTTTATAAATCAAAGTACAGGTATGACGCATATGTATTTCTTTAAATAATTTATTAGATTAAGTGAATAATTACATATAGGAATCTTCCTTAAAATATTTCTTCATCTAAAGCATTATCGTTGCTACAATAGAGTTCTTCTAGTTCGCTGTGTTTTTCAGATACATCAAGCGTCATGGCATCTCTAACATTTCCCATACACTCTAAGAATGCCTCTTCGCTGTCTTCGCATCGACACAAAACAATATCATCTTTGTATGTTTCATACAGTTCGAATCTGTGAAGAAATAAATATTATAAATAAATTAAAAAGAAAACGACATAAGTTTGACTTTGATAACACCGAAATCCTCGAAATAGAAAACAATTACAATAAATGTATAATGAAGGAAATGATGTATATAAAAGAAGAACAAAACATAATAAATGATAGAAGGGACGTTACCAATCCCAATGATATTTGTAAAAACTTAATATTTTAATAAAGAAAATAAATTGCGTGCATCTTCCTGTATATACAAGCATCCAGCGAATTTATAAATACATATGCAGTCATACCTGGCATGAGATAAAAAGAAAAAGAAAATAACAGATGTTGCTTTTAGAAAGCTTCAACTAAAAACATTTATAATGAATTATTAATTGGAATTCGGCATGTACACAATAAAAAAAATTGTTAATTTCAAAATGTTTGTGTGTTTGTAAATTTTACAATATTAAACAAAAGAGGTATACACAGTCTGTCGCAGAGAAAACGGAACTTTTTTAAAATAAAAACAAAAGCTTACTATTTGGGTAAAATTCATTTATTTTATTCAAAGAAGTCGCCTTCGGCTTCAGTACAACATTTTGCACGGTCAATTAATATGTCGAATGAATTTTTAAGATCGACGCATTTTTTATGGCTACAACGTCGGCATAACGCTGTTCTTTCATCGGAAAATGTAGCTTGGAGAATAGATAGAAATCGAAGGGAGTTAAATACGGTGAATACAGTGAATGGTTGATGGTTAAAATGCAATTTATAGTTAGAAAATCAGTGTAAAGCGTCGAGCGATGAGATGGTGCTTTATCATCTAACAAATGCCAGCTACCATTTCCACGATATTGAGAGCGCACACGACGAATACTTGCCAAAAGACGCTTCATAACACCAAGATAATATACAGTATTGATTGTTTGACTAGTTGGTACAAACTCATAAAAACAAATCAACATTGTCTTCACTTTTGACATCTCCAAACGCCTTTTTCTTCGGTGTTTTTTCGCTAATGGAGCTTTGACACTTGGTCTCTGGATCATATTGAAAACACCACGTCTCATCACCAGTTACAATAGAATACCTGAAGTTTTCATCCTTTTTTGAGTCTTTAATCACGTCTGTACAATGTTGAATTTAGTTGGCTTGTGTGATACAAACCCTGGACAAATCTTTCTCACTTCTAAATGCTGTGTCAAAATGCGATGAATTGAATCTTTGGAAATATTTAATTCCATGTCCACGTATCGTAATGAGGATTTCAGCTCATTTCTGATAAATTCATGCACGAGTTCGATGTTACTTTCCGTAACCACAGTTTTTTTTTGCATCAGGATGTTCGTCGTCATTTATGTCCGTACAACCGTCTTTAAATCGTTTATACCACTCATACACACTCGTACGTGATAAACACGCATCACCATACACCTATTTCAACAAATTAAGCGTTTCAGTAAACGATATACCGAGTTTGAAACAGAACTTGATATTGGCTCTTTGTTCAAAATTAATTTTTCGACCTATGCCAAATGCATACTCTTTCTATATATGTAATTTCTCTGCTTCTAATGATGCAAATATCACGATATTTTGACATACCATTAGTGAAAGATCTATCTTACCGAAGCATATTTTTTTTAATAGATGGCGCCACTAAGAATGATTTTCTAACTCATTTTCTAACTACGAGTGACATTTTAACCATCAATCATTCACTGTATTCACCGGCTTTGGCCTCCTACGATTTCTGTCTATTCTCCAAACTACATTTGCCGATGAAAGGACAGCGTTATGCCAACGTCGAAGCCATTAAAAAGGCGTCGACAGCGATCTTGAAGGACATCTCTAAAGATGATCTTAAAAATTCCATCGATAAGTTAATTGAGCGTGCAAAACTTATTGAAACCGAAGGCGACTACTTTGAATAAAATAAATGAATTTGACCAAAATAGCAAGCTTTTGTTTTTATTTTAAAAAAGTTCCGTTTTTTCTGAGGTAGACTGTGTATATTAATATTTGCCAAATTGTAAATAAATATTATATTTATGCAATCTCCTTATTAAATACAACAAATAATACTATCTGCTTCTGGTTTTCCTGGCTGAAACAGTTTCAGTGCAGTAGATCAGCCCTGAAGATGTCCCATACAAATGGGTATGAAACGTCGGCAGATATACTAGTGACGCGGTTCCAGCCCGGAAACCCAGAAGCAGACAGCATGGACCACGACCGCGGAAGTCTACGTACCAAATTACAACAAATAATTATTATTTATTTTATTCAATAAATTAAAATTAAGAAAACACAACTGTAGAGAAAATTATCAATGTTTAGACTGTAGCTTTTTATTTGGGTGTATTTCTTATTATTTCCGGATATTTATCGAGACTCAAACTCTTGTAATTGGGACCGCAGAAACCATAACTTTCGGCCCTCTTCACCTGAATGTCGACCTTTATCATTTCCCATACGATATTCAAACAATTTTCAAACTCTTTTCTGGTCTTCGAACATCGACATAAGTTTCTCTCATCTTTGTATTTATCGAACAAAACCAACCTATGGAATAAAAACTGGTAATACATCGAAAACGTTCGTTAATGACGAAATATAAAGAACGAGGGCCCTAATATATATTATTAGACCTTGCGGAACACTGCCTTTACCGATTTAATTTGAAATCGTATTCAGAATATTCTTAATTTTATATTGCTCGGTATGTAACCCACACTACAGCGTCTTGCTTCATTATTTGTTAGTGACATTTAATTTGAAACTTATTGTACATTGTGTGATATTCAAAGTCCTGTTTTTAATAATAAAATGTGAAGGATATTTACCTATAATCCCACACTAATTGATCTATCAACTCTGGATCAGGACAATTGTCTGCTAAATCGAATGTAAGTTTTTCTAATTCGTCCATAAACTGCAGATATTTATCTTCATCTGTTTCGAGGCTTAAGTCAAAGCTTATGGCGCAACTCGTTTCTGAATTAACCTAAAAATAACGTATTTTACTTTGTACTTAACTTCAATAATTATTTATTTACATGTTTTTTATCCTGTGGGAAATTTCGCGTGTTGAATAAAACATGGGAAGTGTTAAAGTTTGCTTACCTGTTGTATATAAGCTGCAAAAACACAACACAATAAGAATAGATGCTTCATTTTGTCAACTACACATATACGGCTTAATGTACCTATATATTAGTGTCAGTTGGTCATATTTGTTCGGATTTTATCAACAGGTATTGCGCGATAAGCGAATTTTTCCTTCATCTAAGTATTATTATCGCACTTACTCTATAAAATAAATATAATGCTTTATCATGATATGATATGATGTCTCATATATAAATCATTAATATACTTAAGATATGCAAAATTTGCAATCTAACAAGGGAATCTGAGTTACGAGGGTCGTTCAATAGAAAATCAAATATACTCAATGACATTAGAAGTGTTACACCTAGAAGGAATAGTTTCCTGGACGTGATTTTTTTGGTAATGTGATAAGCTTAAGTCAAGAATGAAACGATCAGATTTCCAAGAAATTTTATTAACATTAATTTGAAAAAAAATCAATAATGTGTTTGGCGACCCCGTAGCTGTAGACACTCCTGTACACGTCTAGGCATCGACAAAATAAGATGCCCGATGTCTGCTTGTGGCACCTCGTTCCAAGCAACTTGAACTTGGTGGATTAACTGTGCCAGAGTTTGTGGAGGATGGTTCAAATTGGTCAGTCTTCTCCCCATTATGTCCCACACATGTTCGATGGGATTTAAATCCGGTGAACGGGGTGGCCACGGCAAAACATTAACGCCAGCTTCTAGTAGAAAGTCCATAGTACGACGAGCAATATGTGGATGCGCGTTGTCTTGCTGAAAAAGGACGTGTGGACGGCCATCTAGATAAGGCAATAAAGTGGTTTGTAGAACGTCATCAACATAACGCGCAGCTGTCATACTGCCCCGAATAAACAGAAGAGGTGATCGGCTTCCATATGCAATAGCCCCCCAAACAATTACTCCAACAGTCCTGTGCACATGCCTCTCAACAGCAAATCCAATATCACGTCGCTCTCCACGACGGCGTCTTACCCTTTGACGGCCATCATGCATGCCTAGGGAGAATCGCGATTCGTCGCTGAATACGACATTATGCCATTCTGCTTCCCAATGCTGCCGTTCTCTGCACCAGTCCAAACGTTGAAGACGATGTTCTGCAGTCAAAGGAAGGACTAATCGTGGACGGTATGAAGCAAGTCCAAAAGCTCGAATGCGGCGATATAATGTTCGCATACTGACAATGCGACCTTCTACACCAAACCATTGGTCACAGAGTTGGCGCGTAGTAGCAAAACGGTCTCGCATAGCTAGTAGTCTGAAGTGCCTGTCTTGACGCTCTGCGGTACGCCTCGGTTGACCTGTTGGTCTGTTTCGTGTTCCTCTACCTTCTTCTGTCCACACCCTACACACACGCATTACCGTCATTGCAGTGGAACCAACACGGCGGGCAATTTCGCGGTAGGCCAAACCGACTGGGGAGAAGACTGACCAATTTGAACCACCCTCCACAAACTCTGGCACAGTTAATCCACCAAGTTCAAGTTGCTTGGAACGAGGTGCCACAAGCAGACATCGACCATCTTATTTTGTCGATGTCTAGACGTGTACAGGAGTGTCTACAGCTACGGGGTCGTCAAACACATTATTGATTTTTTTTCAAATTAATGTTAATAAAATTTCTTGGAAGTCTGATCGTTTCATTCTTGACTTAAGCTTATCACATTACCAAAAAATCACGTCCAGGAAACTATTCCCTCTAGGTGTAACACTTCTAATGTCATTGAGTATAGAATCAATCAACAACTAACGAGTTATCGAGTTTCTAGATGATGCAAATATTGATCGCTTACCATCTTTATTTGCTGGACTTGTCACTACCATAATACTCCCAAACAATGTAGATGTTCTTCAACAAAGAATTTTAGAAACTTGGGATAGTGTACCACATGTTACCATTGATTCCTTAATTTCAAGTATGATGATATAATAGAGGCAGAGGTAGATCGACGCATTATAGTGTTTTTAAGAAATGTTACGATGATATCTTACTGAAATTTTCATCGTTTCTTAATACGAATAAAATACGAGGGTGATCCCAGAAGTACCCGACCCAACAAAGAAAACACAAACATTTTGGAAAGAAATATATTTATTTTTCAACATAATCTCCTTTCAGCTCTATACACTTTTCCCAGCGATGTTCAATAAGTTCGATACCCTTTTTATAATAACTGTCTTGCTCCTCAAAATAGCCATTAACTGCTGACATCACTTCTTCCTCGTTGGAAAATCTTTGACCACTAAGCCATTTTACAAATTTGGGGACAGAAAATAATCCGATGGGACTAAATCTGGCGAATAGTGTGCACGAGATAGCAATTCAAACCTTAATTCATTAATTTTAGCCATTGCAATAACCAATTTGTGGGCTGGTACATTGTCTTGATGAAACAACACTTTCTTCTTAGGCAAATGCGGCCGTTTTGCTTGATTTCTTCGCTTAAACGTTGCAATAAGTTCGCATAATACTCGCGTTTGATAGTTTTCACTTTTTCAAGATGGTCAATGAAAATTATTCCACGCGCATCCCAAAAAAAAACGATGGCATGACTTTGCCTGCAGATGAAATGGTCTTCGCCTTTTTTGGAGCCGGTTCTCCCTTTTGAGTTCATTGTCCAGTGCTAAACAATTTTATTTGACAGTAAAAACAGAATTTTCACAGAAAATTTAAAAAAATTCAAAATATTTTTTATCGCACATTTTCAACATTGATGATATCATGTGCCCCAACTGGCAATACAATTTCTATATTATTAATCACAGAATTGTCTTACCTGTGAATTTCTGGTCGCCATATACAAGTATATCTATAAATATGTATTCATTTTATTTAATTTTTATATTTGTTCTATAAATTGGAAACTATTACACAGTAAACGTAATTATTATTATTATTATTACGGCGTAGATTTATCTCGCACTGCCTCAACTCAACGTCGACTCAACCTATGTACTTATGTATCTATCGGTTTGAGCTCGGACTGTACGCTGCTGATATTACGGCGATAATATACATCGTATTTTTTCCTTTTTAATGCTTTGTGTCTCCATACGCAAGAATATTATTATTATCATTATTATTACCTGTTTAAATGCAGATTAATGTAGGGTGTTTTTCATACCTTGTGTCAGAATAAGGAGTGATTCAAATACCGCGCCAAAATAGTGTATATTTTGAAGAGATTTCATTGGTTCTTGGACAGACAAGTTTAATATGGATAAATGAATGCCAAATATCCGCCATTTTTCATAACTTGTAAACGTTTAATTACATTTTTGCATTGTTTTATTTTAATAATATTTAATCTTAATTTTGGATAGGTTGTACATATTAATCGATAGAATTTATGTTGATTAATAAAAATTTGTAGCGTTTTCGAATGAACTATGTTTATTATATTCAAAATTATTAAAATCTTTATTGCAGGGTCTCTATACTCAGGTGGGATAACTCCATCACCACCACGGTTCTTATCTAGGGGCAACACTTTCAGAGTAGTTACAGGGGATACTGTAATCTTACCATGTGAAGTCCAAAACTTAGGTGAGTTTTTTTAAATTTAATTGACTAATTCTTTATTTTTTTTAAATATTATCATATGCTGGAAAAAAATAAATATGTTCAAAATTATTGAATCGTTTTATTTTTTTTATATTCTGAACAATCCTTTATTTTAATAAATTTATGCTCTACATATAGTACATGATTAAGTGCAAAACAAAACTCTTTCTTCTTCATTTCTCTTTTTAATTGATTGGTCTTTCCATTGTTTTTCAACGTTTTCTTTATAGCACAGTCCAATGTGGTGCTATTTACTACATATAACATTCTTTTCATCAACTCAATCATGACAATACGAGGATAGTTTGACAAGTAGTGAGAATGACGCATAGATGGCGCTCTAATTGGTAAAACAAATGCACTGTAATTTAGGTTGCCTATTTATATGTTTACGTTCCGATATTTAGATAAATCGGTTGATTAGTTTATTTTTGACAGCTGATTGAAAAAGAAGCAACACGTCATTTTGTTATAATGGAAAAAGCAGAGTATCGTGCGGTGATTAAATACTTCGTAATTAAGGATATGACAGCTACCGAAATAAAAGATGAGTTACGGGAAACAATAGGTGAATCTGCTCCATCATCCGTCACAATAAGTAGATGGGTAAATGAATTTAAACGTGGTAGAACAAGCTGTATGGATGAAGCGCGCTCTGGAGCACCCAAAATCGTGACTTCTACGGAAATGATTATACAAATCCATAATATTATTACGCAAGATCGACGACTCAAAGTGAGAGAGATAGCAGACATGGTAAACATTTCAACAGAACGCGTACACCACATTTTAACGAAAGAATTGGGCCTTTCCAAGCTTTCGACAAGATGGGTGCCGCGATTGCTTACGACTGATCACAAGTTCACTCGTTTGCGCATTTCCAATGAGTGTTTGGACCTTTATAAGCGGAATCCGGTTGATTTTTGTAGGCGATTTGTTACTTGCGATGAAACTACCAGGAATGGCAAAGAAACAGATTCTGTTTCACCAAGATAACGCTCCCTCGCATATCAGCACAGTTGCGATGTCCAAAATCCACGAGTTGCATGTCCAATTAGTACCGCATGCGCTTTATTGGCCGGATCTAGCCCCTTCCGACTCCCACCTTTTTCCAAAATTGAAAACGGCACTAGGTGGAAAGAAATTTTCGTCTAACGACGAGCTTATCATCTTCGTAAGTGAGCCTTCCGGAATCGCATTTTAGAGATGGCATAAGGGCATTGGAGCACCGTTGGAATAAATGTATTGCTCTTTCAGGAGAATATATTGAAAAATAGAAATAATTTTGTATTTAAAAAATTCGTTTTTCTTTTCCATTCTCACTACTTGTCAAACTACCCTCGTATGCCGGTCCATCATCCCTTATTATCAATGCATAATGTCTATGCGTAAAAATGAAAGACCATCTTAAATGCGTACGGTACATGTAGATTGCATCTTTTTGTAAAAAAAACTTACACCATAAGATCCCATTGAAAAATAGTTGTTTAATTTAACTTTGTATCACTTGAAGATGCTGTAAGACGAAATGTACATAGGGGAACTAAACCAAGTGTTTTATTTTTAATTATATGTATTTATTAGTTAGATGTTTCACCAGAAGACTGTATAGTCAATTAATAACTCTAGGAAGGAGTCTAGGTACAGGCAACAAGGTAATATCTGAAATTGATATCTTTTTTGAGGGGAAGAAGCTTAAGCACCATTTTCCAAGCCTGTAAAATTGGAAAGAGACTATTTAGAAAAATTTATTCAACTTTTGTGTATGTTTGAAGTGTATGCTTCTTTAGTCTACTTTCTTTAATACAGTTGCAAACTCGTTACTTATTCTCTTCTGAAAGGCAAAATATAGCGGTCATTAAATAGAGCTATATTTACTCGTTTTTCCTTTCCATTCTCACTACTTGTCAAACTACCCTCGTATACGTACATACGTATTTATTTGTCTTAATATTGAAATACTTTATGTATGTCTAGATCTTTCTTTACTGCCAGGTATCTAACAATTTTTCTTGCTTTTTGTGTGTCGTTATATCATAATTGTTTTATTATTAGATCTGATGTTTATGTTTTTTTTAATCCTCTAAGGACCGACGTAGCGATTATTACACTACAAGATATTGTGACGTATTTTAAAGTTTAGACACCCAACAAAGTTAAACATGAAAAATTTACATTAACATTTAGATATTAGACTTCTTTCTAGATTTTTAAGATTTTTTTTTCTCGGAAAGTAGTATCAGAACTTCCTTTTTCATTAAACCTTTAGAATCGACCGTTCAATAAAAAAAAACAATTAAAGCAACTTATTCAGGAATACAAAACTTCACTATTAAAAACCCCCTTCTTTATTCGGATACCAATGAGTCCTTCGCTTTTCCTTTTCTATTTGTGTAGAGAAACACTGAAAGTGAGCTCCCCAATTAGAATTCGTTCGAGACTTATCTACCGTTTAAACGCGTCGCTACTTCCTCCCCAATCCCCCCCCCCACTCACCCATCCCTAATAAAACAATAGATTTTTCCACAGAAATAATTAAAGAAACTCTTCCCTTTGAAAGGGACAAAAATATACGCAAATTGAGACGGTACGTGTCTGACGGTAAACGGAAAGAGATACGTAACCCAAAGAAGGACGGAAATATCAAGTCGAAAATGGTTGGAAAAGGGAGGAGAATGTACCGTTTCTCTTGTTCTCCCGTCCTCTTTTAAATGAAGGGGTTCGGAAGACAGAATCGTCACGAACTGCCGGAAGGATCAATTTTACCGCTATAACCGCTAAGGACCGCTTATGCCGCTCCATTCTCTTCTCTATCTTTATCATTTGCTCCGCAACTTCGCGTCTGTGTCTCTTTAAATCGCGTACAAACCTTGATGTCTGTTAGATTTCGAATTTTACTGTTGGTGTTCATAAATAAAGTTCCCTATATAAAGTTTTGTCTATTAAAAGGAAGTGATCGTGTCTTTTTTTTTATATGAGATCCTAAATTGTTTTATATTGGCTAATACTTATGCAAAAGTTGCCTGTTTTTCATTAAAATAAGCAGCCGGTGGAGCTTCAGCATCCTTACACCTCTGTGATTTTTTAGGAGTGGAAAAAGGTGGTAATTTGATAGTTATGGCAACAAATTGAAGCTCCATTCTTTAATATTTGTCATAACAATAATTTTTATGGAGCCATACATTGCTTTTTCTTTCCTCTGGACTTAGTTTTCCTCTATCTTTATTACATGCCTCTACCATCTCAACGACTAGGGCCTAATATGTATGAAGAAATAAATTACTCAATAGTGTAGGTGATATTTCGACAGGTATGGAAACAATTCAAAGCTCTATTCTTTAATTTTCATCATATCAACTCATGTAGAGCCACATATTGCCATTTCTTTACTCCATCTCCTATCTATTGACACTATTTTGGACTTACTTTTCCTTCATCTTTATTGCATGCCTTCCAATATGTATGAAGGGGGCCTAATATGTATGAAGAAATAAATTACTCAATAGTGAAGCTCTATTCTTTAATTTTTGTCATAACAACTCATGTGGAGCCACGCATTGTCTTTTCTTTACACACTGTTGCTTTATGCGCACCTATTCCATGTATTGATTAAAAACGTTCAAACATTTTCGAAAACCCACTGTATACAATTCTATTTAATGTTTCCTGTTAGTAAGTTATTAAGCCTGTTCATATATTTCATTGTTATATATATATATATATATATATATATATATATATATATTGTATATATATACATCCCGATTCCGGACGTCAACACGCATCCGGCGGTGTCCGCGCGGTCGCCGAGAGGCCCTTGGTTCGCGAGATAGCATGCCGATTTGAATGAAAATCAAAAATTTTCGCGATTTTCGCAAATTGGAAAAGCGTTTTTTCGAATATCTCGAGAACCGAAGGAGCCAGTGCATTCCGGTTTCGTTTTTCGTAATCAGCGGGTTCGAATACATAAAGTAGACGCATGAAAATGTCGAAAATCGACACTTCAAGTTCGTCGTTGTAGAGCGAACCGTTTGGCAGCAGTGGCAGTTTGAATTTTCGCAAAAATTTTCGGTTTTCCGGTCATAACTCGAGAACGCGACGTCGTAGCGGGTTCCGGTTTGAAGCAGTCGATTCCGGACGTCAATACGCATCCGGCAGTGTCCGCGCCGTCGCCGAGAGGCCCTTGGTTCGCGAGATAGTATGCCGATTTGAATGAAAATCAAAGATTTTCGCGATTTTCGCAACTTGGAAAAGCGTTTTTTGCGAATATCTCGAGAACCGAAAGAGCTAGCGCATTCCGGTTTCGTTTTTCGTAATCAGCGGGTTCGAGTACATAAAGTAGACGTATGAAAACGTCGAAAATCGACGCTTCGATTTTTCCCATTTTTAAATTTTATCATTTGAGATTCAAAAAAATCGCAAAAATGTTCATCTTTCCAAAGTTCTGGAAATTACATATAATTTTTATAATTTTATTAATTTTCGTCAATATTACAATATCGTTTTTCAACATTATCTCAATTTAAGTGAATACATTTATCCCAACGATATACTAATTTTTTTAAGCCGTCCTTTTTTCGGTGTCTTGTCGATCCACCTATTTATGGCATGTTTTACGTCAGCTAAACTTTCAAATCGAACACCCCGTAAGGGTTTTTTCAAATCTGGGAACAGATGGTAATCACTGGGTGCAAGATCCGGGGAATAAGGTGGGTGTAGCAGCAGTCCCAATGTAAATCGTTCAAAACATCCTTCGTTTTTCTTGCGGTTTATGCTCTGCATTATCCTGTTGCAATAACGGACGCTTATGCAACTTTCCAGGCCGTTTTTTGACTAGTGCCTGTCGCAATGGTCCGGATAATAAACTTGAATAATATTCTGCATTAATTGTAGTACCTCTCGGCAGATAATCCATGAAAATAATCCCTTCGCAATCCCAGAATACAGTAAGCATTACCTTTCCAACAAACTGAACTGCACACGCCTTAAGTGGAGGCCCTTCTTCAGGTTTGCGCCATTCTTTGGATTGACTTTCCGTCTCAGGATTGAAGTAAGGAATCCACGTTTCGTCAGTGGTTATTATTCGTTGCCAAAATTCTTCACCGTAATGGGCTAACAGCTCTTAAAGTTGAATTGAGTTTCTGTTCTGGTCCCAACAGCCTTGGCATCCAGCGCGCCGAAACCTTGCTAACGCCCAAACAATCATGCAAGATGTCATGAACTTGTCGTGTACCTATCTCTAGGTGTACACTAATTTGACGAATAGTCATTCGCCTGTCGTCTTTCAGTAGATTTTCGACTGCAGTAATGTTTCTTTCATTTACCAACGTGCTTGGCCGCCCACTGCATGGATCGTCTTCTAGTGATGTTCTACCGGCTTTAAAACGATCGATCCACCGATAAACAGTACTTTTGGATTCTGAAGATTCACCATATACTCCTTGCAGACGACCAATAATTTCTGACGTTTTCATATCTTCTTTCCACAAAAAGAAAATCATCGCTCTTTGAGATTTTGCCGCTTGTTCCATGTTTATAAAAACAGTGCTACTAAAACGCGTCTACATCAGTCGAAAACCTGAATCAGACTGAACAATGTTGCACTAGATAGTTGCATAAACATATCAAGACTTGTCTGGCATCAATAACATTGCGTATAAGTTCTGCGCTATTTAATTATAGCACTAATTCCCGGAATATTGGAAACACCCCTCGTATATATATATATATATATATATATATATATATATATATATATATATATATATATATATATATATATTCGATCTTGATTAATTTAATACAGCGCAGATTGTAAGGATACTGTCTCTCTGTTTCTTTCACTCTGACTGTTGTGTTGACTGGATGCTAGACCTAGTTGATCTAGAAGAATCCCAGCTCACCTCTCTTAACATTTTGCAAAAGAATTCAACCAAAAAGAGTCTCAATTAAGAGTTAAATATAGTGCTGTGAGCAAATACTCACATCAACATTTAAAATTTATTCAATAATTCATAGCACCTGTAACTGCAAAATGTACACTCGTGGTATATTTTAATAGTTACAAATGAATGTAATATGTATATTCCAATTATATTCGTGGAACAGTACAATGTATATGTTTACTCTTCTTTTCATACAGCAATAAACAAAGACAGAAATATAATGTCTACTCTGTGTTTGCACAAGTTGGGCTCTAAAATTTCAAGGTGTATTGTTCAACAAAGGCTGATGAGTTTTTTAATTGTTTGGAAATTACATCGTTTAGGGAAATATTTCCGTTGGCAGTACTGCTTTTTACTTTCAACCGACCGCAATTCGTTCTATTTTGTTGGAACGAATGTTGGCACGTTGAAAAATAGTTATTTAAGTAGCCGTATTATGCAGTAAATGCGCCTAAAGCGTTGAAAATGAAAATGCGAGATGGAAATTTTGGTGAATATTAAGTTTTGTTTTGTTTAATTTAAATCTCTGAAGTAATTTAAAAAAGTATCCAGTTTGCGGTTTATTGACAACATTTTTATAATTAAGATTAATTAGTTGTCGTGGAGATATACAAAGTTCATTCAAAATATTCTTAATGAACGTAAAAATAGCGCCATCTACATTTCGCCGACGGAACTACAGTATTGTGCAAATTAATGGAAACACAATATAACTAAGAAAACCGTTTATTTGTCATATATTCACGATGAGATGGTATAAAATTATAAATTACTAATAATTTAATAAGAGATATGCTCTCCTTTGGCTGCGATGACAGCCTGACAGCCTTTATTTTCTCGTCCCGAAATCACACCTGAATTACTACTTCTATCGATTTTGTCTTCGTTGTACAGTCCATTTTATGTGACCTAGCCTTACAAATGGCCCATAGATTTTCAATTGGGTTTAAGTCTGGAGAATTTCCAGGCCAGTCGAGGAGAGTTATTTCTTTTTCCTTGTAATATTTGACCATAACCTTCGATTTGTGGCATGGAGCTGAGTCCCGTTGGAAAATTAAACCTCCGTTTGGCTAACATTTCTTTAGATCTTTTCCCAAATACTTATCCAGTAGCTCTTTATATTTCTGGCTGTTCATCATGCCTTCTATAGGCACCAGCGATCCAGTTCCCATGTACGAAAAACATCCCTAAAACATCTTCTTTTCAGGACTTTTGACAGTCTGATCGATATGAGCTGCAGTGAGTTTTTCATCTCCACTTTTTCTCACGAATTTTGATCGCTGCCCCTGCACCGAAAAATGGGACTCGTCTAAGAACAACATCTTTCTCCAATCTTCCTCATTCCATCCGGCATATTTCTTGGCCCAAATAAGCCTCTGCTTCATTATTCGTTGAGTGAGGAGTTGCTTCTTTTGTGGTCAAATGGCTTTTCTTCCAGACTCTAAAAGTCTCCTACAAACTGTCGAGTCATGCACTTTCACTCGAGCGTCGGCTAAAGTCTTTTTGTAGTTCAAATCTAGTTTTTTGGGTTCAGCTTGCTATTTCTGACCAAAAAAGTGACATCCCGGGGTGTCATCTTCCTCTTTCTCCCACGTTTCACTTCAACTATTCCGGTTTTTTTGCTTTAGGATCTTGCTCACTGCTCCTTGACTAACACCACATTCCTGAGCAATATCTCTCTGTGTCATTGAAGTGTGCTTACTTAATGTTACAATTCTCTCACTTCTTCTGGGCGTGATATCCATATCGCGAACAACCGGTAAAAGCACAATATAAATCAAATTTTGAACTTTGAAAGAGTATATGTGAACAAACTCTCTGAAACGCACAGACTAACTGTGTAATATATTCCCAGTGATATAGGTTATGTTTTTTGACATAAAACTACTATCAGAGCTGACCTAACAATGTCGCCACATTCAGAAAACTAGAAAAATAGTCATGATTCCATTAATTTGCATAATACTGTATCTAATTTGACGTCTTCTTTAATAACTATTAAAATTTCGAAAAGATATCTGAAGGCATTACATAATTGTCAATCAAATTGTATGCGTGGATCTATCAAACATAAATGTAAATGTATTTGTGTATGGGTATGTGTAATATAATTTGTTGTCTAATTGTGAGATAGAGTTTATTAACTTTTGCAAACTTTGATGAAACACTAATACATCTCTAGTTGTCCAACTGGGTATTAAAGAGCTATCTCCTTATGGTTTCATTGCTCGAAATCTACCTCCATTAATTCATTAAACTTGGGCATAAGGGCATTGAAAATTGACACTGATTCTTTCGAATATTTAAATTTTATGGCAATTTCTTCGTTTTTTTTTGCGATTTAGAGCTCTGTAAGCCCGAACGAGCTATCGTGCTGTCGTTTCTTTATTCGGAACCGGCGCGCCCTAATCCATAAAGTTAGGACATCAGAATTTCGTCGAAATTTCTCAGTGTTTCTGTACGATTTCGAGTTCTGCGACCCCGAAAGAGCTATCGCGCTATGGTTTCTTTGTTATACACCAGAATGTCCTAATCTACATATTTGGACGTATACGAGATGTCCAGTTCTAGGGTGTTAAATTTCATAGCTCGAGGTTAAAAGAAATCGTAAAATTTTCAAAACACTATAACTCACACATTTTTCACACGATCGGCGCAAACTTCACCCAGAATAAAAATACTCTTCAAAATAATTAAGACGAGCCCAAGGCCACTCCAATAGGTCGAGCCGTTTGACCAACTCAGCAATTCAAATTTTTGCAAAAATGAGTTTTCGGTCGCTAATCGTTTCTTGGGCCACATTCAACGCTTCTGCCAATTGTTTTCGAGCTTGGGTTGGGTCGTCATCCAATAACTCCCGCATTTTCGCATCTTGAAATTCTTTCGGTCTACCAGAACGTTCTTTGTCTGCTACATCTAAATTCCCACTTTCGAATTGTCGAAACTACGCCTCACATGTTTTTATGATTGGAGCATACTCATTGTAAGTTTCTACTAGTAAACTATGACTTACAGCGGCCTTTTTCTTTGTGCAGCAAATGCACTTTCTCAGGCACGAAACTCGACATTTTCAAAGAGGTATGAATCTATGACAGTGTTACTTTCGCAAAATATAACATGTATGGCCTTGAAGTTTGATGTCAGTAGAATAAAATGACATACTTATATTTCAAATCGTAACATTGTATACTTAAGCCTAGCGACATCTGTTGAAAAACCGGTAATGACTTTCCGGTACACCTGGTATGTTAAATTAAAATTTTTCCCAACCGTTTTTTTAAAGTACGTGTGATAACTGCAGACATTTTACGCATAGATATGCCTAACTTAAAAAAATTAATCAGGTCGAAACAAGAGGCCATCAAGTTAATGCCTACCGAAAAACTCGTTAAAACAGACTCTGATGAGGACGATATAACTTCCACAGCCACAGTTACTGCATAAACGAAAATTTACTTTGTATCGTTAAAATTTTACGATTTTTTTCACGTGAAGGGCGAGTGTGGGGATAGAATACAGAAAATTATTTCTCTTGTATCCATCCCTTAGCTCCACGACCATCGGGCACGTTCACGATGGCCTTTTTTAAATACAACATTTTCTCGGTTTTACACCGCCTCTTTGACGGTTCTAAACCGCAGAATCTCCGGCGTATTCAGTCTCATTTACATGCAAATTGAACTTCGCTCAAATTGAGACGAACTGCTCACAGAGAGAGAGTTTCAACAAAAGGGCGGTTGCATCATGCAAAGTACGATGGAGTGGGGAGGGGAACATACAAACTGGGTAGATGTCCGTTGTGCGAGAATTCGGCGGAATGGGGAAACGTTCGGAACGGGATACGATGGGTGGGGTTGGAGGGTGGACGTTGGAATGGGTGAGGGATCCACTTCATAAACCTAGGAACCACGCCAAAGCCGTGTAAAAATCCCCGACTGGAAAAAATACACGAAAAGGGACAGAATGAAATCGTGTCATAATTTGAAGCTAGTCACTGTTGGTGTTGGCTTCAAGCGTTCGGTTATTTCGCTCTTCATTCATTTTTAGACGCGACCTCGGTTCGAATAAAAATGATAGGTCAGACAGAAATTAATTTACTTTTTGTTTCTAAAATCGCTTACTTCGTTAATGCAATAAATAAAATGTAAAACGTTATTGTGTTCATGGTAGTCAGAATATTTCGAATTTAGCTTTAAATTTAGCAGAATGAATCTGCTTTTTAACAATAATTCAATTAGAAATTTCTTAAATTTTAATAGAGATTGTGGCTGATTGAATTAATCAAAAAAGGTAAATAAAATCCTTTATCACATCAACTTGCTTTGTATGCGTATTTCGACAACTAAGTTGTCACCATCAGGAGATAATTAATCAGTGTCGCACCTAGACCCACTCTAAATTCGCACAGAATAATACCGCAGGACCGCAAAATTCGCATTGATTTGTTTCACTCAGTTTAATTAAAGGGTGTTTCAAATTTCGCGGTTTTCTTAAAGACTAAATAAAACACATAATTTGCATTCGCTTTCAAAAACTTTTCATTGTTAATTGAAGTATCGGTTATGTTATTTATATGCGAAAAATAATATCTGCCAAATGGCCTCCTCTTGCAGCTCCACAGACGTCCACTCCTTTGTTAAAATTTTCAATGACATTTTGACATAATTGAGGCTCTATCTCAGCGATGACACGAATAATTTCATCTTTCAAAGCAGGAATTGAATGTGGATTGTTTTTATAAACCTGACTTTTCCCATAACCCCAAAGAAAATAGTCTGACGGTGTCAAATCACATGATCTTGGTGGCCAATTAACATCACCGTTTCTTGAGATTACACGTCCAGGAAATTTTTCTTTCTATAAATCAATTGATTCGTGTTCAAAGTGATGTGTAGCGCCATCGTGATTAAACCACATATCCTCTAGATCAATATTCATTAATTCAGGCCGCAAGAATTCGGTTATCATCCGATGATATCGATCACCATTGACAGTTACAGCTTCACCAGCAGCATTTTCAAAGAAGTAGGGTCCAATTACGCCACCTGACCATAGTACAATAAAGCACACTAAACAGTAACTCGTTCAGGATGCTTAGGTTTCTCATGAATAATTCGTGGATTTTCCTCACGCCAAATACGGCAATTATGTTTATTAATATAGCCACCAAGTTCAAAATGTGCCTCATCGAAAAACATTTTTTTAGAAAAATCAGCTGGTTGTTCATTGATGACATTGATAAATGAACGACGTTTTAAATGGTTTAATGGCTAAAGTTCCTGTGTTATTTAAACCTCATATGCCTTCAGAGCTAAATCCTTGTGTAAAATACGCCATGTTGTTGATCCACTAAGTTCAAGTTATTGTCAACGTCGTCTAATGGACATTTTATGATCTTCAACAACACTTTCACGAACCAAACCAATATTTTCTTGTGAACGACCATTACGACTGCATTTTTCACTCTTTTGATCTTCCACGGAACCGGTCTCTTGAAATTTTTTAATAATTCGACCAATAGTGCTTTCAGATGTATGATTATGTAAACCATAAAATTCACGTAATTTTCTAAAAACTCTGTTCACAGAACGCTGTTTTTCATAAAATAATTCAACAATTTGAATGCGTTGTTGTAGCATGTACGAAGCCATTTTTATAAATGTCATACATCACACTTTTTAAATGCCCACATACCCAGATAAATTCAGTGCGCCATCTATATTTTATTTATTCCTAAAAAAACCTGCGGAATTTGAAACACCTTTATTTCCTAGTTTTAAAACTTATCCTAACGTATATTCAGACGGTTACACTTTAGAATCTTTTTTAAAGGACATATTTTCTAGGAATTCAACTTATTATTATTATATCAATTTATATGCTTACCGTTTTACCCAGTGACGAACAATTTAAATAGGGTTTTTAAATAGTGCGGCTCCAAAGACTTAAATCTCTCTAAAGAAATGCGAAAGGTAAAGTCGAATAATCAGAAATCGGAGATTATTGAAATAAAATGCCTAGATTGCAATAAATAATACATCAATCATACTAAACGTTTGATAGGAATCCGGTGTAAAGGACATATGGCACACATAAAATTTAATCGACTTGAGAAATCCAGTTTAGCGAAACACGTGCTAGAAAATAATCATTGTGTAACTGCGAGTCTGCATTTAATCGAAAATATAAATAAATGGATAGGTATGAAAGCATATTTATTAAAAGAGAAACCATATGTTAATACAGATAATGGTCAAATAACATATGTATTGTTGCTTCTTTGAATTCCTAGAAAATACGACGTTTAAAATAGGTCTGAAAGTGGAACCTAAGCCTCCACATCCCAGGAAAATATGAGGTCCAATCGTAAGAAGGAAAAAAAAGAGGAGCTGGAGGAGGAGGAAGTAGAAAAATTAGGAGAAAAGAGAAGAAGGAGGGAGTAAAGGAAGAAGGAGGAGAAAGAAGAATTCGAAGGAAGAAAGAAGAAGGTGAATAAGAAAGAGAAGAAAAGAGAAGAAGGAGGGAGTAAAGGAAGAAGAAAGAGAAAGAAAAATTCAATGGAAGAAAGAAGAAAGGAGATTAAGAAAGAGAAGGAGAGGAAGAAAAACAAGGAAGAAACAGAAGAAAAGAAGGAGGATGAAGAAAAAAATATACGAAACCCAAACTTAATTATCAACAAAATCGGACTTTAAAAGAATAGATCGACTGCTTGAAAGAAGACGTTTTTGACTCTGTTTTTGGAACTTATGGAAAATTTGTCTTGAAAAATTATTTTCAACACTCGTAAGGTACTGGGGCCTAACATAGGTAGTTCCCATTTGGTATCAATAATTTCAGTGTTCCTGGTATTACCCCCAAGTGCATTAATAAAGGGTTTTCCAATAAGGACTTGACAACTTTTTTTCAAAATAAAATGCAGACCATTTGAGATATTTCAGAAACTTTATTATCGGGTTGAAGTACAATCAAAACATTTATGAATGGAACTCGACTTCGTTCATATGGCCACCGCGGGCACGTTTGCAGCGGTCGACTCGTTGGACCCAATTTTCGATGACTCGGCCACACAATTCGGCCGAAACGACTGCTATTTCGCGTTCAATGTTGGTTCTGAGCTCTTCCAACGTTGTCGGCTTGTTGGCATAGACCAATAACTTGACGTAGCCCCAAAGAAAAAAGTCTAGAGGCGTTAAATCGCACGAACGAGGGGGCCAATCGACTGGTCCATTTCTTGAGATAACACGATCATCAAACTTATTCTTCAATAAATCGATTGTAACGTGTGCTGTGTGGCTTGTGGCACCGTCCTGCTGAAACCACATATTGTCCAAGTCCATATCTTCCAATTCGGGCCAAAAATAATCGGTAATCATGGCGCGATAACGATTACCATTCACAGTAACGTGACGATCATTATCGTCGACGAAAAAATATGTCCCTATGACGCCGCCAGCATGCAAACCGCACCAAACAGATATTTTTTGTGGATGAAGTGGTGTTTCATGAAGCACATGTGGATTTTCACCCGACCAATAACGCATATTTTGCTTATTGACGAACCCATTGAGCCAAAAATGAGCTTCGTCACTGAAAATGATTTTGCGATGAAATTGATCATCTTGGCGCATTTTTTCCAGAGCCCAATCGGAGAACGTATGTCGCTTCGAATGGTCCATCGGCTTCAATTCTTAAATCAGCTTGATTTTGTATGGGTGTAAACCAAGATCCTTACGCAAAATTCGCCATAAAGTGGTCTGGGCGATGCCCAACTCTTGAGAACGCCGTGGAATTGACTGATTTGGATCATTTGCTACGGATGTTTCAACGGCAGCGATATTTTCGACACTTCGACCAACCCGTTGTCTCACTGGCACGACAACATCACACAACGAATATGTAGACTCAAATTTTTGCACTAAACTTGTTACTGCCTGTCTACTAGGGCGAGAATTACGACCGAAAATCGGAGTTAACGCCCTTAAAGTAGCGGTCACCGACTCCGAATTTCTGTAGTAAATTTTTATAATTTGCAGACGTTGTTCGTTCGTGTACTTTTCCATGATGAAAATGTTAAGTTTACTGAATAAATTGACAGTGACGGTTCGATGATTAGCGAAAGGGTGCGTTCACAAATTGAATTAAAAGTTGTCAAGGCCCTATTGGAAAACCCTTTATATAACCGTTCCAGACATGAATTTCCACTATTGTAACAAATCACTAAACTAAAATTACTAAAAAGCACTCATTTTTCATAATGGTACAGCACTAACAAGGAAGAGGTTGGGAAGCGTAATACTTTAAAACTAACGAAAAGCGGAAAAATATAAAAGCGACGAGCGTACCAAAACAAGTGAACAATAGGCAGCAATGGACTCGGCCGGGAGAACAAGAATAATAATTTTAGCCATATATAATACAAACGACCTCCGATGTGCCAAATCTGAAAAGGCACAACGTTAAATAGGTGGCGTGAGTTTCAGTGGAGAACAAGCATTAAGTTAGCGAGCCAGAAATGTAATTTGTTAACAAACCGTGGGCAAACAATGACTTTTGTCAAATCCATTGCGAGTATCCATGACCGTAAATGTATGTAGGCGACGCACTTCGTAAAAAGGTCATGTTATAAAAAAAGTTTCAAAAAATATGAAAATTTTGTGTTTAAAATACGAGGGTACTAGAAAAAACATCTACCTAGCCACGTCAAAGAAACAAATTATACGTTGCCCAGTAACCTTCAATAGAAACATTCTTTTTAAGAGTGAAATTTTATTTCAATTATGTGCAGTGAAAGGAAATGATAGTGCAACCAACCTAGATGATTGCATGAAAATTGAAATCATGGTTCTTAAATATGGTAGGTAAAATGTTTCTACTATTACTAAGGCACTAAATATATTTGACCTAAGCGTTTTATCTATTCTACTTGATAAACAAGACATGGGTAAAGTTTCAGCAAGGTGGTTTCCAAGATTATTTACCCGCAAGCAAAAACTGCTTAGGCAACATATTTCTCAATGTAATTTCGCAGTTTTTGATGCAAACCCTGTCAATGTAATTTCGCAGTTTGTGATGCAAACCCTGACTCTTCCTCTAAAATTGTGAGAAGCGATGTACCGCACTTTTTGAAATGCCTACTATGTCTGCTAGCTCGCGCACTTTCAGTCGACGATCATCCAATACCGCTTTGTAGATTTTCTTCACCATTTCTGGAGTCGTTACCTCATTTGATCGACCACTGCGATGCTCGTCTTGGCAGCCCGTACGGTCCCGTTTAAACTCTGCTTCCCAATAATTCATTGTTGTAAACGAAGGAGGAGACTCACCCAGAGTAGAATCCAGTCCAGCTTTTATATCGGTTGTGCTGAGGCCTTTCAAATAAAAGTATTATATCACGTAACGGTGACCAATTTTCTCCATTTTTACAAATTCACTGAAACCGTTCACTATTGATGGCTGCCAAACAAATACTAAACAACGTGACGTCTTCAAACTTGAAACATATGCTTTATAGATTGTGTACTTTCTAATACAGTGATATTTTACGAACTACTGCCATCTCTAGATCAGGCCAAGTACTTATGGGACCAGCCTCGTATCTGGTAAAGTTGTGTGTTCCCTTGGTTAGAAGCACCAACTAAGGGCGTTGTAACAGAAAGGATCAAACAGGATACTTAGCTTGCGAACAGGTTGGAAGCAACCATTATTCCTAATACCCCTTTACAACCACCTCGATTGTTTATATCAGGTAGCACTATTCTCTGTTGTGAGCGAGGGATATTCGACCCTCAAGAAACGAGACTAACTATACGTTATAAAATAACTTACGATGTACATTTTCAATTTTTCGATATAGTCTTTAATTTAACATAAATGTCAATAATTTATTTGTAACGTAGCATAGTAGTATGAACATTGATTCATAATAATTTATTTGAGTAGTAGAAAAGAAATCAACTGACCGAAATTATTATTCAATTAAAATATATATATATATATATATATATATATATATATATGTACGAGAATAGTTTGACAAGTGGTGAGAATGACACATAGGTGGTGCTCTAATTGGTAAAACAAATGTACTGTAATTTAGGTTGCCTATTTATATATTTACATTCCGATATTTAGATAAATCGGTTGATTAGTTTATTTTTGACAGCTCATTGAAAAACAAGCAACACGTCGTTTTGTTAAAATGGAAAAAACAGAGTATCGTGCGGTGAATACTTCGTAAGTAAGGGTATGAAAGCTACCAAAATAAAAGATGAGTTACGGGAAATATTAAGTGAATCTGCTCCATCATCCGCCACAATAAGTAGATGGGTAAATAAATTTAAACGTGGTAGAACAATCTGCGTTGATGAAGCGCGCTCTGGAGCACCCAAAATCGTGACTTCTAAGGAAATGATTACAAAAATCCATAATATTATTACGCAAGATCGACGACTCAAAGTGAGAGAGATAGCAGACATGGCAAACATTTCAACAGAGTGCGCACACCACATTTTAACGAAAAAATTGGACCTTTCCAAGCTTTCGGCAAGATGGGTGCCGCGATTGCTTACGACTGATCAAAAGTTCAGTCGTTTGCGCATTTCCAATGAGTGTTTGGACCTTTTTAAGCGGAATCCGGTTGATTTTTGAAGGCGATTTGTTACTTGCGATGAAACTTGGATACACTACAATACACCCGAAACGAAACAACAGTCGAAACAATGGCTAGAACGTGGTTCTGCACCTCCAAAAAAAGCAACAACCACTTTATCGGCAAACAAGGTAATGGCATCAATTTTTTGCGATTCAAGGGGCATTTCAGAAAGGCGGCACAATAAACGGACAATATTATGCAGAACTTCTACAAAAATTAAATGTTGAGATTCGTGCTAAACGGCCAGAAATGGCAAAGAAAAAGATTCTGTTTCGCCAAGACAACGCTCCCTCGCATACCAGCACAGTTGCGATGTCCAAAATCCACGAGTTGCATTTCCAATTAGTACCGAATGCGCATTATTCGCCGGATCTAGCCCCTTCCGACTTCCACCTTTTTCCAAAATTGAAAACGGCACTAGGTGGAAAGCAATGTTCGTCTAACGACGAGCTTATCGTCTTCGTAGATGAGTAATTTGCAAGCCTTCCGGAATCGCATTTTAGAGATGGCATAAGGGCATTGGAGCACCGCTGGAATAAATGTATTGCTCTTTTAGGAGAATATATTGAAAAATAAAAATTATTGTGTATTAAAAAATTCGTTTTTCTTTTCCATTCTCACTACTTGTCAATCTACCCTCGTAGTTATAGAGTTTCTTTTTTTTCTTTAATGAAAACTATTTGGTATATTAACCTGTTATTTATATAGCCATTATGAACCAATTATACGTATACGTATGGGTATTATCAAGTTTTGCTGAGATGTAACTAGTTATCGCTGTCAGCTGATATTATATTATTGTATGTGAACTATCCTATTATCAGGATTTCTTTTTTTTGTGTATATACATATATATTCACCTACTTCAATTGACACTGTGTGTCATCTTTCATATTACCAATTTTTGTGAAGCATATATCTTTTCCTATACCAGTGATACTGTGTCTTAATTTGCCGTATTGTCATAATTTATACTTACCATTTGATACAGAGTATCTAAGAGACCTCTGGTAACATTTACTGAGGTGTGTTATTACTATTATTTTCTGTTTAATATGATAAAATATTTAATTATTATTGGTAATTTGGGGTTTATTTCATTACTCTTATTATATCTCTTGCTTTTCTAACTTTATAATAACACGCATGCTCCTAAAATTCACGTGCTTCAATATTGGCATGCATTTCTGAGGATTAAAATGCTGTGGTGCGCTTTCGATCTTTTATTGGGCGGAGCCTCCATAATTCTCTGACTTATTGACTAGTTTTAGCCCAGAAGAAGCTAAGGATGTCCTTCAGGTAGAAATTAAGGGCATTGTAATATTAAACTCTGCCTAATATTCTTAATTACTGACTAGTTCTAGCAAGGATGTGCTTGAAGTCGAAATTAGGAGCATTGTAATATTAACATCTACAGTAGTGTGTAGAGGGCGTAACATGGATTTCAAGTTTAAATTTAGGAAATAAATAGCAGCCACGTAGAGCCAGATCTAGCTAACAGGGCATGAGGCAAAACCTGAAATTTTAATTGATAGACTTGGGTGGTGCAAGATTGCGTATTGTCACTATGAAAGAGTATTTTTCTGTGACACTTCCAAAAATTGCTTTCGTCAGAGTGATGTAATATGGTCCTTATTGGACTTATTTCAACAATGGAAAGGTCTTAAGGATCTTGAGGAAAATCATTACAAAAATAACTTCAGAATTTAAATATAATTGACATACAAAGTATACTAGGAAAGTTTTGCAATATGACGCAATAATGAATCGTAGGAAGCTGCTTGTTGCTGCATGTTGAGACATGTTTATACGTGCATAGTTTGCACGTGAAGAAACTTTGTTCCCTCTGGGTGCCGCATCGACTAACTGAAGAGCAGATGACACGATGTGTGACTTGGTGCCAGGTGATGCTAAAAAATTTAATAAGGGACTATCTCGGTATGTGAACAACATCGTGACAGGTGACGAGGCTTGGCTGTACTATTACGGTGTGCCAACCAAAGCTCAAAATAAAGTTTGGGTCTTTGATGATGAGGACACACCCGTAGTAGTCAGAAAATCCCGATCTGTAAAGAAGAAAATGATAGCTGTATTTTTCAAATCGAGCGAAATTGTGGAACGCGTCGTTTTGGACACACAGAAGACAGTCACAGCTAAGTGGTATACTGAACAGTGCCTGCCTAAAGTCATTGGATCTATGAAGAACTTGCAGCCAAAGTCAAGAATGGACACCTGGTTCCTCTATCACGATAATGCTCCAGCTCACCGCGCCAAAGCCTGCACCGAATATTTGACCACGAGAGGATTGAAACTTCTCAAGAATCCTCCCTACAGTCCAGATCTTGCTTCCTGAAACTTTGCACTGTTCCTGCATGTGAAAATGAAGCTAAAAGGAAGTCGGTTTTCCAGTGATGAGAACCTTCTGTGGGCTTGGGACAACAAGTGTGCTGTACTCCCTAGTAAAACTTGGCAGAACTGGCTTAAAGATTGGCTTCGGAGGATGGAGAGGTGTATTGAGTGTAGAGGAAATTACTTTAAAAAAATTAAATAAACAAAGCTATATTGTAAAACTTTCCTACTACCCTTTGTATGTGAGTTGAAGTTAAAAAAATATTAAAAAATTGAATGCTTTAATAATAACTTTGTTCCATTTCAAATTTCATTTACGTTAAGTCACCCTGATTTATTTTATACTGCACCTGCTGGATCTGATATGCAAACATTCCCCATTCCAAGAGCCGAAAGGTCGTTTTCTTTATGTTACTTATATGACTACTGCTGTAGTTGAGAAATCTAAATAATTCTTATAAAATATTTCGAAACTCGCTCAAATTGCTAATAAAAACGTAACTCTCATTAAAACACCATTAATTTTATTTTATAAGCTATCCTTTAATAAACCCATCTCCCGTACTGTTTTTCCATTACGTAAAACTCGTTTACCTACACCCCTGTATTTTTAATGGCGGCGTTCTCTTCCCGGCAATATAAAATTACACCCCAATTAGAAAGTTTGATCGAGATAAAAAAAGAAGAAGAAAACGAATTAAAAACAGTCATTAAACTCGCATTAATTCTTACTTAACAACCGGGGAAATCCCCGCGGCCTCGACATAACCTCAGTTACGGGAGAGGCTATATTTTAATCTGCACGAAGCGGGTTCTTAAAAATCCTCGCTTGTCCTGCAATACAACTTCCACATAAAATATTTTATTGCTAGGTTAGATCTGGAAGCGCGATCTGTTATGAAAATTAACAAGAAAGAACTATAAAATGTAAGTTTTGTGATAAAGATAAGGAAATGTCTGTTAATAAACTGATAAATTACTAGAATTATTGCGTTATTATCAAACTTACAAATTTTGTTAAATTTTGCTTAACAAACTTTAATTTTAGGCTGAAAGGATATGAACCTTAGGTGTTCTGTGACGATTTAGTGAGACTATTCGCAATACAGGTTGGTAGAAAAGTTTTGAAAGCAAAAATGAAACAATGTGAATTTTTAAATGAAATTAGTTTTTTCATTCGATGTAATCTCCCTCAACTTCAATACATTTATTCCAATGATCCTCCAATAATTTTATACCATCTCTGTAATGATTTTCTGGAAGCTCTGCAAAATACTGTTCCACGGCTGAAATAGCTTCTTCATTCGATGAAAAACGCTTTCCACGAACGAATTGTTTCAAGTTTCTGAAGAGCTAGTAATCACTCGGAGTCAAATCTGGTGAATACGGTGGTTGTTCAAGTAATTCGTACTTTAATTCATTCAATTTAGCCATCGTCAAAACACTTTTGTGTGAAGGCGCATTGTCTTGATGAAAAATTATTTTTTTTTTTTCGCTAAACCAGGTTTTTTTTCACGAATTTTTGCATCCAGTTGATCTAAAAGGCTACGATAATACCCTGAGTTAATTGTTTTACTTTTTTCAGGATAATCGTTCAATAAAATTCCTTTTGCATCCCAAAATACTGATGCCATAACCTTTTTTGCCGATCGTCCTGACTTCACCTCTTTTGGAGTTGAACAACCAACCGTAGTCCACTGTAATCGTTCTTGTTTAAATTTAGGATCATGGTGGTAGATCCAAGTCTCATCCATAGTTATAAAACGACGCAAGAAATCGGTTTTATTCCGCTTGAAACGCACCAAGTTACGCTGAGAAATTTGTTTTCGATCCAGTTTTTGCTGAATTGTTAACGAATGCGACACTAACTTTCCAAACAGCTTTTTCATATGTACTTCTTCATGTAAAATGTGGAGTACTCGTTCGTCTGAGATGCCTATGGTATCAGCAGTTTCACGCTTAGTCAAATTTGGATCTTCACTAACCATATTATGTACTTGCTCAATGATTTCTGCTGTTGTTGCAGTTTTTGGTCGTCCACTACGTGGTTCATCTTCAACGCTTGTACGACCACGTTTAAACTCTAAAATCCATCGATGTACTGTTGGAAATGAAGGAGCACAATCCTTTAACACGTTCACCATTTTTGTATGAATCTCTGTTGCTGATAAACTTTCCAAAACAAAGAATTTTATCACAGCGCGATATTCAGTTTTTTCCATTGTTAAAAAATACACCGACACGTCTAATTCAAATGGATTGCTAACAATGAATGAATTGACAGATCGAGATAAAATTTTTAGTGTGTTCATATGACGCATGAAATATTAAAATGGCGTATGAATTTTGATGCTGCTTAATAGGTATCGCTTTCAAAACTTTTCTACCAACCTGTATCTTGCCGGTTGATAGCTCAGTGGTAAGTTATTAGCTTATCGCGCCGGGTGTCTTGGCTTCGAATCTGACGTCCTGCTGTCTAGGGAGATTTTTCGTGGTTTCCCTTTCCCGTTTAAGTGAATGCTGACAGATAAAGACCTTAAGTCACACCATGAACATGGGCGTAATAATAACTCGTGACGTTACGCTGTTGGGAATATGAAGGCATAGATTATTATTATTTTCTTTCCGAAAAATTATATTTTAAGTTTGTCATCCATTTTTTTTATGATAACAAAAGTAATCATTAATTTCTGCCATTCGATTTGAAAATTACAGGTCTCCAAATAAATTATTTTAAGATTTTTCATTTATATACGTTAATTATGCAACGGTAGTTTTCAAAATGAATATCGGAAATTAAGAAAATATCACATATGACCATAAAATGACGAAAATTAGGATATAATTCTAAATTTTTCCTGAAGATAGTGCTATTAATCTCTAAATCTTCGTATATACTGGGTGTTAAAAAAATGCGTCATAAACTTTTGGGGGAAGATAGAATGGTCCAATATATGCATAATAATCTAAATGAACATGGGTCTGCAAATGGACAGTTTCGGAGATACAAAACATCTTGTGTTCATAAGACTGTTTTATTATGTACAAACAAACGAACAAACAATATAATTTATCAACAGATTCAAATAAGATGTTCAAAGTGCCCTCCTTTCAGTTCACAGCAACCACGACGTCTCTGCCAATTTTCGAACTCTTTCTTCCATATACGAGTGGTGTCCTTGTTCTATTCGTTGAAAAATGCTGTTTGTGGAGAGTTCTTCAAACCAGAAAAGCACTAACAGGAATTAGTACTCTTTTTGTTTGGAGAATCAGTTGAGGTAGGAACCTGGGCTGATATAATCCGCAAATTCATCTCCGGATGCTACTCTACCGTGTTAAAATTGCTTCAGAAGTGGACACCGATCTTGGCTTCCTAGAGTTTCCCAAATGAACAGATATCACGCTGTCCAGTCTGACAAAAACGCGAGCTGAACGGATCTGGCGATTGAAATGAACGTCAAAATAAAAATGTAGCGTTTCTCTGTCATTTATCCTCCAATGCTTCTCGGTCAGGGATGTCCACCGGGGTTGTTAACAACAAAATAAAGGCATCGATCGATTCAAACCCACCTCACACGACACGAGAAATTGTAAAGACGTTAAACAAATAAATAATTAAAAGTCAAAAATATGAATAATCACCGCGAATTAGATAGCTATGAAAGCATATGCATTTCAAAAAACAAAAACCATGTGTTAAACACCGATATGGGTGCAATAACATACTTATTATTATTATTAGAATCCCTGGAAAAGAAAAAAGAAAAATACCGCCGTTAGAAAAAGTTCTCAAATATAAGTGGAGGTGCACTTTAAGATAAATGATTAGTTTCAAGACTGCAATACATTTTAAATGATGCGAAATGAATCTACAGTCTGTGTTTGGCTTTTGACGGTTTATGTCTTGTATGAACTTGCTTTTGTGCGAATTTTATCGCTGATTCAGGTGCGACACTAATTATCTGCTGATGATGACAACTTAGTTGTCGAAATGTGCATACAGAAAACGAACATTATTGTAGAAAGGAGTTTTATTTACCATTTTCCATTAACATTAAACATACGTTATTCAAACGTTCACGAACAGATGAAAATGCCATGATACGTCAACAAACTGGTTTTCTAGATTACTCACGAACTCAAAGAAGTTCCTTAAATGTAAAGGAAACAATTCTTTTTGAATTGATTGCTAATTGGTAATGAGAAATGTATTATTTACAACCATGAAATGCGAAAATGACCTTTGTTCATGGAAAGTGGATATTCATCTAAAGTAAATTATGTTTTCAATGTGACGGAATTTTTAAGGTCTCGTGTTTTTTTGCGCTGCAGGAACGCGAAAAACACCTCCAAATCTAACAACAAAAACTTGAACTCAAATAAATACGTTTACATTTCGTATGATTCTAACGAATTAAGAAGATATTTCGTCACGCCACGCACAAGTTTGATCGTCTATCAAAAACTAGTGGTTTTTGAATAGGATGTGCTGCTATACCCACTATACTCGTTGAACTTTGCGTTATCAGATATCCGCTTGTCATATTTTTTTCAAAACTTCTTGTATGGCAGAATGTTCAACTAATAAGGTTGTGAATCAACACCTTGTAAAGTTTTTTCCCGATGAAGATAAGTTTTTTTATAAGTGAGGAATTGTAAAGCTGGCCGAAAGATGTCAGAACATTATCGAAAGCAATGGTCAATATTTAATCGATTCATATTCTTTTTTATATTAATTGAGTTACAAAAACAAGTAAAAATACTTTATCAACAACCCAATATCGCAATTTTATTTTGCAACAGAATAAATAATATATAAAGGCTGTTTAAAATTTCGCGTTTTTTTAAGAATAAATAAAACACATAATTTGCATTCACTTTCAAAAACTTTTTATTGGTAATTGAAGTATCAGTTATGACATTTATATGCGAAAAATAATATCTGCCAAATGGCCTCCTCTTGCAGCTCCACATACGTCCACTCTTTTGTTAAAATTTTCAATGACATTTTGACATAATTAAGGCTCTCACCAATGACACGAATAATTTCATCTTTGAATTGGAATTGATTGTGAGTTGTTTTGATAGACCTGACTTTTCACACAACTCCAAAGAAAATAGTCTAACGGTGTCAACTCACATGATCTTGGTGACCAACTAACGTCACCGTTTCTTGAAATTACACATCCAGGAAATTTTTCTCTCAGTAAATCAATTGATTCGTGTGCAAAGTGTGGTGTAGCGCCATCGTGTTGAAATCACATATCCTCTAGATCAATATTCATTAATTCAGGCCACAAGAACTCGGTTATCATTCGACGATATCGATCACCATTGACAGTTACAGGTTCACTAGCAACATTTTCAAAGAAGTAAGGTCCAATTACACCACCTGACCATAATGCACACCAAACGGTAACTCGTTTAGGATGCATAGGTTTCTCATGAATAATTCGTGAATTTTCCTCACCTGCAATTTTGTTTATTGACATAGCCACCAAGTTCTAAATGTGCCTAATCGGAAAACATTACTTTTTGAGAAAAATCAGCTGTTTGGTCATTGTTTGAAATTGACAAATGAACGACGTTTTAAATGATCTAATGGCTTCAGTTCCTGAGTTTTACAACCTTATATGCCTTCAGAGCTAAATTCTTGTGTAAAATACGCCATGTTGTTGATCCACTAAGTCCAAGTTGTTGTGAACATCGTCTAATAAACATTTCAGGATCTTCAGCAACACTTTCACGAACCAAACAAATATTTTCTTGTGAACGACCACTACGACTGTATTTTTCACTTTTTCTATCTTCCACGGAACCGGTCTCTTGAAATTTTTTAATAATTCGACCAATAGTGCTTTCATATCGACGATTATGTAAACCATAAAATTCACGTAATTTTCTAAAAGCTCTTTTCACAGAACGCTGATTTTCATAAAATAATTTAACAATTTGAACGCGCTGTTGCACCGTGTACGAAGCCATTTTTATACATCGCACTTTTTAAATTCCCACATACCCAGACAAATTCAGTGCGCCATCTATATTTCGTTTATTCTTTAAAAAAACCGCACAATTTGAAACAACCTTTATTTTCACAAATTTGTGTGTATAATATATAACACCTATACATACGCAAACTAGAACTTGATTCATAATGTCTACTGTTAGGTAACATCTCTTGTAATAACTCTCCCAGACTTTGTAAAGTTAGTGTCACTTCAGTTATATTTTACGAGCCTGTTCATTTTGCAAATGTCGGTTACTTCTCTCAAGGCACCCCTTTGCCCTTAATTAAAGTACTAACTCCTTGGGCGGTGTCTTCACAGATCCGAATTGCAACAATTTTTCTTCAAGGTATTTGTATGCTTACAGTCTCACTTTCTGTGTTTATTTCATAAAGTATAAAATAAAAATATTATACACACGAAGACATAATAATATTTTCATTTGTATTTCATAAAAGAAATACAGAAAGTGTGGTTGTAAAGTTGGCATTATAAATGTTTAGTCAACAGCGCGTGATTCATAGAAGTTTCAGAAGTTTAACCGGTATAAAATGTAAGTAAAATAAACACCCTTTTAACCAGTCTTTTGAGTATGTAGCTGTATAAAATGGCTATGATCGGTTAAATATTTGCAGTATCCGATACGGTCTGTTATTTTTTTCGTGTAACCGCGTTCATCGCGAACACAGTAATATTTTCATTTATATTTCATAAAAGAAATATAGAAAGTGTGGTTATAGATAGAGTTGGCATTGTAAATGTTTAGTTAACAGCGCGTGATTCACAGAATTGCCAGAAGTTTAACCGGTAGAAAACGTAAGTAAAGTAAACACCGTTTTAACCAGTGTTTTCAATACGCAACTGTATAAAATGCCTAAGATCGGTTAAATATTTGCAGTATCCAATATGGTCTACTATTTTCTTCGTGTAACCGTGTTTGTCGCGAAGAATAAATTTTCTTATATGTAGAGAACGCGTTCGACGTCCAATGATCAAATATTTGCATAATTACAATAATCTTAACCTTCCATTAACACACTATCTAGTAATAACATTAATATTTCTTGCGCCACTGAATGTATGTAGCTGCGTTTGTACAGAATCCACTATTTGCATTGACTCCATTGATGACAATGATGACTTTTGTAATTTTTCAAGTACGTCAAATAGTCCATTGTATAATTGTATGCCCTGTAAATGGATTGTTCTGTTAGGTACAAATATATTATTATTATTATTTATAAATCTGCAGCAACTTAAGCATCTACAAACTGTTTCAACTTTTCTTGATGGCAAATGCTTCATTGGAATCAAATTGCGAAACCACAGGCTTAATTTGTCGAAAATTGTGAAAGTAATACGAGGGTAGCCGTTTATATTTCGGAAACTGACAGCACTGTTAGTGTTATCTCCGATCTGATGATTGCATCGTGAAGTTTGTCATTTTTGACAATATATTTACCTTGACAGTTTTATTATCCGGTCGCTGTTTCCATTGTTGACAGTAACTTGAAAATTTTATGTCAACGAAAAAATGGGATTAACTCGCGAACATTTTCGTGCAATTATTTTTCATAATTTTCGGCGTGGATTATCTCAACAAGAATGCATCGATGGGCTGAATTCTTTATATGGTTATAAAGCACCATCGAAAACTACAGTATGTCGTTGATACAGTGCATTCAAACTTGGACGGCGTTCTTTGGACGAAGAATTTCATGAAGGTCGTCCCACAAATGTTTTTGTGTCGGAAAACATTAAAGCAGTGTCTGAATTAATAATGCAAGACCGTTATGTGACATTCCGTGAGATCAAGACATCTCTAGGTATTAGTAACACCAGCGTACATAAGATCCTGGATGAACATTTAGCCGTTAAGAACTATGTTCACGTTGGGTACCACATAATTTGACAACCGCTCAAAAAAGGACTCGCGTCGATTGGTGCCAAGAAATGCACAAACAATACAATGGCGGTGCTTCAAAGAACATTTATAAAGTCGTCACAGGTGATGAATCCTGAATCTATACGTATGAGCCCGAAAGTAAACTGGCGTCAAGTGTGTGGGTATTCCAAGATGAGCCGAAACCAACAAATAGAAGATATTTGATGGACAAATGATATTGTGGCATGGACACCTCGTTATTTACGTTTCCTAAATGCAAATGATGAACTTTGTGAAAATAAAAGACCTGTTGCATATTTAGACGAAAGCTACGTACATCAAAATTATACGGTTTCGAAGTGTTGGCAAGGTCCTGATGAACATGGAGTTTTGAAAAAAGATGGGGCAGGCCAAAGATGGATAATTGCTCATGGCGAAGGTAGTATGGGTTTTATTTAAAATGGTTTACTTTTATTCAAATCGAAAACCAAAAGTAGTGATTATCATGATGAAATGAATTTTGAAAACTTTTCAAAGTGGTTTGAAACGCAAGTGGTACCACATTTACCAAACAATGCGATAATCGATATGAATAATACACCCTACCACTCAGTGCAAGTATATAGGCTCCCTACTTCTTCATCAAAGAAAGGTGACATAATTACTTGGCTACAATCGATGAACATACCATACCATCCATATATGTTAAAATCCGAACTGCTAGAAATCGTTAGAAGGTACAAACCAATGCCACAATATGTAATCGATGAGTATGCTAAATCCAAGGGTCATACTATATTACGCCTTCCTCCGTATCACTATGATTTGAATCCCATAGCGTTAATTTGGAGTATGGTTAAGAAAAAAATGGCCTCGCACAATATTGGAACTGCAAATATGGAAAACTCATTCACGAAGCAGTAATCAAAAAACTCTGAAATTATGGAGAGTAGAATGTAACCACATCGACAAAATTAGAAAAGACTATATGACAAAAAATCTGTTGTTTGACAACGAAGAAGAGATTTATTACTCATTTGAGTGCATCGGACAGTCATATTTCGGATAGTGATTCTGAATAAAAATGTTTAAAAAACGTTTCTTTGATATATGAATAGCATAAATACAATATATTTTATTTTGTAATGTAATCACTAAATGTGTAAATAGAGTATAATATTGTCACTTTTAATTTTACTCCTTAATCTCCATAATGGTTACTACTTTTTCATTATATAGACAACTAAGCAAAAAGCCTTTGTTGTATAATCTAATAGGCTGCAGTCATAACCTCACATTCACACGGATAACAAGCATCTCCCTCTGTCGTCCACTATACTGAACGACAAAGCGAGAAACGCGTCTATCTCGCTTGTCGATAACTACGTTATTAGAGCGTATAAGACAGACGCATTGCGTAACGGCTATTTGCCAATTAAAAGAATGTTAAAAGGTTAATAACACCCTATCTACTACATATGTTTCACCAATATCACGGATTGTCAGGCAGATTTGTATTATTAATGAACAAATCCTTGGTAGCGTCTATCATATCATTTCGATACAGAAAAATAATGGATAACAAGTGCCTCCCTCTGTCGTCCATTATACTGAACGATAAAGCGAGAAGCGCGTCTATCTCGCCTGTCGATAACTACGTTATCAGAGCGTATAAGACAGACGCATTGCGTAACGGCTATTTGCGCATTGCCTCTGTCTTATACGGCTCTAATAACGTAGTTATCGACAAGCGAGATAGACGAGTTTCTCGCTTTGTCGTTCAGTATAGTGGACGACAGAGGGAAGCGCTTGTCATTCATTATTTTTCTGTATCGAAATGATATGATAGGCGCTACCAAGGAATCGTTCATTAATAACACAAATCTGCCTGACGATCAGTGATATCGGTGAAACATATATAGTAGACAGGGTGTTATTATTAATAAAATGATTCCTTTTAACATTCACATTCACATGTCAAACTTTTGAATTAAGGGCCCCAAATTTTTTTCTCGGAGTGTAGATTTTAAAACGATCGTGCTGCTTGACTGGCTAAATTGAATTTGTTGCAGTATAACAATGTTTAAGATACGCAAATGTGATTCTTATTTATTTTGCATTTGTAAATCAATAATAAAGACAATTCAAAAAATATATTATTCAAAATCTTACAATACGCTGCATAATAATAACCACAATTTTAAAAATAATTCAGAGTTTGCATGAAAACGTAGTTTTTTATTGAAATTAGGAACATCTGCTAGATAAAGTCATCTGGAAAAATCCGATATAGATACATTAATATGACCTGAAAATCCTCGCAACTGGAATACTTTTTTTCAACGATATCCTTTGCTTGTACGCGTCACCCGCAAAAAAATACGTCCGAAGCGGACGAAGCCGAAAGAAATAAAACGCTTAAAAATCACTACAAAAACAAAAAAAACGACGCTCCGACCGTCCCACAACCCAGATAACGCTCTACAATTCAGTTCCGCTATGCAGTAATTGTACTGTGTTGTAATTTACATATAGATTGTAAATCATCGGTCCAGTACTCCGGTTACGGCCTCGCCGGACCGTGACACTCCGGGAATCCGGGTATAGCCGCCTTCACGCAGATAGACGAGATCGTAGAGATAGAGGCGAGCGTAACCGCACAATGACAAATTGGATCAAACACGATACCTTTAGGGTAGGTCCGGAGATAGTCGTCCCGGATAGACGGGACCAACTCTGAACTCACGAACTCGAAGGTGGTTTCTTGCGATATCCCATTAGGAGGGGTACGTTTTTTTTGCGTGAGCCGGACGACGAGGGGCGACGACTTATGTACACGCGATCTCAACAATATGGTATCGGCGAGGATCCCTGACGTGATCCTGGTCGTAGAGTAATTTAAAACAGGGGAAATTGGACGGTTAGAAATTGTAAAGTTTCTCGTACAATCGGGTGATGGCACGTCATTAAATATAATAGGTCGGTATCATGGGGGGGCGGTGAACTCCTTGTTATTATGAACGCGAGATTGGATTAGATAAAAAGTAGATTTTGGAAAGCGCCGATGAAATAATTAGATAATAAATTCTAAAATTGAAATTTCGTAGGTTTTCGCTACACTTGTCAAAGACGCAAGCTCAGCTACATTTCGTACAAGAACCATAACGCTTATATGTACACTCACTGGCATTGAAAACGAATACAACTCTTATAGATAATTTTTGTGTTTTTTCCATAGATTAATCTGGTCTTTTAAAGTTCAATATATGCCACAAAGAGATTAACGACGTACATATATGAAAATATATCTGCCGAACTCATATTGAATAGTCTTTATTTGGTATGTATGTAAAACTTAAAACGTGTCTGTCCATGTTCTGTTCATAACAAATCTTCATATTCTTCATCTTCATATAAAAGCTACATTATTTTTAGAAGCCAGATGTTAAGATTTGTATTCGAGTAGATATAGTAACGCACGCAAAATACGAATAATTCTTTTTTTTATTTTGTTATATATATATATATATATATATATATATATATATATAACAAAATAAAAAAAAGAATTATTCGTATTTTGCGTGCGTTATATGCAATGCCGAAGACGAAGGAATTATCTGTTGAAGTGTGTGCTATGATAATTGCTTATCATCATACGGGTAAAAGTAATCACGAAATTGCAAAAGAATTACGATTAAATCGCAGAACCGTTGATTATAACGGCAAAAAATTTGAAGAAAGTGGTACATTTTCCAACAAAAGAAGATCTGGACGACGCAAAGCGACGACATCTGCAGATGACCGGCATCTAATACGGATAAGTAGACGCGATAGACGAAGAACAGCACCAGAAATTGCTGCTGAAATGACCAATTAGTGTGTCCACGGTACAGAGAAGGTTAAGGCAAGCGGGTTTATACGGAAGCATTGCTCTGCGAAAACCACTGCTACGAAAGCAAAACAAGATAAAACGACTAAATTGGGCTAAAGAACATAAGAATTGGACGATTGATCAGTGGAATAATATGTTGTGGACAGACGAATCGAAGTTTGAACTTTTCGGTAGTAAAAGGCGAATATTCGTAAGATGATCCGCAGGAGAAAGAGTACTGCCAGAATGTATTGCGCGTGCCGTAAAACATGGAGGAGGTTCAGTAATGATTTGGGGGTTTTGGCGGAAGATCTGTAGGCGATCTCGTCAAAATTGAGGGAATCCTAAGAAAAGAAGGCTCCAAGAAAATTTTAGAAAATAACGCTGTTCCTTCAGGACTAAGGATTCTTGGCGAAAACTTTGTATTTCAACAGGACAACGATCCGAAACACACTTCTAGATTGTGTGGCGATTACTTGTAAATCTCTAATGGTATGGCCAGCTCAAAGTCCTGATCTGAATCCAATAGAGCTTCTTTGGGAAGAATTGGACCGGAAGGTTCGAGAACGTGCTCTATCATCCACCACTGTACTGTGGGAACAACTTCAAGATGAGTGGGCACAAATTACAGAAGACACACTGCAAAAATTAATTGAAAGGATGCCGCGGTTATGTGCCGCAATTATCAAAAATAAAGGTGGACACATTGATGAGAGCAAAATTTAATAATAATTAATGATAAAGTTTTTATATAAGAAAAATGTAACTATTTTCTGTTTATTTTACACTATTGTATTGGTATGACCGGTAGTGTACATACATACAAACAGAAGATTTCCTTTAGAGATTGATTGTCAGGTTTTTCTTTTGTGTCTCTTCAAAATTGACGCAATAATATAGGCACTTCTATACAAGTTTTTACATAATCAGATAGAAAAGCAAACACCTCCGTTTCAGAAAGAATATAATTCTATTTCACCACGACAATGTACCAGCTCTTTCATCGTTAGACATATAAAACAAAAATGTTTGAAAACTATATATATCTCTGTCATTAAATTTGTAAAGAAGGAACTCGGGTCTTATTTCGAAGTATTGAAGCTCTCTGTAACAGAAGAGCAATTGAAACGAGGACATTTTCGTCTGTGTAAATTCTATATTGACTTTTTGAGTGTTCAAATCAAGCACCAGAAGAGTAAATGTGATATATGTACTTATACATGTATATATACATACTTCATCGAATACAAGATGCTCCCGTCGTACTTTAAAGATTATATTACATGCTTTTAAAGTTCAAACGACGCGGTAAGATATCTCGAAAATTTTATCCTGTCATAAAAATTTATATGCTTGGTGATATTCAGTCTAACAAGAACGCTTTTATTGCTTCCTATTTTTATCTATATATGTATATGTATGTACGCACAAGAAAGAAAAATTGAACGTACTCAATTTCATAAGATCTCCTTTTTGGAACATGTACGTGTTATACTTATAACACTTTTCAAAAAGTACAGTTAAATATGTGCAGCTTGAAAATATTTATCGTGTCTCACGTTAAATCAATAAATTAATTTAACTACGACTAATATTCTAAGAGAAGTTAATCCGAGCAGTAGATGACCAAAAAATATTATCTTAAGTTTTCATTCTTGGAACATATTTTATACAACACCCTTCAAAAATTACAGCTAAATTAGTATATTTTAAAAATATTTGTTGATATACCATCACATCGTGTCACATTTTAATATACATACACTATCGCTCAGTATTTGGTCACCCTTGTTTCATTACAGTTTCTATAGAAAAGTTGTAATTATAAAATTTATTTCTGTAGTAAGAAATAGTTTCATAGTAAACATTAAAATCTATAAAAGCTTATTCAAAAATAATTGTGCGATTACTCTATTATTCACAATGAATGATAATGCACTAATAAAACTCCAGGTAGAATAATTGCACTTAAGGGATTAGATCTCAATCTCAACTACTGCACTCAAACAGTTTCAGTGCAGTAGTTGAGCCCTGAAGATGTCTCATACAAACGGGTACGAAACGTTGGCAGATATACAAGTGACGCGGTTCCAGCCCGGAAGCTCAGAAGCAGATAGCATTTAATTCATTAATTTTGTCCATTTCAATAACGGATTTGTGAGCAAGTGCATTGTCTTGATGAAACAATACCTTCTAGCCAAATGCGGCCGTTTTTGCTTGATTTCTTCGCTCAAACGTTGCAGTTAGCTCGCATAATACTCGCCGTTGACAGTTTTTCCTTTTTCAAGATAGTCAATGAAAATTATTTCACGCGCATCCCAAAAAACCGATGCCATGACCTTTGCAAATGACGGTCTTCGCCTTCTTTGGAGCCGGTTCTCCCTTTTGAGTCCATTGTTTTGATTGTCTTTTGTCTCGGGTGTGAAGTGATGGACTCATGGTTCATACATGGTTATGAAACGGCACAAAAATTCTGCTTTGTTGCTGTGAAACTTCGCTAAACACTTAATTGAAACATCTTCGCAACACTGTTTTTTGCTCGAGTGTGAGCAAACGCTGCACCCATACTGCACACAGCTTTCTCATGTCAAAATTTTCAGATAATATGCGATGTATCACACATTCTGAAATGCCTACTAGGTCTGCTAGCTCACGCACTTTCAGTCGATGATCATTCAGTACCGCTTTGTGGATTTTCTTCACCATTTCTGGAGTCGTCACCTCATTTGGTCGACCACTGCGATGCTCGTCTTGGCAGCTCATACGGCCTCGTTTAAACTCTGCTACCCAATATTTCACTGTTGTAAACGAAGGAGCAGACTCACCCAGAGTAGAATCCACTTCAGCTTTTATATCGGTTGGGCTGAGGCCTTTCAATTAAAAGTATTGTATCACGTAACGATGACCAATTTTCTCCATTTTTACAAATTCACTGAAATCGTTCACTATTGATGGCTGCCAAACAAATATTAAACAACGTGGTGTCTTCAAACTTGAAACATATGCTTTACAGATTGTGTACTTTCTAATAAAGTGATATTTTTCAAACAACTACCCTCATCTCTAGGTCAGGCCGGGTACTTATGGGTCCACCCTCGTAAATAAGATTTTAAAATTTGATTCAAAAGAAGCTGCAGCTATTAAGGAAAGCCAGACAAAATTTCAAGATAGTCAGGATAAAATAGATTTACAAACATTTCACAATTGGAACTAGTAAAGGTAATAGAGAAAGAAATCCTTCGTTATGGCTAATGAAATCAGTGCAAATAGTGAACGCCATTCATGCACAGCTATGCGCTGTAGAAGCCGCAAAAAAATTATGTTTTGAAATAAAAATTATAAATTAACAGGAAAAAAAATGGATTATTGGGCATCGACCATACATCAGCGCAGATATTTGTTCAACAAATTCTCTTTGACTTGCGACCAATGTCATTGCAGACATGTATTTGCATTCAGGACAATTTATGCATGCAAACAATGGCTTGGGAACATGCAATTCAATGTTTAACGGTGTACAATAAAAGCAGCGTTAATATCGCACGTACCTTTTCCCGTGAAATATATTAAACTATTTTTTAATTCCCTAATTAAAATTTGTAGTGGAGAATTTCCCCAAATTATTTTCTAAAATAAACATGTTGGCCATCATTTATAATGAACTTTAATTAGCTAAATGAACATATAACCAATATCTACGTTTGTATATACAAATTATAGTAAATCAATGTTCAAACTTAATTTAATTGCCGTTAATGCAACAATTAATTTAATATTCTGTTCATAGTAACAGCCTGCAGAAACGAGTGAGCACTCATTGGCGGCGATGACAATTTCAAAAGCGATCGGATATAGCAGAATTCGAGATTCAAATGCGTATAGCATATGTACGAGAATAGCAGCTTATATTTTGGAAATAGCAAACAAAAAAAAATTTTTTATTATCGAAAATGGTTTTATTGCTTTTCAAAATATTCCCCTTAAAAATTAATGCACTTTTGCATTCGTTTAAACCAATCCGAAAAGCATTGCTGCCACTGTGAAGGCGGTATCTCCAAAATATGAGCTTTGAATGCCTCAACTGCCTCTTCCGGCGTAGAAAACCGTTGACCACGAAGTTTATTCTTCACGTATGGGATAAAATAAATCACAGGGTGCTAGATCAAGGCTATACGGCGGATGGCTCATCAATTCAATGTTTTGCCCGATTAAATATTCAATTGTTTGAACCGAACTGTGAGAGCTCGTATTGTCATGGTGGAGAATGATCTATTTTTTCGGTTTGTTTTCCCTATTTCTTCAAAAACTTTTGGCAAACAAATAGTTGTGTACCATTCGGAATTGACCGTTCTACAACTCTCTAAATGCACGGTTACAACTCTCTAAATGCACGGTTACAACGTGACCGGTTTTTCCAAAAAAACTGGCGACCATTTGTTTTGATGTGCTTCGAGCGCGAACAACTTTTGTTAGTTTTGGCTCATCTTGGAATACCCACCCAGTCGACTGCTGTTTACTACCGAGCTCAAACGTATAGATCCAAGATTTATCACCTGTGACCACTTTATAAATGTTCTTTGAAACACCGCCATTGTATTTTTTGTGCATCTCTTGGCACCAATCGACGCGAGTCCTTTTTTGAGCGGTTGTCAAATTATGTGGTACCCAACGTGAACATAGCTTCTTAACGGCTAAATGTTCATGCAGGATCTTATGCATGCTAGTGTTACTAATACCTAGAGATGCCTCGATCTCACGGTATGTCACCTGACGGTCTTGTATTATCAGTTCAGACACTGCATTAATGTTTTCCGACACAATAACGTTTGTGGAACGACCTTCGCGAAATTTATCGTCCAAAGAACGCCGTCCAAGTTTGAATTCACTATACCAACGATATACTGTAGCTTTCGATGGTGCTTCATCACCATATAAACAATTCAGTTCGTCGATGCATTCTTATTGAGATAATCCACGCCGAAAGTTATGGAAAATAATTGCACGAAAATGTTCGCAAGTTAATTCCATTTTTTCGCTGACATAAAATTTTCAAGTTACTGTCAACAATAGAAATACCGATCGGATAATAAAACTGTCAAGGTAAATACATATATTGTCAAAAATGACAAACATCACGACGCAATCATCAGATCGGAGGCAACACTAACAGTGTTGCCAGTTCCCGAAATATAAACGGTTACCCTCGTAGCTCGGAAGCTTTATAGAAATTATAAATAAGGACCGCGGAAATCTACAAGCCAAATTTGATAGTAATTGTTTGAAAATTATTGCTAAACGATGGTACCTAAATTTTAAACAAATAACACCATCTGTCATTAAATACGGGTACTTGCAACACAGTCCTCGCTTGTTATTGTACGCCAACGTAAATATTTAAACTGTATTTCCTTAAAATGCAATATTGCTTGCACCGTGGTCCTGGTTTAATGTACGTTACAAAATGTAACTGAATTATATTTCCCTCCGGAGCAAAGGCAATAACTTTAAACTAGTTGCAAATATACTCAAACCGACAATAAAAACCAGGACTTTTATCGATAAGCTTCTCAATTCATTTAAATTTCTGCATTGCCATTAAACGCAAACACAACACGAGCGCCATCTGCGTCGCGTGCAGTCGTTATATATATTTAGATATATTCCAACGTAGTAGTTTTGTGCGCGTCCCTCTATGCGGTACGTATACATATATAAATGTGTGTGTTTGTTTGTATATATGAATGTATGCAGAGTTGCATACATATATTTGTAAATATGCACCGGCACTGCATATATGACATTTGTTTATAAACATGGTAGCGCGCTAATTGCTATTTTCGGAGATAAAAAGATGTATGTAGGTTATAATTTTTGTAAAAGTCAGTGCAAATGTACGTTACTAATGACAATAGGGTAATTAAACGGCCCTTGAATACGGTGGTCTATAAAAGATTCGTGCAATTTCAAAATACTTTATTGTTCAATAATGCTTTTGCCATTATTTCTTATAATCACATAGGTGGATATCGAGGCGTTCTCAAATGGGAAGTTCCGAAGCAAACGCCTGCTCTATGTTACACAATTGGGTAGCATTCTGAATTTTTTCTAAGAGAGAAAATAATAGAAACAATCGAGATAAACATTAGGTGCGCAACTAAGTTCTCGTTGTTTCTTTGATGAAAATGCAACTCTATTGTGAAAAAATGTTTACAAACAGCTCCCCATACCATGACTGAACCAACATTGGCTCGCCTTCGATATCACTTCATCTTTACAACTTTTTCCGGGCCATCTAAATTAAACTTCTTCTCGTCACTGAAAATAACAGTTTGCCATTCTCTTAAAGGAGGCCGTCGTTTAATTTTCAAACGTTTTAAATGCGGACAGGTCTTCAGTAGAAGTGTGCATTCGTGTTTTCGCGATTTGTCTTGCCGTTAATGCCGAATTCGATCTTCGCGTAATATGGCTCGAATCAAAACGCCATTTTGATCCCTAATTGTCTTCATATTTTCTTTGCAGCAGACCTGCTGATGGAACGCTTTAATTTTTCCAATTTCTTCCATACTTAAGCACTTCTGTCGTCCCATCGTTGCACAATACCCTTAATTACAGATGTTTGTTTATCGAACGGAACAAGTAATAATCGGACGGCGCGGTGCATTTTATATGTATGTGGTACTTACGTCACCCAATGCATAACGTTAATATGGCAATAATGCGTATTATTTGCCATATCATACCATTACAAACTTGCATTGTATTTTTAGTAAATGAATTGTTTTTCAGGCTTGCAACAAGTCTCCCATTTGATTCCAACGTTTTTTGTGCGCGTATGCGGTACGTAGTGTGTGTTAACGGGTTTGGCAACGTAAATATATTGAGGCCGAGCCTGTTGTTTATGCGCTAACCGTAGAATCACTTTTTCGACTCACGATCTGCTTGGCGGTGGTCATTTTGTGGTCGCTTTTCGCGCAATGCTCGGTTCAATCGCATCAATTAAGTTCGATACCATTCCCCAGTGATGGTTTCGTTCGGTTTCAACAGCTCATAAAAAATAACACCTCCCTGGTCCTACCAAATACACAACAAAATCTTCGCAGCGTGAATATTCGGCCGAATCGACGACGTAGAAGCATGACCGGGCAGTCCCCATGATTTCGTTCTCTTTGGGTTATTGTAATGAATCCATTTTTCATCACCCGTAATGATGCGATAAAGAAAACCCTTCCTTTTTTGCTGCCGGAGCAGTTGTTCACAGGCAAAAAAACGACGCTCAACGTCTCTTGGCTTCAAATCATAAGGAACCCAAGTTCCTTGTTTTTGAATCATTCCCAACGCATGTAATCGCTGGTAAATGGCTTGGCGAGTAACTCCTAATGCTGAAGCAAGCTCTTTTGTGTTTGGCACGGATCCTCGCCGAGCAATGCCTGCAATTCAGCATCTTCGAAGGTTTTTGGTCTACCTGCACGCGAACGGTCGTCAACATCGCAATCACCGTCTTTAAAGCGACGGAACCAATCACGGCACGTTGTTTCACTTAGAGCAGCATCTCCGTAAACTTTTTGGTGTTCTCGATGTGCTTCAGCCGTCGTTTTCTTCTAATGAAATAAGAAAAGCAACACTTCCCGCAAATGATGATTATTTGGCACAAAATCAAACATTTTCACACAACCAAAAGTATATGACGCAAAAACAAAATCACTAATGTGTTGACCGCGCGAAACGTTGTATTGAAGCCGAGGGCGACAACTTTGAATAAAATAAATGAATTTTAACAAAATAGTTGTTTTTATTTTTTTATTTGTTTCGATCTTTTCTGCGACAGAGTGTGTATATGAATATTTTTGCTCATATCTGATGGAATTTTTATTGGACAATGTAAATAAACAGTATTATTATAGATATTTTAATTTAAAAAATTACGGACTGTCCAAATCTAATCCTGACAATTTATCATAATGTAATATAAAGTACAAAACAAAATTTTTCATTTATATTCTTTTTCAACATTACAAATCGTGAACTCTTCACAATCGTAGGCATTTTCCATTTCATTTTTCAAACGTCAGAGGCAAGTTCACCCCTCCTCTTGTATCCCCTTGCCATTCCGCTTTAGCAAGATTTAAACAATCATCAATTTACGTTTAACCAGACATTACTGTGCCGACCTATATCGTTTAAAAAAATAATCCCACCGACGCGCTCTTCAACCGCCCATGAATGACAGCTAAAAACGGGACCGGGTGGAGTAAGTTCGACGATAGTCGTCGCGATTCCGTGCGGTACGCCCCAGAACAAATGACAAACGGTTCCATGCCTGACGGCATAGAGAATCAACGAAATAAAAAAACAGCACAAACGCCGTCATAAATCACGACCGGTCGGCGGTCCGACTTTTAAAACTGGAACAATGGCCGTGCCGACTATCAATCATACAACACATCGAATGCAACAATTTGTTTCTGCGTCGAGAACTGGCCATAAATCATTTGCTTTTTCGCGAGGGATCGGCGTGGGGGGAGTTTCTCGTATCGTTGGGTGGAAACGTGCTGGGGATTTCGCACGTAACTCCCCATGGTGCTTATGGAAAATGGTAAATATACATGGAAATTGCCGTTTCCTACATTCTTTTTGAATTATAAATTCACGTCCACCAACCTCTCACATTGCTACCACCCCCAGTCTACCTACCATTAACAATTTGGGAGCTCTGCGGGAGTAATTGGCGTATTTTATTTGTTTCATTTGGTTCTTCTCTTCAATTTCGAATTCTCTTTTGTTCGTTTGGTTTAGTAACCTTGGTCTTTGTTTATTAAGGAGAACGAGGATGGTAAAGGATCGATGGGATATGTTCAAGACATGAATTTTGAGTAAAAATATCTCTATTTAATGACCGCTATCTTTTGCCTATCAGAAGAGAATAATTAACGAGCTTGCAACTGTATTAAAGAGAGTAGACTAAAGAGGCATACACTCCAAACATACACGAAGATTGAATAAATTTTTCTAAATAGTCTCTTTCCAATTTAACAGGCTTACAAAATGGTGCTAAAGCTTCTTCGTCTCAAAAAAGATATCAATTTTAGATATTACCTTATTGCCTGTGCCCAGACTCCTTCCTAGAGTCATGTATTAGGTGCGCAACTAAGTTCTCGCTGTTTTTTTGATGAAAATGCAACTTTATTGTGAGAAAATGTTTACAAATGAATCATTCAAAATATTACCCATCTCTAGCGACAACTTTTTCCCATCCTTCTGGCAGAGCTCGAATATGGTAGAAGTGTTCGTCTTTTGAGGCTATCCACGAATCAAGCCATTTCAAGATGTCTTCATATGAGCAGAACTGCTGATTAGCCAGACCATGTGCCTTCGAATGGAACAAGTAATAATCGGACGACGCAATATCTGGGGAATATGGCAGGTGGGGTAGGACCTGCCATTTGAGCCTTTCTAAGTAGGTTTTAACGAGTTTGGCAATGTGAGGCCGAGTGTTGTCATGCTGTAGAATCACTTTCTCGTGCCTCTGCTCGTATTGTGGCTACTTTTTAGGCAGTGCTCGGCTCAATCGCATCAATTGAGTTCGACACCGTTCCCCAGTGATGGTTTCGTTCGGTTTCAACAGCTCATAATAAATGACACCGCCCTGGTCCTACCAAATACACAGCAAAACCTTCATAGCGTGAATATTCGGCCGAACCGACAACGTAGAAGCATGACCGGGCAGTCCCCATGATTTTTTTCTCTTTGGGTTGCTGTAATGAATCAATTTTTCATCACCCGTAACGATGCGATGAAGAAAACCCTTCCTTTTTTGCCACTGGAGCAGTTATTCACAGGCGAAAAAACGACGCTCAACGTCTCTTGGTTTCAAATCATAAGGAACCCAAGTTCCTTGTTTTTGAATCATTCCCAACGCATACAATCGCTGGGAAATGGCTTGGCAGGTAACTTCTAATGCTGAAGCAAGCTCTTTTTGCGTTTGGCACAGATCCTCATCGAGCACGCGAACGGTCGTCAACATCGAAATCACCGTCTTTGAAGCGACGGAACCAATCACGGCACGTTGTTTCACTTGGAGCAGCATCTCGTAAACTTTTTGCAGTTCTCGATGCGCTTCAGCCGCCGTTTTCTTCGAATGGTGCGAGATTTATGTGGATATTCATACATGGTTATGTCGACTCACCTCAATTGGTTTTTGATTCCTCGTATGTCCCTACTTTTACTTTGTCTTTTTTCAGAACTATTTTGAAAGTTATACTTTGAATTAACAGTTTTATTTAAAGATGGCCTCATTTTGCAATCAACGAAATTTTTGCCTTTCAAAAAATTAATCCTGTACTGTAAATTATTCTTCCAATATCGTCAAGGGTGCCCTGCATTTTCAGTAATAAATAAAAATATAAAACAATCTTTAAAATTATATTAATTTATCTTGGTTTCCGAGCTGGAACCGCTTCGTAGATAATCAACGTTTCGTCCCCACTTGTATTGGCCATCAAGGATGTCTCATACAAGTGGTTCGCGAAAGGTCAGTATCAGAACAATCGAAGACTCGCTTCCAGCTTGGAAACCAAGATGAAGAAAATATGGACACCAACTGCGGAAGTGTACGCGCCAGATTAATATTTATTTAATTTAAAAAATTAGTCCCCTAGTTGACGCTTTAATTTTGCCATTTCTAATAACCTAAATACTCGACCCACCAACGTAATTTTAAAATCCGTTGGGGCTTGGTTTTTTTCTCATTTTTTGCTTTTTTTTTCATTCGCGTAGTGTTCGGTTTTTAATGTTTTACGTTTGAGTTATTTACATTTCTAGCAATTTCGCTCGTTATATGAAATTTCCGGTACACCGGAGTGCCATAGAAGTGCAAAACGGAAAAAATAAACAATAACTAATTAGGGATGGCAATTCAACAAATTGAGTGGTCGTTCATGTCGGATAACCAGGCCGGTTCGGTGTGGAAACGGATATGCATGCAGCGATGCAAACAAACAATCGGTTGCGATTGTAGCACGCTCGATGTACGTATGGTATAAACAGGTATATATATGTATATATATATATATATATATATATATATATATATATATATATATACTCACGCAACCAGAATGGAGTCCCAGAAAATAGACGCACAATTCTGCTTTTACAATAGCGGAGTACCAACCTATTTCATCTGCCCTACGTTGTACGTACGTCCATCAAAGTGATGCAATACTGCCAACACATCCATTGCGGTCATACAACAGCGTGTACATTAATTAAATTTAATTGAAATTGAAATCTGTAGGAAGTGGAGCTCGATGGTGACGGCAGAGGAGGCTAGATTATTTTGTGTTCTAGTTTCATTTATGCCATCGAACTGGTGGAATAAAATGGTCTTTTATCGGGCGATAATTATTCGTTATTGATAGGAACTTAATACATTTCTAAGTATTTCAAGATTTTTTTGGGGGTTAAAGCCTTCTCTAAAGCCTTTACTACCACTTTTATTCATTTGTCCAACCTCGGTAAATCATTGCCTAACCTTAAGTTTTTGGGAAGGGGCATTTATTGTAGACTATTTACATTCATATCGTTTATACCATTTCAGCATCTAAACATTGAGATCAAAATATTAAAATATTTAAGAATCGTGAAAATAGACAAAGATAAAACCACTGTACTGAGCCTCATGGCAAATCTTAAGTTTTTCCTCAATGAAGTTTAAAAAATTGAAAAATCCAAGGTCAAATATCGAAATCAGTTTGTTCTAATATTCAAAGTCAAGGCAACATAACATCGAAAATAGACACTTTGATTTTTTGTACTTTTAAATTTCATCTTCTGAGAATTAGTGAAAGGTACTGAACACCCTCTTACGGATCGAATAGCAAGCTGATCGACCGAACGATGAAATGTCTTCATACCACGTTAGATGGCCAAGCCGTCAGCATACAAAGGATACTAGAAACGTTTTGCAATACTTTGTTTATTTAATTTTTTCAAAGTAATTTCCTCTACACACGATACACCTCTCCATCCTCCGAAACCAATCTTTAAACCAGTTCTGCCAAGTTTTACTAGGGAGTAAAGCACACTCGTTGTCCCAAACCCGCAGAAGGTCCTCATCACTGGAAAACCGCTTCCCTTTTAGCTTCGTTTTCACATGCGGGAACAATGCAAAGTCGCAGGCAGCAAGATTTGGACTGTAGGGAAAATGCTTGAGAAGTTTCAATCCTGTCGTGGTCAAATATTCGGTACAGGCTTTGGCACGGTGAGCTGGAGCATTATCGTGATGGAGGAACTAGGTGTCTATTCCTGAGTTTGGCCGCAAGTTCTTCATAGATCCAATGACTTACTGTTCAGTATACCACTTAGCTGTGACTATCTTCTGCGTGTCCAAAACGACGCGTTCCACAATTCCACTCAATTTGAAAAATACAGCTATGATTTTCTTCTTTACAGATCGGGATTTTCTGACAGTAGGTCACTTGCCTATCCTCGCCAAGCATTTTCCTCACAGTACTAACGATTTCTTCCGTAACTAACGTTCGTGGCCTTCCCGACCTCTCAGCATCCTCCACAGTTAAATTCCCCTTTGGAATTCTCTATACCACCTGAATATCTTTGTGCAATGTTTACAAACATCACCTAGTGCAAAAGTCATTTCTTCGAAGCATTGATCTATGTATGTTTAAACCACGCACGAAATTCTAACGCAAAACTGCCCTTATCTCATTTCGTGACCACGATGCCATCGCAAGCACTTTACACTTTACACACATGCAGCAACAAGCAGCTTCCTACGATTCATTGTCGCCTCATGACTTTTCCGACAAACGGAATTACTTTGACTTTCCTTGGGTGGTTTTACCCTTCTTATATCACTGCATGAACGCCTGCTTATTTTCAGTGTCACAGTGATGAACCCGCTGTCCATCTCTAGTAATAATTCGATTGAAATTACTTAAAGAATTTTCACAGAACTCTAAAACTTATCTACAGCACAGTGCTCACGCTTTTTTTCTAGGCGCTGTAAGCATTCGAGGCACCCATCTTGCACTGGCTTTTGAGAGGTTAAGAAAGTCACGAAGAATAATGTGTATGGCGCCAACGAATTGGTTAGTCACCTATGTTTACATTGTAACCTTTATTCGGACATCCTCCAGTACAAGTTCCTCTAGATTTTTACTTCTTTGATAGTGGTAGAAACAGGACCACCTGAACGAGGGTCGTTTTCATTGCTCCTTCTGCCCCTTTTAAATTCATTTAACCGTTTTTGAACTGTAAATAACGAAGGTACAGAATCTTCGGCCACCATCTCTTTATGAATGATTATTTGACTTTTTCCTTGTTTTACAAAAAATTTATTCAACATTATCGCTCATTTTTATTTTCAACAACTGAAGCCTACTGGTGAACTGATGATCACAACTGCAGGAAATATTATATTTATCCTTCAGACAATGAATAGTCAAATTATTCACATCATTAGTAAATTACTCCGATGCCGAGAATACATTGTAAATAGCTCTATCAAAGATATTCGAATCGACCGATACATTTGCCAGGCTCTGTATAGTCTCGGTTGTAACAAAAAGAAAATATTAAAACTTTTTTCAAAATCATTTTAACAAAATTTGCTCTGTAACTAGCAAAAAAAGGACTCAATTTTACATTGCCCCTTTAAAAGTAACGATATCCACTTCAATAAACCGAAACTGTTGTTGATTATATGTATCACTTTTACACGAGCCCCCGGTCGTTACTATACGATAATAATCTCTCTTTCTCTGTCTCTATTATGCAATAGTCACTGCAAGGATGGTAGCCGGAATCGCTTCATACTCCACGCCGAGCCATGCAATCGGAAGTTTTCGGATATTAGTGTAATTTCGGGGTTTGCTTACCGTCTATATCTACGGTAATATTAGTTACATTCTGAAGACATTTCGGTAAAATTGGTCTCATCTGTACAATCCTTTTCCTCTTGCAACACGTATTACTTCCGTTTGCGATCATTATGATGCCAATTTGGTGAATATTCTTGAAGGTAATGTTCAACAAACATTATCATTCGATGTTTGTTACAAAGCAACAACGAATTAGAATTTCGAATTGTATCGAAAACTAAAAAACTTTTATTTAATTTTTTTAAGAGAAATTATAAACAATTAAATAAACAGAAAAAATAATTTAAATACAGTAGAGACCGCTTATAATGAACCCGGTTATATTGAATTCTCGGTTATTATAAACCGTTTTAGATGGCCAAATAAATCGTCCCTTAAGTTCAATGTATTTTTTTTCGCTTGCAATGAACTCGCATATATTGAACTTTCGCATATAATGAACCATATTTTACGTTTCAACCGAAAACAATGTGCCGCTTATAATGAACTTTCTTTATCGCTCGAATGGGAATCCCCCGAAAACTTCGTTACATCAAAAACGCGGTGCCTGACAGTCCTTCCCCTTCAGTCTGTTTCATAAATTAGTCACGTTACGTTGTCCGTTCGTGTTACAGTATTTACCAATTGTAGCTTGTGGGGTTATAAACATGGTGCCAAGTGATAATCAAAAACAAAAGCGCAAAGCTTTCACTTTAGAAAGAAAGTATGAAATTATTAAAAAATTACAGTGGTTTAAAACAAGCTGATGTGTGTAAGAATCTGAATTTAAACAAGTCGACGGTTTGTATGATTTGGAAAGAAAGAGATAAAATACTCAAGAATTATTATGAACAAAAAAATTCTAATGCCAAAAAAATTAGAAAATCAGCTCACGATAAAGTGGATAAAGGGCTTTTGTTATGGTTTTCTCAGCAAAGAGGTAAGAATGCGACGATTACCGGTGCTTTACTGCAAACAAAAGCAGAAGACTTGGGAAGCAAAGTGGAAGATAGCGATTTCAAATGTAGTCGAAGCTGGATCGAAAGATTTAAAAACGCCACGATATCAACAGTGGAAAAGTTGTAGCCGAAGCAGCGTCAGTTAATATGGAAGTAGTAGATGATTGGTTGCAAAATAAATGGCCCAACATACGACAAAATTATGAAGACCAAGGCATCTTCAATGCAGATGAAACGGGTCTATTCTACAGGCTAATGCCCAACAGAACGTTGAAATTTAAAGGCGATAGTTGCATTGGTGGAAAACTATCAAAAGAAAGGCTCACGGTTTTGGTTGCAGCAAATTTTACAGGCACAGAAAAAAGGAAGTTACTTATTATTGGCAAGTCCCGAAACCCACGTTGTTTTCACGGCAAATGATTGCCTGTAAAATACAGTTCTAATAAAAAAGCATGGATGACGTCAGATATTTTTTGTAACGAATTGCGCGATTGGGATAACGAATTAAGGAGAAAAATTCTATTACTAGTAGACAATTGTCCAGCGCACCCTGAGGTAAAGAATTTGAAATTCATTAAATTGGTGTTTATACCTACCAATACCAGTTCCAAATTACAACCAATAGATCAAGGCGTTATCCACAGTTTGAAGAGCAATTATCGACGAATTCTTCTTTCAAAAATAATGATTAATAGCAGTGCAGAAGGCAGTCGTATTAGTCTTCTTGATGCGGTGAACTGTATTCACATGGCATGGCAAAACGTCACAGCAAAAACAATAACAAATTGTTTCAAACATGCAGGATTTCTTAAGCATCAAAACAAATTCGATGACGATGATGAAATCCCGTTAAGTGAGTGGCTAAAGAGAACTGATCTTGACAATGTTGAAAATAATGGTAATGGTCTACCTCTAACTGTGGAAATAGATGCTAATATTGAAGACTATGTGCGTATCGATAAGAATGTTATGTGTACTGAAACTTTGTTAAATGACGATATTGTTGCTTGGGTACGTTCAAAATCAGTAACTGATACGAGTGACAGTGAGAATGAAGAAGAGAATAATGAAGCTGAAGGTAGTGCTGCTAATGCGTCATTGCCGCAAGTGCCCATTGTAAAGGTTGTGCAAAATATAGATGTTGTACGTAATTTTTTACAAATGAATGAAGCTCCTGATAACATTTTGAACAGCCTGGCTAATGTAGAAATGTATTTGAATGATATTTACGTAACTTTGTCTTATAAACAGTCTAAAATAAGTGACTATTTTAAACAATCTATTAAATAATAATTTTTTGTTCATTTAAATTATCAGTATAACATACAATACAAGAATCGTTTGTACTAATTTATTTCTCAAATTTATTTTTTGTTAGATATAATGAATTTCGGCTATAATGAACCATTTTTAGTGGCCAGTAGTAGTTCATTATAACCGGACACTACTGTATAATTAAATTATCTTACATTTATTTGTTATTCTAAATGTATTCCTGTTCCTACATATATTCTGTGTATGCCAGGTATACCATAAAGTCACTACCAGTTTTTCTAACAGATGTCGCTAGGCTTAACTATGCAATACTATGGTTTGTCACATACAGCACTGTGCAAAAGAAAGAAGCACCTAACAATATTTTCCAAAAGTTATTTACTAAAACGTTTTTTCTAATAATTATTGAATGAATTTAATCTACAATACTTAATACATTATTCCAAGAAAGATTCACTTATTGGTAGAAATATAATCACTGGAAATTTCCAAGTTTATAACATCATACTCCCGCGTAAGGGTGAGATCGACCGCCTGATAAGAAGATTAAAGTAATAAATTTTATTGCACCACAATGCTCCGCAGTAAAATTTCAAGGGAGAGTTATTAATCTATAAGATTTTGTTTTTAATTCAGTAGTAGAAACGATACAGGGCGGTTCCACAATAGAATTTATTTAGATTCTTAAAAGACGCACCTACGAGTGAAATTTTCATTTTAAGAAGAAATTGTGAGCTGTAAATTGTTATAGTAGATAGAAAATGTCTAGAATATCATTACTAGACAGAAATAAAATTATTGTTTTACACCAAGAATGTTATAGTCAAGCAAAAATATCAAAGATAGTGAAATGTTCTCTGTATGCCGTGCAACAAACAATAAAAAGAATGACTGAAACCGGCAGTGTAGGTGATAGATCAAAGAATGGACGTCCAAAAAAGCTCAGTAAAGCCGACGCACAGTTTTTAAAAGTTTAAGAAATCGTAAGAAAGTTAACGCAGAACTAGCTCAAGATCTTGCGCGAGTATCTGGTACTTCGGTACAGGCTTCAACAGTAAGGCGATACTTGCTCAGTTCAGGTTTGAGGGGATGCGTGCCCCTGAGAAAACCCTTACTGCGACGAGGTAATAGAGGGAAACGATTAAAATATGCCAGAGACCATGAAACATGGGGATATACTGAGTGGCGACAAGAACTGTGGACTGACGAATCTAAATATCAATTATGTGGAACGAACAGACTTCAGTATATTAGACGACGCCTTGGTGAATCATTATTGGAACCATGTTTACACACTACCATAAAGCATGGAGGAGGCAATATCCAAGTTTGGAGATGTATTTCGGCAGCAGATATGGCTGAAATTGTAAAAATAGAGGGTGAGAAATACAGAACACTATTAGAAGAACATGCCATGCCGTCAGGGCAGCGACTTATAGACAATAATTTCATTCTACAACAAAATAATGATCCCAAGCGTACCTCGAAACTTGTGAAAACTTATTTAACACACCAGGACGCAAATGGAGTATTGCAAACTATGATATGGCCACCTCAAAGTCCTGACAAATATTATTGAGCATGTGTGGGATTATCTTGATAGAAAAAAGTGTGAAAGGGGGCCCATGAACAAAAATGAACTGTGGAACATACTACAGGAAGAGTGGTACAATATTCCTGAAAATTTCATTAATTAAGGGAAAGCCTACCAAGAAGAATGTAGGATACCAAAAAAAAATAAAGGTGGTCATAGAAAATATTGAAAATTATGTTGTTTATGTTTAAATTTAGACCTGTGTTAGTTTTTATACATTAAAAAAATATTCGACTTGTGTAAGCTAACTGTTTATCCTCTTGTAAAATTCAAGAAGGTGCTTCTTTCTTTTGCACAGCACTGTATGTCATTCTATTTACTGATGAACTTAAAAATTCATTCGACATGTTAATTGATCGTGCAAAACGTTGTATTGAAGCCGAAGGCGACTACTTTGAATAAAATAAATGAATTTTACAAAAATACAATAGTAAGCTTTTTTTTTATTTTAAAAAAGTTCGCTTTTCTCTGCGACAGACTGCGTATTTATCCGCATGTAAAAATATGAAAACGAATAGCATTACTCATGCCGCCATTGCTTCTGTTTCCGTTATTCTCATTGAGGAAGAGGTATCTAATTTATATGCAAATTTGTATTTGTACAAATCACTATTTAAATTAATTTTAATGGAAGTAATTTATCTTGTGTCGACGTGGCATTTTAAACGTTTAAAAATTATTTTAAAATTATTCTAATACAAATAAAGCAAGAGGGAATTTTGTATATTTTGTCCATGCAAACGAGTTCCAAGATTAATTTGGTACGTAAACTTCCGCGGTCGTGGTCCATGCTATCTGCTTCTGGGTTTCCGGGCTGGAACCGCGTCACTAGTGTATCTGCCGACGTTTCGTACCTTACAGTTTAATTTTAAGTTTTTGAACGATGTAATATATATTTATTATTCTATTTCTACTCAAATTAAATATTTTGTCAAATTCTTTCAAAATTTTGGAAAATCAATGTAGAGAATGTAACCACAGGTTATAATTTTTAGGACCCTGTAGAACTGAATAAAAAGGATTTAAAAATCTCTTGCCAAAGTAATGTTTTTGTATTCTAAATATGCATTTCGACAACCAAGCTGTAATCTTCAGTAGAAAATCTCACACGTCTCCAGCTCGCTAGATGTGCGTAGTGTTGTAACATGGGCTTGTAGTAGATCTACGTAAAAAGCGCAGATTTCCTCACTAACACTTTTGTGTTGTGTACGGATATCGGTGCGGGTTATGTAAAGTGTAAAATAGTGTAAAATAGTGTAAATAGTGTGGCACTTTAATCTGATACGTAGACTCCGCGGTCGTGGTCCACTATCTTCTTCTGGAAGCGCATCACTGGTATAACTGCCGACGATTCGTACCCACTCGTATGGGACATCTTCAGGGTTCAACTACTGCTACTGTTTGTTGCACTGAAACTTTCGGTGCAACAAAAGGCTAAGTGCTCATACAGGCTCATATGCACGCTGGTGTTACTAATACCTAGAGATAACTCGACCTCACGGTATGTCGCATGACTGTCTTGCATTATCAATTCAGACACTGCATTAATGTTTTCCGAAACGACATTTGTTGGACGACTAGTTTGAATTCACTATATCAACGATATACTGTAGTTTTCGATGGTGTTTCATCACCATATAAAGAATTCAGGTTATCGATGCGTTCTTGTTGAGATAATCCACGCCGAAAGTTATGAAAAATAATTGCACGAAAATTTCGCGAGTTAATTCTATTTTTTCGCTGACACAAAGTTTTCAAGTTACTGTCAACAATAGAAATAGCGACCGGATAATAAAACTGTCAAGATAAATATTTATATTATCAAAAATCACAAACTTCACGATAAAATTACTAGATCGGAAGCAACACTAACAGTGTTGCCAGTTCCCGAAATATAAACGGCTACCCTCGTAATAAAGAAATATTTCACATCGTTTTACAAATATACAATATATTCACAAAATATAAACACTTAAGTATCTTGATACAGGTAAATACGTGTTTCCCTCGCATACTACGACTTTTATATTTTACCAAATGTCGATCCATTTTCTAAAGCGAACTCGTAAAATTGTCTGGTTCCTCATCCTCCATCCCTCACATCCCAAGACTTAATATTTTCATGAGCGTCTTAATGTCTCCCTCGTCGGCAATATAAACTTTCCGCCATTGAATTTAAACAGGGCCAATATTGTTGCTTTCGCGAACAGCTACTCTATACATATGTATATACGGTTCTGCACAGTTAGAGAATATATTTACATTAATGAAACAGTGTTTTGTACTTAAAATTTACAGTTTAAAGTTCATAGATATTATGCGAAAAACGTAACATTTATATATCAAGTAGATCGCCTGGAGAGAGGACGCTAAATGCTATTTTGTTATTCGCAAATTGTCCGTAAACGTACTACTAAGTTTAAAAAGTCATTCTAGAGCTGAGATGAAACTATTTTATGACGCTTTTCAGTTGGGGAATATGGAAATTTTTAAGGTCAAATTATAGGTTCTAGTGTTTCAATATTTTTAAATTATTACAAACGCGTATGTGTTAGAAAAGCTGCCCCACGTCGTGAAGTCAAATTATTAATACATAGCTGTGTGTCTCACGAAAATAAATGAGGTTGATGGCCCTAGTTTTAGCGTTGTAATAATAATTAATAAAGGAATTAGTAATAAGCTAAGTTATGATGAGTATCCAAAGTCTAGAACATGTGGAAATTTGGAAAAAAAATATTAGTAAAAGCAAAACCACAAGGTTGTTCATAAACTTTTATATACGAGGGAACGTTTTTATATTCGCGGAATGAGAGGGTTGTAGAGGGGTGAGTAGGTGCATTGGGGGCGTGGCCTGTGCAGCGACTCATGATTAGTATAAATACGAAGTTTCATTAATTTGGTACGTAGACTTCCGCGGTCGTGGTCCATGCTATCTGCTTCTGGGTTTCCGGGCTGGAACCGCGTCACTAGTATATCTGCCGACGTTTCGTACCCATTTGTATGGGACATCTTCAGGGCTGAACTACTGCACTGAAGCTCAGTTTCAGTGCATATACTAGTGACGCGGTTCCAGCCCGGAAACCCAGAAGCAGATAACGAAGTTTCATTGTTATTAGACAGTTAGTCTTTGAGCTATCGTCAACCAAGTAACATAATCAGGAGTGAAAAGTGAAATATGGAAAAAATCGAATATCGTGCCGTTATAAAGTTCCTTACCAGGCAAGGAAAATCAGTCGCGACCATAATGAATGAGATGTCATTGGTTTACGGCGACTCTTGTCCAGGAAAAACCATGGTGTAAAAGTGGCATAGTTTATCTAAACAAGGAAGGGAATCCCTTGAAGACGACCCGAGGCCGGGCAGGAGCATTGAGGTGACCACGCCAGCACTTATCCAAAAAGTTGAACAAATTGTACTCGAAGATGCTCGACTAAAGAAGAAATAACTCGCGGAAATGGTTGGAGTATCCGATACAACAATTTTTAAAATCCTACACGATCATCTCGGCATGTCTAAGGTCAGCGCAAGATGGGTGCCGAGAATGCTCACGCCGCCGCAAAAACAACAGCGCGTAGAGTGTTCGCGTGCATTTTTGGACCTCTGTAATGAAGACAAGGATGGTGTATTGAGTGGAATTGTTACTGGAGACGAAACTTGGGTTCATCATTATGAACCTGAGTCCAAACAAGACTCCATGCAGTGGCATAAAAAGGGCACAGCACCTCCCAAGAAATTTAAAGTGTCACAATCAGCTGGGAAACTCATGGCAGCGGTATTTTGGGACTCGGAAGGAATATTGTTGATTAATTATAAAGATAAAGGTGTTTCTATAACCGGAGAATATTACGCTTCAATATTAGAGCGACTAAAAGAAGCCATTAAAGAGAAAAGACGGGGAAAATTGACAAAAGGTGTTCTGCTTTTGCACGACAACGCGCCCGTCCACAAGAGCCGCGTTGCGTTAGCTGCCCTGCATAAGGTGGGCTTCGAAATTGTGAATCACCCACCCTACAGCCCACACCTGGCCCCGAGTGATTATTACCTGTTTACGAAATTGAAAAAAAAGCTGCGGGGTAAAAAATTTACTACCGATGATGAAGTCAAGGAGGCAGTTTCGGCGTATTTTGCAGATAAAGAGAAATCTTTTTTTTATGAGGGTATAAATAAATTAATTGAAAGATGTGAAAAATGTATCCGTCTTGCAGGTGAATATATTGAAAAAGAAAAATAATTTGGTTTTTTTATTTCCACCCCTTGTCCCCCATTCCGCGAATATAAAAACGCTCCCTCGTAGCTGTGTGTCTTACGAAAATAAATGAGGTTGATGGCCCTAGTTTTAGCGTTGTAATAATAATTAATAAAGGAATTAGTAATAAACTAAGTTATAATGAGTATCTAAAGTCTAGAACATGTGGAAATTTGGAAGAAAAATATTAGTAAAAGCAAAACCACAAGGTTGTTCATAAACTTTTATATAACTAAACTAAATGAAAATAAATTTTTAAATTTTAAATACATTTATCGACTTATCCGATCAAATTACATCAAGGCGATAAATTAATCGATCTTAACTTTAAACTTTAGCTTAATTGTTGCAAATCAGGATCTAAACGCTCTTAAATGATCCCGTAACTAGACTGAACAGTGGTGTATAAACCAAAAAGTTAATTCCATAGTATTTTGAATGAAATATTAACAAACTTTACAAACAATAATAATTATGAAACTCTTTGATCCCAGACTTTACTTCAATTGTTCGGTATGTCAGGTCATAGCGAGTTACCAAATGGCTTCGTTAAATCTTGCTGCAAACTTTGTTACCGACATGCGAGATAGATGCATTCTCGCTTTATCGTTCAATACATTTTTGTGTTGGATGAGAGAGAGAGGCGATGATTATTCATTATTTTTCTGTATTGAAAAGATACAATAAACTCTACGAAGGAATCATTCGTTAATAACACAAGTTTACCTGATGATGAGTGAGTCTCTGAAACATATGTAGTAGACAGGGTGTTATTAACATTTGAATGATTCCTTTTAACATTCTTAAGACAGCAGATTAAACTTCATATTCAGATGAGCTTGGGATCTTCATACACACTAACTCCGTCCGCTCGATAATTAATAAGTCATTAATAGGGAAAGAAAGAACACCAAAGTCAACAAATGATTTAATCGCTTCAGTTCCTGTGTTATTTGAACCTTATATGCCTTCAGAGCTAAATCCTTGTGTAAAATACGCCATGTTGTTGATCCACTAATTCCAAGTTGTTGTGAACGTCGTCAAGTGGATATTTCAGGATCTTCAGCAACACTTTCACGAACCAAACGAACATTTTCTTGTGAACGACCACTACGACTGTATTTTTCACTTCTTTGGTATTCTAGGGAACCGGTCTCTTGAAATTTTTTAATAATTCGACCAGTAGTGCTTTCAGATTGACGATTATGTAAACCATAAAATTCACGTAATTTTCTAAAAACTCTTTTCACAAAACGCTGTTTTTCATAAAATAATTCGACTGTTTGAACTCGTTGTTGTATCGTGTACGAAGCCATTTTTATAAATGTCATACATCACACTTTTTAAATGCCCACATGCCCAGACAAATTCAATGCGCCATCTATATTTTAGTTATTCTTAAAAAAACCGCGCAATTTGAAACACCCTGTATTAATTAAAAACAAAAATTAAAAATATCGAAGTGATTTATAACTCGACAGTATTGACTATAAACTTAGGTTGATGGATACGACGGGGCGCTAAGGGCAATCAAAGAGTAATAAAATGCAAATTGATCGTATACTTATTCCCAAAATCTTGTAACTCCACAAAATACCAACACAAGTTAAAATTGTATATGTAATACCCTTGATTTGTCAACGATTTTCTTTAAAAAATTTAAAAGCGGTATCCTCCCACACGAAATCTAATTAGATCTGTTGAAAACAATTGGATTTTTACACACGCAGAGTCCACCCAATAATTATTTAGTCCGCAATCTATTTTTAGCTTAAAAAATGTAAGGGATTATTCGAAATCATTTTTCCCATCCAATCTCTATTTTATTCTGTTTTTTTCCCCGTTGGTACCAGTACCGATATAAAAACACGAGCTTTTACATATTTTCCCGTTTTTTTCACGACAGAAAAAAAACAAATTTTCCGTCGTTCGTATGCAACAAATAGAGGCATAAAACGAGGACAAAAATCGTATATTTTTGTATAGTCAGATATATTTTTGCGAACGAGGGTGGCACACGCAAGTATTCCCAGCAGCGTCCCACCGACAACGCATCCTCTAAAGAAAAAAACAAAAGAAACAAGGAAGCACTCCCGCCGACGCAGCGTGAGCACACTAAAAGCGGAATGATATTTAAACTTTTTACAGCTCGGCCATAGCGATGTGAATCTTCTTGTAAATTCTCTCTTCAAAATATAGCCTACATAAAGGTATAAACAGGAACGGCGCGTTTTACTGTTTTATATCCCGAGACCGGGAGCGGGACAAACCCGGGACGCTTTCTATCTCTCGTAAATATATTTTATTGTTGAAGAGAGAGGGGGGAGGCAATCGGTCGTGGAGATGAAATGGGTATGCGATAGGAAAATATAACAGGGTTGTAGGTAGACGGTAATTTTTATCGATTTGTCTGTGCGAAATGGGGAGGATATTGGAGGAAAATGGAATCGTTCGTGCCAGTTGGAATCGGAACATTATAACCCGTAATAAAAGTGCAATTACTGCAAATTGGTCATTGTACAGCAGTAAATGTTCATGGGTATATTTTGGAGACGCCTGCATGCTGTTTTTTACGAATTCTTTTTCGTGTTAACAAAGACCAGATTCGTTTCGAAAATAAATTTCTTTACTTAACGACATAATTAACATAATTATAACAAGCCTGCGTTAGCTTTTTAGGGGCAATTTAGTAGAGCGTGTCTGCAAATTAAACAGAAATTACAATCTGCTCATAACTTATACGAAGGTGGTCCCATAAGTACCCGGCCTGACCTAGAGATGGCGGTAGTTGTTTGTAAAATATCACTGTATTAGAAAGTACACAATCTATAAAGCATATGTTTCAAGTTTGAAGACGCCACGTTGTTTAGTATTTGTTTAGCAGCCATTAATAATGAACGTTTTCAGAGAATTTGTAAAAAATGGAGAAAATTGATCATCGTTACGTGACGTACCCTTTATTTGAAAGGACTCAGCTCAACCTAAAAGCTGAGGTGTATTCTACTCTGGGTAAGTCTGCTCCTTTGTTTACAACAGTAAAATATTGGGTAGCAGAGTTAGAACGAGGCCGTACGAGCTGCCAAGACGAGTATAGCTGTGGTCGACCAAATGAGGTGACGACTCCAGAAATGGTGAAGAAAATCCACAAAGCGGTACTGGATGATCGTCGACTGAAAGTGTACGAGCTAGCAGACATAGTAGGCATTTCAAAAAGTTCGGTACATCGCATATTATCTGAAAATTTGGACATGAGAAAGCTATGTGCAAGATGGGTGCCGCGCAAAAACAGTGTCGTGAAGATGTTTCCATTGAGTGTTTAGCGAAGTTTCACACCAACAAGGCAGAATTTTTGCGCCGTTTTATAACCATGGATGAAACATGGGTCCATCACTTCACACCCGAGACAAAAGAACAACCAAAACAACAGAGCAACAAAGAAGGGGAAGACCGTTTCATCTGCAGGCAAGGACATGACATCGGTTTTTTGGGATGTGCATGGAATAATTTTCATTGACTAGCTTGAAAAAGGAAAAACTATCAGCGGCGAGTATTATGCGAACTTATTACAACGTTTGAGCGAAGAAATCAAGCAAAAACGGCCGCATTTGGCTAAGAAGAAGGTGGCATTTGATCATGACAATGCACCAGCCCACAAATCCGTTATTACAATGGCCAAAATTAATGAATTAAAGTTTGAACTGCTACTTCATGCACCCTATTCGCCAGATTTAGCCCCCTCGAATTATTTTCTGTTCCCAAACTTGAAAAATTTTCCAAGACATACACATTTATGTATAGAAATAACAAAGTGTGTTTAATCAAAATACTTTTTTTAGTCAAAAATATTAGTTCTTGAAGTAGTCTTTTACTTCAACATCATTAAAACGTTTGTGAAACATCCTCGATGCATTGCTATTAAGTGACTAAAAAGGATCCCTTACCCTTTTTAATCACTGTAACCGAATGAATTCATTTCGCATTGACTAAACGCATCATTTCTACCAGTGTATCAAACCAATACTTTAGATTACCAAAGTTTTGTTGCAATTTATCGTCTCAGAGCGTCAACAATCTCGATTTCTGTTACCAAAGTAGCATTATCTGCAAACATTGCTAGTAGTAACACATAATTAGTAAGCAGCTAGGTTGAGTAGAGCATATAAAGAATTGGGAATAAGATTGACATCTTCAGAATTCCAGCTTGACTTGTATACAATCATACGCCAAAATTATCCCACGTTGATGCTTTGAATACCATAACTTTTTGCTGGTTATTGGACAGGTATCATATAGCAACCAGTACGAGGGTAGTTTGACAAGTAGTGAAAATGGAAAAGGAAAACGAATTTTTTAAATACAAAATAATTTTTATTTTTCAATATATTCTCCTAAAAGAGCAATACATTTATTCCAACGGTGCTCCAATGCCCTTATGCCATCTCTAAAATGCGATTCCGGAAGGCTTGCAAAATACTCATTTACGAAGATGATAAGCTCGTCGTTAGACGAAAATTTCTTTCCACCTAGTGCCGTTTTCAATTTTGGAAAAAGGTGGAAGTCGGAAGGGGCTAGATCCGGCGCATGCGGTACTAATTGGAAATGCAACTCGTGTATTTTGGACATCGCAACTGTGCTGGTATGCGAGGGAGCGTTCTCTTGGTGAAACAGAATCTTTTTCTTTGCCATTCCTGGCCGTTTAGCATGAATCTCACCATTTAATTTTTGTAGAAGTTCTGCATAATATTGTCCATTTATTGTGGCACCTTTCTGAAGGTGATTCATGAGCAAAATGCCCTTTGAATCCCAAAAAATTGATGGCATGACTTTGTTTGCCGATAAAGTGGTTTTCGCTTTCTTTGGAGGTGCAGAACCACGTTTTAACCATTATTTCGACTGTTGTTTAGTTTCTGGTGTACTGTAGTGTATCCAAATTTCATCGCGAGTAACAAATCCCCTACAAAAATCAACCGGATTCCGCTTATAAAGGTCCAAACACTCATTGGAAATGCGCAAACGAGTGAACTTTTGATCAGTCGTAAGTAATCGCGGCACCCATCTTGCCGAAAGCTTGGAAAGGTCCAATTCTCTCGTTAATATGTAGTGTACGCGTTCTGTTGAAATATTTACCAATTCTGCTATCTCTCTCACTTTGAGTCGTCGATCTTGCGTAATAATATTATGGATTTTTATAATCATTTCCTTAGAAGTCACGAGTTGGGGTGCTCCAGAGCGCGCTTCATCAACACAGCTTGTTCTGCCACGTTTAAATTCATTTACCCATCTACTTGTTGTGGCGGATAACGGAGCGGATTCACCTAATGTTTCCCGTAACTCATCTTTTATTTCGGTAGCTTTCATGCCCTTAATTACGAAGTATTTAATCACCGCTCAATACTCTGCTTTTTACATTTTAACAAAACGATGTGTTGCTTCGTTTTCAATCACCTGTCAAAAATAAACTAATCAACCGATTCATCTAAATATCGGAATGTAAACATATAAATAGGCAACCTAAATTACAGTGCATTTGTTTTACCAATTAGAGCACCACCTATGTGTCATTCTCACTACTTGTCAAACTATCCTCGTATATAGCGTTTTTAGAATTTAAAATAGAAAGCTTGCTTGTAAACATAAAAAAATACTTCCCCTTTTTTATAAACGTTTAACAAAAAATTTTTGGCAGTAAACGTAAAGAAAGTCTTTAACAAAAAAAATTTTGAAAAAGAACTAAACCAGAGCAATTAAAACCACATTTTTTAGGCGATCTTTTTACACGCCGGTGAAAAAAAGGAAAGAACCAGCTTACATTAAAATAAATCGCGGAGAAAAGAGCCTAATAGTAAGAACACACCATCATCATCATCCGGAAGATTTTATCAGAATCCCGTGAGCAAAGAGAGCCCACAAAGGCGCTCTAAAGATAGACCAGACCCGACTGAGGCGATGGCGGTTCAATATTATCTTGATGTAGCTCCCCCAGCATTCAATCTTTCCCGACCATTGTGATCATAATACGGGAATTTAAATATTAAAAACACTCTCCTCTCAAAACTTCCAACGGATACACGAAAGGCAACTTAGGTCTATGCATCCGGACGTTTCACATTAGACAACAACATCGCATTATGAGTTTCTGCGGGCTTATTCCACTTATCTAGACACATATTTGGAACTTTAACCTAGTTAAAATTGATTTTAAGACGTAATGGGAAAGAGAAAGATAGAGAGAGAGAGTTGATTGATGATATTCTGTTGTTTTGTGAATATTGTTTTGGCGAGAACTCCGTTCTGTTGACTTTAATTATTGATGATGATGAAATGAGTAGTGAAATATGTAACTTCGGCCTCCTTGATTGTTTTTCGCTTTTATGTTAAGAAAGTTTTTAATATCTTTTACTTCAGTTAATTTACGTATATAGCAGAACAATTAAGGGCCTTCGAACCACAAATGTTCCTGTTATTAATAGAAGGCAATCATTATAAAAGTATCGCAAATTAATTGATCCAAAATAATATAAAATTTTGTTCCTAAATTAGAAATTTAGAATCCTACTCGAGGAGTTCCCAAACTTTACCAGTCCCCGGCACATTTACAAGTTTAGTATTTCGTACTGGCCCTCTTGTCTAAATATGTATACAATGATACATCGAGCTCATAAATTAAAACAACTGTTAATAAAAACCTAGCAATGTGAAGCTCGCATTTATTAGAATTGAATCACAAGAAGCAATCAATCTAAAATCTGAAAAATACAAAAAAATATTAAATAAATGGTGAAAGTCTTCAATGACAAGTACAATAAGTTAATGTGACGGTTATGCTTAGTAAACGTCACACATTTTGTCAAAACGCGGAATAAGGTGCAAACCAAACGTTTTGCAAGAATCGGAACGAAAGGAAGAAAGTTTATAAGTTATAAAAAAAGACCTACCAGATGTTTGATAAACCAGAGATGTTTTCTCAGGGTTCAGCTGCCAACCTTGTTACTCTGTAAATGGAAAGTAATATAGATGCGCCTCCTTGTTTAGAAAAGAAGCGACACCTTGTATATAAGTAGGCCAAAAGGAGTAACAATGAATTTTGTACCTATTTGGTTATCAGACACCTTGTACATGACAATAACTCCGCGACAAAACAAAATAAAAAAAGCAACTGGGTATACGCAACTTCACTTTGAATAAAGAGAAATAACCTATCATAGAGAAATTCTGCTTCTGGGTTTCAGTGCTGGAACCGCGTCACTATTATATCTGCCGACGTTTCGTACCTATCTGTATGGGACATCTTCAAGGCTGAACTACTTCACTGAAACTGGTGTAAGTCGATGGGGGACGCGTTTATATATGGATAATGGGTCATGGGTTAATGGAGCGTTACGGTTGCGGTTGGGTAGATTAGAGATGCAGGATTGCCAAGCGTTATGTGGGGGGTAGCCATCATCGCGGTTAAGGTTAATGGGGTGCTTAATGATCTCTATAGTTTCAGGGATTTTGCGACCATAGAAATGGTTAGTGCGGGATAGGATCTTGGTCGAATTAAACTGAATATGGTTGCCCGGTTTTAACCGCGATGATGGCTACCCCCTACATAACGCTTGGCAATCCTGCATCTCTAATCTATCCAACCGCAACCGTAACGCTCCATTGACCCATGACCCATTATCTATATATAAACGCGTCCCTCCATCGACTTACACCAGTTTCAGTGCAGTAGTTCAGCCCTGAAATTGTCCCATACAAATGGGTACGAAACGTCGGCAGATACAATAGTGACGCGGTTCCAGCCCGGAAACCGAGAAGCAGATAGCATGGACCACGACCGCGGAAGTCTACGTACCAAATTTAAGAATTACAATCTTAACGAAAAATGAAAGTTACAGAATCATTTCTTTTTAAATAAAATAAGGAAAGTAACTGAACAACTCTTTAATTAAGATTTAAAGCTTACTGAAATACTTGATTACAAGAAAAAAAAGGTTTATAAATATTAAACCATCTTTCCGGAACTGGGCCTAGTTTCGTTCATATCAACTAAATTTGCATATAATAAAAACTTTCCGGAATTGTATAAAATACTAGTCTATTCTACGTCACAAGTGAAATCTAATTTTAATTACGTTTTGTATCAAAAAAAAAAAGAAACAAATGCGTAAAATGTCATTTTAATTAACTTCAAATAAATCAAAAATATTTAAAAAAAAGTCTTGATTAACTGCTAAAATTGATTAATGAGTGCTAAAGATCGGAAATTTATGTGAATTTTATTCTCTGTATATATTTAAAAAACCTTTCTGTCTACTAAATAAACCTGTAAGAAAACACAAATCTACGGAAATTGAATTTTAAGTAGAACTGCGGGGAAAGAACTTAGCTGTTTTGCCCCTTTCTGACGCAGGGGTGAACTCCGAGCTTTCAAACTCTCTTATTAACCTCGTGTAAAATATAGGTTACGTAAATATTTGGAGGGAGCTCAAGATACGGGAAGAATTACGACAAATTAGTATCATAATCCAAAAAGTGGCTAGTACCTAACACCCTAACACAACGAAACAAGCAATTAGCAAGATAGAAATACGTAGCTGATATGTTTATGACAAAAGAAGAAACTTTACCTTCGAAGGGCAGGAATACCTAGCCCTCAGAATTGCAAATAAATCCGCTATCGCGGTGGTTTATATAATTACCACCAAATGCGAATTTTTCCAATAAACTCAAAGTACTCAATATTCAAGGCAACAAGAATCGCTGATGATCCAGATCAATCTTGTATACAATAAAATACGCGTGTACTCTGATCGAAAGATTAATAACAAAAGACCGTCTAACAGTTAAAAAAATCTAGAATATCCACAAGTCACACCTGCACAACCGTACGTACAAAAAACATAACCACGAAGAAATGATACCATCTGCTATCGATTGCACCAAGGTTAAAAATAATAGAACAACTAAATGAAAGGAAATTTCGGATAAAAATATTAAGGAAAGAATTGAAGTAATGATCCAGATAATCTTAATTCGCACAGGAAAATACAGCTATATAATCTTTCATTAGAGTTGAGAAAAGAGATAATAAAATCTAAACTGAAAAGCAAAAAAGGTTACAATATAGCGGGTGTACTAAGATCGTATAGAAGTCGTTCGATGGAATGGGATGTTGCGATTTTCGATTGTTAATTTGTCTCTGATATTTTCATTTCAGTTCATTTTTGGATGAATGATTGGCTGGGGATTTTTCGGCTCAGTTGATAATTTAATTTAACCATTTCTGTTACGGTGTTTATTATGATATAAACAAACAAACAAAACGTAACAGTATATAAGTATACATATATATGTATGTATACATGTATTCTCAACTCTACTGTGCAAACATATATATATATATATATATATATATATATATATATTGTATATATATATATATATATTATTCTTTAATATATTCTCATCTCTTGCATAATGTACATATAACTATATATATATATATATATATATATATATATATATATATATATATATATATATATATTATTCTTTAATATATTCTCATCTCTGCATAATGTACATTATGCAAGAGATGAGAATATATTAAAGAATAATATGTACGAGGATAGTTTGACAAGTAGTGAGAATGAGACATAGGTGGCGCTCTAATTGGTAAAACAAATGCACTGTAATTAAGCAACTTCAATTTAGTTGAGTATAAACGGAAGTTGAGTATTATAATAAACCGATTTATATTACAAATTCATCAATGTAAGTAAATATAAATAAATATGGTTTATTTACTGTATTTAATTTCATATTTAATGTATAAGTACGAGGATAGTTTGACAAGTAGTGAGAATGACACATATGTGGCGCTCTAATTGGTAAATCAAATGCACTGTAATTTAGGTTGCCTATTTATATGTTTACATTCCGATATTTAGATAAATCGGTTGATTAGTTTATTTTTGACAGCTGATTGAAAAGAAGCAACACGTCGTTTTGTTAAAATGGAAAAAGCAGAGTATCGTGCGGTGATTAAATACTTCGTAATTAAGGGTATGAAAGCTACCGAAATAAAAGATGAGTTACGGGAGACATTAGGTGAATCTGCTCCATCATCCGCCACAATAAATAGATGGGTAAATGAATTTAAACGTGGTAGAATAAGCTGTGTTGATGAAGCGCGCTCTGGAGCACCCAAAATCGTGACTTCTAAGGAAATTATTATAAAAATCCATAATATTATTACGCAAGATCGACGACTCAAAGTGAGAGAGATAGCAGACATGGTAAACATTTCAACAGAAAGCGTACACCACATTTTAACGAAAGAATTGGGCCTTTCCAAGCTTTCGGCAATATGAGTGCCGCGATTACTTACGATTGATCAAAAGTTCACTTGTTTGCGCATTTCCAATGAGTGTTTGGACCTTTATAAGCGGAATCCGGTTGATTTTTGTAGGCGATTTGTTACTTGCGATGAAACTTGGATACACTACAGTACACCCGAAACTAAACAACAGTCGAAACAATGGTTAGAACGTGGTTCTGCACCTCCAAAGAAAGCGAAAACCACTTTATCGGCAAACAAAGGTGCTGGCATCAATTTTTTGGGATTCAAAGGGCATTTTGCTCATTTATTACCTTCAGAAAGGTGCCACAATAAACGGACAATATTATGCAGAACTTCTACAAAAATTAAATGTTGAGATTCGTGCTAAACGGCCAGGAATGGCAAAGAAAAAGATTCTGTTTCACCAAGACAACGCCCCCTCGCATACCAGCACAGTTGCGATGTCCAAAATCCACGTGTTGCATGTCCAATTAGTACCGCATGCGCCTTATTCGGAGCTAGCCCCTTCCGACTTCCACCTTTTTTCAAAATTGAAAACGGCACTAGGTGGAAAGAAATTTTCGTCTGACGACGAGCTTATCATCTTCGTAAATGAGTATTTTGCAAGCCTTCCGGAAACGCATTTTAGAGATGGCATAAGGGCATTGGAGCACCGTTGGAATAAATGTATTGTTCTTTTAGGAGAATATATTGAAAAATAAAAATTATTTCGTATTTAAAAAATTCGTTTTTCTTTTCCATTCTCACTACTTGTCAAACTACCCTCGCATATCATAAAATACAAGTTAATATAGCAATATGTATTATCATTATATGTCATTACAATTGATATATCTTTATAAGTAAAGAATTTCGAGTTATTAATCAGATATGTATTAAAACATATTTTAATGTATAATACACGTAATAGATAACAAGATAGCTTATAGGGTAATTTTAAAGGAGCCTATGGTTGGTTAATTTAACCACTGAAGGTTGATATATAAGCCCTTTCCACAATTAATTTTCGTATTCTGTATACGTATTTCGACAACTAAGTTGTCATCATCAGCAGACAATTTAACAGTATCGCACCTGGAAAACTACGGCAAAATACCCGTACGAAACAAATTCCGCATACGATGTGTACTGTCGAAAGCCAAAACGCCCACAGTGTTTATCAATTTGTTGCTCAGGAAGTCCTTGAAAGACTTAAAGAACTTAATCTCAACCCAGAATATATATACACATGGACTTCCTAGGCAAGGATGTTCATGAAAGTCTTGAAAAACATGATCTTAATCCAGAATATATATACCAGGTGTACCGGAAAGTCGTTACCGGTTTTTTCGTAAAAAACTACATAATTTTCAAGAAAATGGAAAAATTTATTTATTGAAAGTATTGGCCATTTGATTCTACACATCTTGCCCATCTTTCGGGCATATTAAGGATGCCATCCCAAAAAAACTATTTGTCGTTTGAACAAAATTATTCATCGAGCCAATTTCTAACTGCTTCGAAATCGGCGAAGTGCTGCTCTGCAAGTGCGTGTCCCATTGATGCGAAAAGGTGACAGTCAGACGAGGCAAGGTCTGGAGAGTACTTCGGGTGCAATATTATGTCCTATCCAAACGCTTTCAACGCTTCCTTGACCGGTTTTGCTGTATGAGATAGCGCGTTATCGTACTGTAAAATCGCTTCACTGTGTCTTAATTTAACCAGGTTTCAACGGTTCATTATACACCACACCACTCTTGTATCACCAAATACAGAGCGTTGTCTTGCGACTACAACGATTTGGCCTTGGAGTCGATGGGTCGGCTTGGCCAGGTGATAAATGACATTTTGCGCTTAGAGTTTTCAAAATAATTCCCTTTTTCATCACCTGCCACTATTCGATGCAGAAATAATTTCCAATCATACCTTTGAAGCAGCATTTCACAGACGATTTTTCGATATTCCATTTGTCATTCAATTGACGTGACACCCATTTTCCCATCTGTTGGATTTTTCCCATTGCTTGTAATCGGTCGCTAATAGTTTCTTGAGCCACATTTAACGCTTCTGCCAATTGTTTTGGAGTTTCGATTGGATCTTCATCCAGTAACTCTTGCAGTTTGACATCTTCAAACTTTTTCGGTTACCAGAACGTTCTTTGTCTTGCACATCGAAATCACCATTTTTAAATTGTGGAAAACACGCCTCACATATTTTTATGGTTGGTGCATGCTCACAGGTAAGTTTCTACAAGCAAATGATGACTTCGAGCGGCTTCTTTCTTTTGATTAAATAAGAAAAGTAATGTGTGCTGCAAATGCACCTTTTCAGGCGCGAAACTCGACATTTTCAAAGAGGTATAAATCTATGACACTGTTACTTTCGCAAAATATAACATCTATGGCTTTGAAGCTTGAAGTCAGTAGAATAAAGTGACATATGCGTCTCTTTATATGTTAATTTTTATTATTATTTTTAATATTCGATAACGTTCCTTGGACAATTTATCAAAGGAACTCCTTCAAAATACGAAAATTTTACTTAATGTCTCAGTTTACATTGGTGTATATACATTCGATCGTTTTAAAATAGATATCTTTGATTTTTTAAACTACAAAAGTTTCCAATATATCAATTCCCATGACAAAGAAATAAATGAAATATCAAAATAGAATGAAACCAAAGGAGGAAAATAATAAACAAAATATAATCACATCCGAACAAGTGCCTCCAAAGAGTAAAACACAAAGAAGGAAAAAGGAGGGTCGAAATTCGATTCCTGATTGACTGCTATCATGATCATCATTATTGCCACTATATTCCATTTTCTCTTATCAGGCGACTCAATTGAGGTTATAACGGCAGGCAGAAAATCTTATTACCGATCGACGCTTCAAGACCGGCCAGCGACTCCGTTCTCTGTCAACGTCTCCCTCTACCACCTACGTATTCTCGTAACGAAGTGGGTCGCGGATGAAATCAAGCGTACGTCACGAACGCGTCCCATCGGTGGCCCCGTTTTATTCAGATAATGCGATTTTCCACGCCGCATTAGTCGCCATCTATCGGCGATTTTACGCGACAAAGATTTCTTTCAACTACTGTCCCCGGTGCAGTCTCGAAAATATATCAATTTTTTTTTTTACAAAAAGGACGGAAAGAAAATTGGCTATCGCGGGGGCTGGAGATATATGTGGGAGCAATAATCCTGGGACGTTGTAGTTTTAACGAGATTATATATAAAGAGAGCGAGAGAGTAGATAAAATAATGGAAAAAAAGGAATTCTTTCAGTTCAAGCAAATCATCCGTGGTTACTGGGGTGAGTAGTGGGTGTATTAAGATCGTGTGGAAGTCGTTCGATGGAATGGGATTTTCAGCGAAGAGTTGTTAATTTGGGAAGTCTCCGATGTTTTCGTTTCAGAGAATTTTTGGATGAATGATTTATTGGCTGGGGGTTTTTCGACTCAGTTGATAAATTAATTTAGACATTTCTGTTTCGGAGTTTATTATAAACGCTGACAGGAACAAATCTATTGCAAATTTAAAGAGAAAATCGCGTATAGGGGAAAGAACGGAATGTATCCTTTTGGAACAATTGAAAACGCTAAATCTTCTTATTTTGTTGGCATCTATTGTTTCAATTTTGGTAACTTCAAATAAAAACTAAGTCAATAAAGAAGTAAAAATTGTAGTTAGTATACAATGTGTGGCTAGAAAATAACCAGGCACATTTTTATTGAAATAATAATAATAACAATAATCTTTTTTTCCTAATTAATTACAAGATAAAAAAAAATTAAAAATACAGTGAAAAAATACAAATAAAACGTTAGTCATTACAAACATACCATGTAAAAAAAGAAAATCTAAATAAACGAAAATAAATCAATAAATATTAATTTTGCAAATGAACAAATAAGGCACTAGGATTCCGACTACAAAATACCCGTACGAAACAAATTCCGCACACGATCTATACCGTTGAAAGCCAAAACACACAGTGTATATTCATTTCGCATAATTTTTAAAAAATTGTATTCTAAAGGTCTTTCAAATTAGTGTTCTGTGAGTTTTTAGAAAATTACGTGAATTTTATGGTTTACATAGTCGTCCATCTAAAAGCACTAATGGTCGAATTATTAAAAAATTTCAAGAGACCGGTTCCGCGTGGTCGTTCACAAGAAAATATTGGTTTGGTTCGTGAAAGTGTTGCTGAAGATCCTGACATGTCCGTTAGACGACATTCACAACAACTTGGACTTAGTGGATCAACAACATGGCGTATTTTACACAAGGATTTAGCTCTGAAGGCATATAAGGTTCAAGCAACACAGGAACTGAAGCTATTAAATCATATAAAACGTCGTTCATTTGTCAATTTCATCAATGAACAATCAGCTGATTTTTCTCAAAAAATATTTTTTTCCGATGAGGCACATTTTGAACTTGGTGGCTATGTTATTAAACAAAATTGCCGTATCTGGGGTGAAGAAAATCCACGAATTATTCATGAGAAACTTATGCATCCTAAACGAGTTACTCTTTGGTGTGCATTAGGGTCAGGTAGTGTAATTGGACCTTACTTCTTTGAAAATGCTACTGGTGAAGCTGTAACTGTCAATGGTGATCGATATCGTCGGATGATAACCGAATTTTTGTGGCCTGAATTAATGAATATTGATCTAGAGGATATGTGGTTTCAACAGGATGGCGCTACACCTCACTTTGCACACGAATCAATTGATTTATTGAGAGAAAAATATCCTGGACGTGTAATCTCAAGAAACGTTGATGTCAATTGGCCACCAAGATCATGTGATTTGACACCGTTAAACCATTTTCTTTGGAGTTATGTGAAAAGTCAGGTTTATAAAACTAATCCACAATCAATTCCTGTTTTGAAAGATGAAATTATTCGTGTTATTGGTGAGATAGAGCCTCAATTATGTCAAAATATCATTGAAAATATTAACAAAATAGTGGACGTCTGTGGAGCTGCAAGAGGAGGCCATTTGTCAGATATTATTTTTCGCATATAAATGTCATAACTGATACTTCAATTACCAATAAAAAGTTTTTGAAAGTGAATGCAAATTATCTATTTTATTTATTCTTTAAAAAAACCGCAAAATTTGAAACAGCCTTTATAAAACAACACTTCCAGCATGTATTCATTTAATGATAGAAGCACTAGAATTAGTGTTTGCTCTCCCAAGGAGACTGAAAATGACAGAGATAATTAATATCTTGGTATTCTGCTATTTTATTTATTACTTCGTGTCCTGAACTTTTGGGTATCACCACATACATTGTAAAAACACACGTATTTGTTTTTTTCTGATAAAAATTCCTATACTTCATCTTTAATTCGCTAGCAATGTGTTCACCTAATGGTAACGATATCACAAATGGTTAGAACCAAAGTAGAAACAATATTCGTTACCGTAGAAAAATCTTGAAGATGAACGAAATAAAGACGAAACGTTACCAGTAACAGAATTACCAAGCACGCCGTATTAGCATATCTACCAAAATCGTAGTGTATTAGATAATATTTTTGCATAAAAAACGATTCCTTAAATGAAATTTTTACAAAAGAGCACAAAGAGACCAACTTGGGACAATTTTAAAACATTCCCCAAAATAAATTTGTAAATGTATTCGCCAAATAGCCGGTATCGACTTCAAAAAAAAACTTTTTATCGATGTTGGAAAAAACATAAACCGAAAAAATTCCACACATTTTACGAATTACCGTTTCGGGGGAGAAAAAAAACGCAAAAAATTACCCACGTCAAGTTTCAAACATAAAAAAACAATTCTCCGGCCGATAACACGACAAACTTTTCCCCGAATGCAAAAGCTCCGACCCCGTCCCACCGGTTTGAAACACCGCGCCCGCAGGGCAGGGGCAAAAGGAGATTACGCTCCCTCATTCCCCGGGTACGTTTCCCCCGTTCCGTCCCGCCCGTCACAACAAATCCGGCATTACCCACAATAAAATCGCTTAACTTAATTCCATTTATAATTGAGGCAGAATTAAAAGCGAGCCTTGGCGAGATCAGCAATAAGTGGTTGGATTTCACTGCCTGCTTTCCGTCCTCCTCCTAACCGCGTCCCGTCGGGTTTCGTACCGGTTCCCTTTTTGCTCGATTCTCGTTAGAAACGAACCCATTCACCGCGTGACTTTATATCGGGATTCCGAACAGTGGCGTAGTTAACTTTTATATGAGTTTTAACTAATACTACGATGATATAAAAAAGATATAAAATACGAAGACTCCATAAAATAGATCTAAGTTACTACGCGAAGCAGTTAATTACGCTGGTATATTTATGTCGTAAGTATTTGAGACAAGAAATGAATAATTAATTATTTATTACCTTTGAACATTTATCATGTACCAAAACTAGAATAAATTAAAGTGGGGTAATATGGTAACTCGTTTCTTAAGTTGGCATAACTTTATTATTGACGATTTCAAGTGAACAGAACCACTTCTGGAAATAAAGTTGTCACCAAATTGATTTTGCAATAAATCGATTGTTAAGCACGCTGTATGGCAAGTTGGGCCGTTTTGTTGGAACCAAATGTCGTCGATGTTTAGCTGATTAATTTTTGGAAACAAAAATTTAGTCAGCATGGCTAGATAGCGCTCGCCATTCACCGTAACGGCAGCTGCTTCCTCATTTCGAAAGAAATAAAGACCGATGATGGTGCCAGCATGTAAACCGCACCAAACAGTCAATTTTAATAGATGTAATGGTGATTCGTTAACGGCTTGAGGATTGTCTTCGCTCCAAATATGGCAATTTTGCTTGTTAACGTAGCCATTTAACCAGAAATAAGCTTCATCACTAAACACAATTCTTTGATAAAAATGCTCATCTTCGGCCAGTTTCAAATGAGCCCAATCAGCAAAAATGCGACGCAAACGATGATCTATTCGTTTCAATTCTTGCACGAGCTGCATTTTACAGGCACGTAAGCCAAGATTCTTACGTAAAATTTTCCACGTAGTCGAAAGACAAAGGTCAACAAGTTGAGAACGACGACGAATCGACATTTCGGCGTCTTCTTTAATAACTACTTCGCGCTACAGCAGCAATATTCTCTTCCGTACGCACATTTCTTTATCTTGTTGATGGTTTTGAATCGAGAAGAGTAAAATTAGTGTGAAAACGGTCAATAACTGCACGAATTGCTTGCTCACTAGGCCGATTATGTTGACCGTAAAATGGACGAAGTGCTCTACGAACTTCGCGGACAGATTTATTTTTTTCAAAGTAAATTTCCACAATTTGGAAGCGTTGTTCTGACTTCTAAACCATAGTTATCAATAGCGATAGTTCTCATGCAGCTTAAAAAACACCCATTATAGTACGTAAAATATGTAGATGTGTAGAATACATACATCTTCTTGCACTTATTTATATAATAGGCTCAAAAGTGTTATTTACTATGGCCATAGATCCCACACCTTTTATGCTACGTCCGGAGTACTTCAAGGCTTCAACCTAGGACCAATGCTATTCTTAATTTTTCTTAATGATTTACTCGATGCTTTGGAGTGCGAAAGATGTGCTTTTACTGATGACTTGCAGATACATTGCGCTATATCCACGACAGCTGCCTGTGATTTATAATATTTTTCATTAAACAATATCGAATCGATTTTATTTTTCTGGCATGGATGTAGCTTCAAAATAAAGCCAGAATCAATGTGATATCTCGTACCGTTGTTGTTTTATTTACATTTCGTTTCCTGTCGTTCTTAACTGGTCACCCTATATTTTGCCCATCGAATATTCAAATCTTATTATACGTTTTCCTAGTGTCAACAATTTCTGGATAAATCAATTAAGGTTAATATAGTCCCTTTCCACAATAATTTTCGTATTTTGTGTACGCATTTCGATAACTAAGTTGTCAACATCAGCAGATAATTAATCACAGTGTTGCACCTGAAACCACGGCAAGATGAGTAAGATCTACGAATGGTGTTCAAACAACACGCTATCTATGAACGTCTCGAAATGAAGAACTGTGACTTACTCGAATAAAAATACATCTATAGTTTACGTCTATACCCTGGAAAATACAGTGCTTACTCGTGCTCAAGAAAGCAATGACCCTGGTGTGATACTTCAATTGCACTTTCAGTGTTGCTAAATATATTGATCAAACATGTAGGTATGCGCTAAAACTATGGGATTTATTGTATAAAGTTCAGGAGCTTTCGCTAACCCGCATACTCTCGCAATTTTTTATTGTATACCCGATCAAAGCTGAAATATTCATCTTTGATATGGAACTCTTGCCTACGAAGTGCATAATTCTACTGTTGAAAAAGTACAGCGAAAGTTTCTGAAGTTTCTATCTTGTACCATGGACGTGGTGTACCCTCCTAGAGGTATTGATTGCAATATATTACCTGTTAGAACTGAAATGGTTTCTTTCGAAAGCAGGCTTCGGTGAAATTTTTATACTCTTGGTGTCGCAATAGGATTAATTGTCCACAATCCATCCACTCGTTCACGTCATACCTTTTATTTACCAACTGCGAGGACTGACATCGTTGGTAATTCGCCATTATCCATAATGTACCGTACTGTAAACTTGATTACTGATCATTGTGATATTCAGCATGATACCTTGAGGAAGGTGTCTCAGTGTGTGACATCTTATTTTTGTCATAATAATTTTTAAGTGCCACTTCACTGCATGTTTGATGAATATACATATGTATAGTAACACTTTTCTAGTTCCTAACGCTAGAGCGAATATTTTATGTAAAGTTTCTGTATCGCAAATGAGTCGGAATGCTAATGCTTTATTTGGGATTCCATTCCAATAGCATTAGTGTTAATAATTAGTTCATTTGCAAACCTAATGTTTAATGATTCTCCTTATTTACTTAGATTTAATATTTTATATATGGTACCTTTGCAATTATTACGTTTTGCTTGTATCTTTTGCGTTTTATGTCTTTTTTATTTTATTTTATCCTGTAATTAGTTATCTGTTGGACAAATAAAGATTATTATTATTATGTTTGACTTAGATTTAATGATAAAAGAGTAGATAACAAAGATTATAAGAGATACATAATTGCTACCCTGGGGTAATATGGCAAAAACTGATATACACTCCGCGCAACATGAATAGAACCACCCGACTTGTTGCAAGCTTTCGGTGGTTTGAAAAACAATTCATTTACTAAAAATACAATGCAAGTTTGTAATGGTATGATATGGCAAATAATACGGATTATTGCGCAATAGTGCCTAACTTTATGCATTGGGTTACGTAAGTACCACATACATATAAAATGCACCGCGCCGGTTGGATACGACCAGTATTTAATAGTAAGCTACCGGATGAGTGTCGAGTTACAACGTGTATCCGGATAAACAAACATCTGTAATTAAGGGTATTGTGCAACGATGGGACGACAGAAGTGCTTAAGTATGGAAGAAATTGGAAAAATTAAAGTGTTACATCAAGAAGGGTATTCCTCAAGGGCTACTGCAAAGAAAATAAGTCGATCACACCAGGTTGTGTACAATTTTATTAGGGATCCCGAGAATTATGGAAAACGTTTTAAAGGGCGAACAACATCCGTTACAACTAAGAGAGAACGTCGAGCCATATTACGCGAAGCATCGAATTCGGCATTAACGGCAAGACAAATCGCGAATAACGTTGGAACGAATGCATCGGTAAGAACTGTACAGAAGTTACTGAAGACCTGTCCGCATTTAAAACGTTTGAAAATTAAACGACGGCCTCCTTTAAGAATTTCAGCGCACTGCACGTCTTCAGTTTGCTCAAGCAAAAATGGGGTGGACAAGAGAATGGCAAACTGTTATTTTCAGTGACGAGAAGAAGTTTAATTTAAATGGCCCGGATGGGTTTTCTTATTATTTCCACGATTTACGTAAAGATGAAGTGATTCAGTCACGAAGGCGAGCCGATGTTGGTTCAGTCATGGTATGGGGAGCTGTTTCCTATAACGGACCTGTTGATTTAGTAATAGTGAAGGGCAGACAGAATTCGGAAAAGTACGTCCAGCTGCTGCAACAGGTGAAAGACAAATTTTCCAACGTTATGGCAGGTGGGCCATTTATTTTCCAACAGGATAATGCCAGTATTCACACCGCGCGCATTGTTCGACGCTGGTTTCAAGAACAAGGCATGGAGGTTCTCGATTGGCCATCGCTCTCCCCCGACCTGAACATCATAGAAAATGTTTGGGGATGGTTGTCGCGTAAATTGTACTCCAATGCTACCCAATTCAGTTGCGCTGACGAACTAGAGCAGGCGCTGAAACGAAGTTGGGCGGAACTTCCCGTTGACTACTTGAGAACCCTGTATAATTCCATTCCATCCCGACTATTTGAGGTTATAAGAAATAATGGCAAAAGTACTCATTATTGAACAATAAAGTATTTTGTTATTGCGAACGAATCTTTTATTTTGTAGATTGGTCGTATTCAAGTGGCGTTTAATTACTCTACTTATTGTCATTAGTAACGTACATTTGCACTGACTTTTACAAAAATTACATTTGGTACCTACATACATCTTTTTTATCAACCCTCTTATTTTCGAAAATAACAATTCCAGCGCGCTACCATGTTTATACCAACTACAAATGTCATATATGCAGTTGGTCCTATTCATGTTGCGCGGAGTGTAGAATATAGCAACACATAACTCTCATAAATACACAACTCAATTGAACTGAAAGTAGATATATATTCTTTTAAATGTTAACCGTTAACTCAGTACAGGCTTGAAAGTTTTCAGACTACCCTCTTACTAATGTTATTCCAAGAACAACGTTGTCATATCTCATAGAGTAGTAGAAGGTGCAAACACTTGAAACAACAGTAAATGCGTTCCATAATGTAATTTATGTCTTATTTAAAAGTTCGAAACTGTACTGCTTTATTGATTAAAGCAACCGAGTAGATAGCGGTTGATACAGGTTGGAGTCTTGTCCAGTGTGGAAAATTTTTAATTAATTTGCAATTAGTGAAAACGGCAAAATAAGAAATGTTAATTTTGAACAATAAATCTTAACACAACGCATAAATAAAAGCTTTAGCTATGTATTTATAGGTGACGCCAGTTATTGATACCCTTTATTTAGGAAAACTTGAATAACTGACAATAATTGTCCTAAAATCCGGTGCTCCGCTTGTGGCTCAACACCTGATTAATTATTGACACCGGACGACTATTCTACAGAGCCTTTACATATTCAAATTGGAAGATCCAACGTACATTAGCATACTTTTACTAATCTTATCCAAAGGAAATGATTATTATTCGAATTTTCTCAATTTTTTTTAAACCTTTCCTCCAATTTGGAAAGCGTTTGTTCCCAGATTTCTTTCCTTTTCCATCTTCGACAGTAATTTTCCGCACCAACAGACTGATATAACGACATTTTTCACAGTTTCACCGCCTCATTCTCCCATCACAGAAACGCCCGTGCGTCCCAATTATCATCTGCATCCCGTAAAACAATCGCGCCCCATCCCCGTTTCCGTCGCCTCCGCAACTCCGCGCCGCCTCCATCCTGTTCTCCCGCTCCAGCCACACACTCCGCGTTTTCCACGGGAGCTCCCAGAAATCGTAATTGCCCGCACTGCTAATTTGCATATAAATTGTAAACAGAGAGAGCTGTATTATTGCTTGACGACAAGATAACCCGAAATTGCATAATTTTAACTCCATTAGAGGAGGCAGCGCGCTGCGGTGAACTCGTTCGCCCTCGAATGCGACCTCTAGCTGTTACGTCTGATTCAATATTAATGCCCCGTATACGCATCGGCTAGGTATGCATGATAAGACCTCATCTTCGCGGAAGCTATTTATTTGGGATTACGTTAGAATAAAAAAAGCTGAACAAATGAGAGCTCGTTACGCACGATTGAGGGACAAAATGAGCATGCATAAATGGAACGACGATATTCATGTACGGCCCGCTTTCTTGTGGAATATAGGTTGAGTAAAATAAGGGTTGTTAGTGTGTGTACTCGTGTAATACAAGTTACTTTATTATTCATAACTCAACGGTGTGATGGCGGGATTACGGACATTAAGTGGAAGAGGGTTTAAAGTTATAATAAAACCCTAAATATTGGACCCTGTTGGTGTTATATTAAATCTGTTAGCAAAATCGCTGCATAATTAAAACTATTTTGGAAAATAATGGATTTTTAACGCTTAAAAATAGGTGTATTATAATTTAAAACATGTATAGGGTTTTCCAATACATAACAATTTTGTCTTTCAATACGAACGGATCCTTGAACGCTTTTCATGATTTGTCAACGTTAAAATGTCAGTCAATGTTAACATTTATATTATGGTGAAGCTCACGAACGGGCAACGTTTGGAAATTATTAAAAATTACAACCACAATTCTGAGTCGGTGGTCGCAACTTTAAGAGCGCTTCTTCCAATTTTCACTCGTAATAATCGTCCCATCATACAGAGCGTGTGCTATGGTGGATAAGTTCGAGTCAAAATATTCAGTTCTGGATGTTTCTGTGCCAGTGAGATAACGCACCGCTACTAATACTGAAAACATCGCAACCGTAAGTGCTTGAGTTCAAAATGAGCCAAATCAGTTGATTTCACGGCGTTCACAAGAATTGGGAATCTCTCAAACAACATCGTTGCGAATTTTGAGTAAAGATCTTGGCTTACGCCCTTACAAGATCAAATTAATTCAAGAACTGAAGCCCCTTGATCATTTGAAGCGGCGAAATCGTCCGATCGAGTTCTGTTAAAGTTTGAAGAAAATCCTGAATTTCATCGAAAAATCATCTTCATCGATGAAGCTTATTTTTGGCTTAATGACTTTGTCAAATTTTGCAAAATATGCGTTATTGGTTGGCAAAACACCCACATGTGTTTCAACAAAGTCCATTACAACCACAAAAAGTAACCGTGCGGTGTGGATTTCATGCCGTAGGTGTGATTGGACCATGTTTTTTCGTCGATGAAAATAATCTCCATGTTACGGTGAATGGAGTTCGCTATTGTGCCATGCTTGACGACTATTTTTGACCAGAATTGGGTGGACTTAACATCAGTGATATGAGGTACAAACAAGATGGTGTCACATGCCAGACAACTAGTCAAACAATTGATCTATTGAAGGGGAAGTTCGGTAACCGTGTAATCTCGAGAAATGGTCCGATCGAGTGGCTACCTCGATCGCGCGATTTAACGCCGTTGAATTTCTTTTTATGGAGTTACGTTAAGTTGTTGGTTTATAGCAATAAGCCAACAACGATAGAGGAGCTCATAGACAATATCTAACCCGAAACTGCCAAGGTTCCGGTAGATATACGTGAGAGTGGTGGAAAATTGGCTCCAAAGAATCGATCGCTGCAAACGTGCTCGCGACGGTCATATGAACGTGATCGAATTCTACAGTTAAATGTAACATGTGTACTGCACCTGGAATAAATTTCAGCCCAATATCTCGATTATTCTGTTTTATTTAAATACAAAATTATGTCCTTATCGACAAACCCGATATAATACATTTTTATGTTCATTGACTTTTAAGAACATGTTTTGTATCTGAGTCTCACGATCAACGACAGTACTTAAGATAACTACGGGTTGTTGCTTGAGAAGTATCAAGGTAAATGACCTTCCAATTACAGCCACGCTCGATACGGCTGCGCGATGGAAGGAGCGCAGTCTCGTTATTTAATTGCCATACCTCGTATTTCACCATACATGAAAACAGTGATATAACAAATACCACTACTGTTTCCACCGAGCTGATGCGATATACTAAAGTCACTTTGTGTATTAACTAGGCGCACACGACTCCTAGCGTCGCTAAGAATTGATAACTTCAACACTTTATGACTTCACATTTAGCTATACCGTGCTTTCATATTAAAATCATATTATATTCGGGTCTAAATACCGAATGCCGATCAGAATGTAAAGTGGTGGGGCGCAAGTCAGTCGAATCACAACAACGACTGACTACAGATTACAGATTAAGTAGTTGTTCGTTGTACTTGGCGGAAGGTCTATCACTGACTGTCCAAATTGTTTACGTCCAAAAATTAATAAATTATAATTACTTTTAACTGTACAATTAAGTATTTTTACAATAAGTTTCGCAATGAACTAAAAGACGTTTTCTAATAAAACGTTTAAAAATAAAAAAAAACTCTTAAAGAAGCTAAAAAATAAAATAACTTCTCGGAACTTAAAAAATACTCTTTAAACAGAAAATAAATATAATTTGCCAAAACTTATAAAATACTTTTTAAATACAGAAAATAAATTCAATTAATTAAATTCTCAAATGTCCCTCTTGCTTGCGCTAAACAATACCCCAATCTATTATAAAATTCATTTCGAACATTGGCCAGTACAAGAGGATTAATAATTTGGAATTGGTGTTCCATATTAACCCGTAATTCTTCCAAATTATTAGCCCTTTCGTCTTAATGCCCATATAACTTTGATTTTATGTAACCCCATAAAAAAAGTCATTAGGGGCTAAGTCTGATGACCTTGGTGGCGAATTGTACCACTATTAGATATAACTCTTTGGGGGAGTATATTATTTAAATATTCATTCACAATTCTAGATCCATGGGCCGGACAACCATCATGCTGGAACCATACGTTCTCTAAATTGGGATTAATAGTTCTCAAAGCAGGGACAATGTCGTTTCGAAGAAGATTCAAATATATTTTCCCATTTAAATTTCCTTCAATAAAGAATGGACCAATAATGTTATTCCCATAAATACCAGCTCAAACATTCAATTTTTTCAGGATACTGTGTCCCCGTATTCAATTGTCCATACTCATTTTCAATAGACCAATATCGAAGATTCGACGGATTGTATTTACCGTGCAACGGAAACGTGGATTCATCGGTAAACACGATAGTCTCAATGAAGTGTTCATTCGCATTTACACGTTCTATTACAGTTTCACAAAATTCCATTCTGCGGTGTTGATCAGCATGAAAAATTTCCTGATGAGTTTGGTATTTATAGGATGTGTATTTATTTTTCTTTAATATCTTATGAACTTTACCCACGCTAATACCTATCTCTTCTGATATTTTAGATATAGTAATATTGGAATTTTCTTCGACCATTGCGCACACCATGACTTACTTCCTGCATTTCTTTATCGTTATTTATTCTCCGCATTTTATGACATTTACATCCCAAAATGCAACCTTCTGATTTAAACTTTTTAACTACTAATGATATTGTTGTTAATGCAGGAAAGGGACGATCTACATACTTTTCAGAGAAAAGGCGCTGGACACGCCGTAAATAATTACCTTTCAAAGCCCATGTTATCATTTGAATTTTTTTTTCCAATGTATACATTATCAAAGTAATATAATTAAAAAAATATTTAAATTTAAAGGTCTTACCGTAACACACTTTCCCAAATGCAAACCACGAATGACCGTTAATATCGATACGTTTACAGTCAAATTAGTGATGGGGCTGCAGCTAGTACGATCAGTAGTCAGTTATAGTCGTGATTCAAATGACTCGCGCCCCACCACTTTACGTTCTGATCGGTATTCGGCAGCTAGAGCCGAATATAATGTGGTACAGTTTTCGTAGCGAGGTAAAATGAATGCACGGTATAATATTTATTTATGGAAAAAACATTTCCACTAGAAAACTGTATTTCTAATCATATAAATTAAAAAGTATTGTATTTCTCGATCTTTTTTTTATATTAATAAATGACAACCTAATTCTTCTTCTATTGTAGAGAAGGCCAGTTTTCGTGTAAAATAAATATTTTAAAACCAATCTCGATTATGTTTAGTCCGTTCTTTACGTTATTTTGATGCAGGTTTCATATTTCTACAGCAAAAACTTAGAAACGATTGCTTATTGATCATTCTTCGTATATTTATTCCAAGGCCACACGCCCGAAATAATTTTCGAAGGTCAAGACATTTCCATTCCATCAAAAATTGCTGACGTTACTTGATGTTATGCCTGTTAGCTTTAATAAATTTCCTTCTTCCTCCGGGAGGTCTCAATACATACGGTTCATTTCTAAACGAATCATCATCCAGTCCTCCCTAAAATATATATGAGAAGGAAATGCCTACATTAACGTCTCTGTCTTCTTCCTTTTCTTTTTTGTTTCACTTTTTTTTACGTCTTGCTGCCAGAGCCCATAAAAAGCTCTTCAATTTTCCGTCCGCCCGCCTTTTCCCGTATAAAAATTCAATGGAATCGATGCTGACTGCTGAGTTGCCCTTTGCAAATTTGTCGATGCTCAGCTTTTCCCGGCTCACTATATTTTTTCATTCTTGTCGCGCTCGTCAGACGGCCGGAAAATCCAACCAGCACCAATGTAACAATCAGCAAAAGGCGTAATAGGCGAACGATCTTACATTGTTAACTGTGAGGAACGGAACGCAAATAAGATGAAGTCTTTCGAAAAGACAGTGACGAAATCTTTGTTGTGACATGAATTTGAAATTATTTCTATTGAAAGATAACCATATTTAAAAGTATTTTATTTAAAAATCTTTTAAATAAACGGCCTGTTATTTAATATTGTAGTTCCACCTACGTATTTTATAATAAATTTATGTAAATGCCGATTGGGCATGCTTTCATGTACATCATTTATCTTACTAACCTATAAACGCTCTAAACAAATCTTTGAATTTAAATATTTAACTTTGTGAACGCCGTACAATTTGTTCAATTCTCACCTTTTAGAGATCAATAAGCAAATAACGCGAATTTTGTTTTAGGACATCCTTTAGTAATAATTACACAGCCGTGCTTTTGCCGTAAATCACTAACTGACAAAATTAAACAGAATGTACAAAATACAAATTATTCGAAAACAACGCTAGTATTGACTTGGGTCTGGTTAGGAAGAAAATGCAGGCAGAGACTTGTTCAAACAAATTTACATTATTGTTCTAATCTAGTGGGTTGCTGGGCTTTAGGGAGCACATAAGCAGACACATGCTATATGACCAAGTGTACTGGAAAGTCATTACCGGTTTTTTCGTAAAAAAAAACTACGTAATTTTCAAGAAAATGGAAAAATTTATTTATTCAAAGTATTGGCCATTTGATTCTACACATCTTGCCCATCTTTCCAGGCAATTTATGGATGCCATCTCTAAAAAAAACTGTTTGTCCTTTGAGTAAAACCATTCATAGAGCCATTTTCTAACTTCTTCGAATTGGGCGAAGTGCTGCTTTGCAAGCGCGTGTCACATTGATCCGAAAAGGTGATAGTGGAACGGCGCAAGGTGTGGAGAGTATGGTGGGTGCGATATTATGTCACATTCAAGTGGTTTCAATGCTTCCTTGATCGGTTTTGGTGTACGAGACAGAGAAATTACTACCATGTCTTCGGGCCAATTCTGGACGTTTTTCTATCAATGCATGGTTCAAATTTTTAATTTGTTATCGATAGCGATCAGTATTAATTGTTTCACCAGATTTCAACAGTTCGTAATACACCACGCCACTCTGATCCCACCAAATACGGAGTATTGCCTTGCGACCAAAACTATTTGGGCTTGGAATCGATGCGTCGGCTTCGCCAGGTGATAACCATGATTTTTTCGCGCTTAGGGTTTTCGAAATAAATAAATTTTTCATCACCCGTCACTATTCGATGCAGAAATAACTTCCGATCATACCTTTGAAGCAGCATTTTACAAACGATTTTTCGATTTTTCATTTGCCTGTCTTTCAATTGATGTGGCACCATTTTCCCATCTTTTGAATTTTTCCTATTGCTCGTAATCGGTCGCTAATCATTTCTTAGGCCGCGTTTAACGCTTCCGCCAATTATTTTTGAATTTGGGTTGAGTCTTCATCCAATAAGTCCTGCAGTTTTGCATCTTCAAACTTTTCCAATCTACCAGAACGTTTTGCACATCGTAATCACCGGTTTTGAATTGTTGAAATCACGCCTCACAGGTTTTTATGGTTGGAGCATGCTCGCCGCAAATTTCTACCAGCAAACGATGATTTTTAGCGGCTTTTTTCTTTTGATTAAATGAGAAAAGTAATGCGTGCCGCGAATGCACTTTTTCAGGCGCGAAACTCGATGTCGTCAAAAAGGTATAAATCTATGATAGTGTCACTTTCGCAAAATATAACATGTATGACTTTGAAACCATACATGTTATTGCCAAATCATAACATTGCATACTTAAGTCTAGCGAAATCTGTTAGAAAAACCGGTAATAACTTTCCGATACACCTAAAGGATGCCACTTGAGGGAGGTGAGGATAATTTCGGTCAAAGCTCACACGTTTGAAATAAAAGCTGGGGACATTAGGGAACTTGAATTTCTTAAAAGCAGATACGATTCAGATAACACTGAAAACTAGTGCCGTGATTCCCCGCTTATAATATACATATATATGAATATAAAGCTTACAGTCTCTAGTATGAAAATCATAAAGTATTGTCCTCGACGCTTTCTATATGACTTCTACGCCGTCGTAGAGCACCCGTAGACTGTGTCCACAAACTGGCTGAAATGTAGCATTTGTAATTGTATCCTTTATAATTTATTTCAAGCAATATTCATAAGGATTCATTCACTATAATGCACTTATTATACCATTGGCTGTCAAATTATGGGACGGATGCAGAAACGGCTCGGCATGTGTTACGCATAGTGCTATAGACCTTGCCGTATCACAACGTTTACTAATTATGATCGCTTCTCTTAGAACGGGGAATCACAGTGCAGTGGCGTTCTACATACAGGGATTAAAGAAATGCTGTTTCGTTTCTGGCACGAAGAAAATTGATTGTATTGACTTCCAAGCTTACAAAAGTTAATAGTGTAGAAGATATTGGTATTTTATTTGACTCTTATAGGAGTTTTATTCCACACATTAACAACAATTATATTTTTGCATCTAAAACACACTGCAAATTTTTCGTTTGTCTTTTTAAATCTGTTTGTTAAAGTTATTCTTATATTAACGAAAATTTGTCAATGTGTAATAATAAATAACACCCTGTATATTGTAACAATAAACTTTAAAAATTTCAATTAATATACTGTTAAAAACCCCAACACAAGCACACAATTCTTTTCGTCCGCATTCACTCGACATCCAAATATTGTACCTATAAGTCATCCCTGTCGCGACGTTCAATTGTTCGACTAATTGTAGTCGAGCAATGAGCCGATGTACTTTTAATGAAACATTTTGAGATAATGCCGCAAGGGGGAAAGTTTCGGCGACGGGAAAACTCCACTGATGCGGCAAGATCAGTGTCGAATCAAATGTCGTCCCGGAATACCCGGACTAAGCCGAAGCGCGGCCAGAAAAGACCTCCATCCGTTCCTCCCTTGCCCCAATCCCATTCCATAGTTCGCCGAACAAGTGAACACACACAAAAGAATTGACTGCTCATTCAGCTTCGTGTTTTTTTCGCCGCCGGCTGGATATTTGGTGTATCTTTCTCACTCTTTAAACGAAAATGAGAAGGATTTGAAAAGAGGAAAGGATATCAAGAAATGTACATCGTTTTCTTATATTAATTTGCTGAATTTTCAAAATCTAGAAAGAAACAGAATATGTGTTTATATTCTTGTATGAAATTTGTACACACTTGTACACAAATACCAGTTGAGCACCATCAACATACGAGTATATAAAGAATCTTATGTAAAATCAATTAAGTAATTTCTGCGTCTTACACAATCCGTCGCAGAGAAAACCGAACTTTTCTAAATTAGTAATTCTTAGTGGTGGCATCTATTAAAACAGAGAGCAATAGAGAGATTAATCTATATGATACAACTTCTTGGACAATTTCCTTGGTTTGAGGATTATCGTTGCTTTTGTTGCCTTCTAACGGGTGTCGCAAAATTAACGCAAGATTTGAATTAAATAGAAAACACAGTTTTTAGTCTTTTGATTGTTATTTTTTTATTGATTTATAAAGTACACAGGATAGGGTTATTTATGGAATAACGCATCGGGAAAATGGTGTCCACGGTTTTGCATCCAAACACGCACGCGTTTTCGAAATTTTCCATGACCATTTTGCATAAATGTGGCTAAATTTCGTTGATCCAGCGTTAAATCTCCGCCTTTAATGCAAGGATGGTTGTGGGCTGTTGACATAGACTTGTGATTTCAAATAACCCCATAAAAAGAAATCTAATAGTGTTAAATCACACGATCTAGGGGGCCAATTCCGATCACCGAAACGAGAGAGTACGCGACCCGAAATGTCTCATGCAGTAAATGAATTGTTTCACGGGCTGCATGGCATGTGGTATCGTCTTGTTGAAACCACATATTGGCCACATCAATATAATCCAATTTCGGCAGAACGTGTTATCTTGTCGCGATATCGAGTACCAGTAACAGTCACTGCTTGACCAGCCTCATCGTCAAAAAAGTATGGTCCAATTATGCCTCCAGCCCAAAATCCACACCAAACAGTGACACGTTGTGGATGCATTTGTTTTTCGACAATCACATGTGGGTTCTCAGAACCCCAAAAGCGGCAATTTTGGCGATTAACAAAGCCATCAAGGTGAAAATTTGCTTCATCGCTTAGGATGATTTTGCTCGAAAAATCAGCATCCATTTGTTGATGTTCAATAATCCATTGAACGAACTCTCTTCGCTGTGCATGGTCATTAAACTTCAGTTGTTGTGTTAATTGAATTTCGTTAGCATGGAAACACAGATATTTAGTGAGTAGAGCGTTGTAGAGAGCTTTTCGAAATTTGCAATTCTTTTCCACGACGCCGAAATGAAGTTCCTGGATTGTCACCGACACTCTCACGCGCTGCTTCGATATTGACATTTGAACGGCTTGTTTTTGGACGACCAGTGTGTTTGGCGTCTCCAACGGATCCAGTCTCCCTGAATTTTTCAATTAATCTCTTCACAGTTGACGAAGTTAAAACACTATTCCGACCATATTTTGTATGAAATTTTCGAACTGCGGCCGCCAAGCTGTCATTATTTTTGAAATATTGTTCAATTATGAAGACACGTTGTTCTATCGTGTAACGTTCAATTTTTACTAACCCTAAACTGTCAGTTGTCGAATTGTTCTTTTTTTAAGGTTTCCAACACTTTACTGCACAAATGGTGACAAATTCAAATCTTAATAATTTTGGGACACCTAAGAACATACCTTAATCAATGAGGCTTTAATCAGATGCCCTAGTTTGACTATTGCATTTTTTGCTGTGATCGAGTAATTCTTCTTCATGATTTGATTAGATGTATTAGCCATTAGTATATAGTTTCTTGTCTAGTTGTTATCCATATTCTTGACAAGATGGACCTGCACAATTTGTCTTTCTCATCTATTTGTGGCCTTGATGGTAATAGCTAGTACTTTCATCATTTCTCAACTCACTTAGATAATTGCCAAGTGATCCATTTTTGACTGAATTATTCTTTTTAAATGACAGGCATTGTTAAGTAAGATTTTTTTTCCCTAAAATTGTTTTCTTCTTAATTTTTGGGCGTCTTATCGAGTCTATGTTCTATACTCAGTCAGGTCCCAGAGCAAATCGTACTCTTTTAAAATAGTAATTCTTAGTGGCGCCATCTATTAAGAAAAATATGTGTCGGTAAGGTAGATCTTTCACCAATGTTATGTCAAAATATTATAACATTTGCATCATTAGAAGCAAAAAAACTGCGCATAAAGTAACAGTGTGTATATTGCATGAGTCAAAAAATGAATTTTGAACAAAGAGCAAATATCAAGTTCTGTTTTAAACTCGATAAACGTATTTTCAATACATTTGCGAGCAGATGGTACAAAATTTCGTATCATTTTCGAACTGCACAATTTACAATTTGTTTACAATCACAATATAATGAATCATTTTTTTATTTATTAAATATTATTAAATTTATTTCTAGGTTAGCTTGGTTAGTTTAAAAATTCCCGAACCATTGTTAAGTTTGTTGCTGAGGTAGATATTAGGAGAAATAATATTTAAAATGAAGAAAATTGCTTGCAGTTATTCTCTAGCCAAAAACATTACAATAACTCAGGCCACTTTTTTTACGTTATATTATTGAAATTTCATTATTAGTGGTATGAATTACTAGAGGACCCTGAAAAAAATCCATCTAGCCATAATAAAAACAACTAATTGTACGTCAACTAGTAATGTTTAATAGTGACATTTTTCTACTGATATATCAAATTTGACTTTATTATTTTGTGACTTAAAAAATGTTTCACAGCATAAAATGAATTTTACAAAATTAGAACTTAGCAGTTCCATCATATTTTTGACATGAAAACAGAGTTCTTCTATATTTATTCATGAATGAATGATTGTAGTGTCGTTTTATTTTAAATTCGAGATGCTAATGCACTAAATATATCTAAGCCAAGTGTTTAAACAATTTTACATGATAAACTAGGTATGGAGAACATTTCAACAAGTTGGGTTTCAAGATTCTTGATTTCCGAAGAAAAACTGCATGAACAACAAATTCCTCAAAACAGTTTGGCAAAATCATTGAAATTCAGAAACAAAATTAAAATCCATACTTTCATAAGAGTGATCCAAAAAAGGCCCGCGTACAATCTTCAAATTTAAAACTCACGACCCATCATCTTTTGGCACCAAGCATGAGTTATTCTTGAATGCATGCCAAAGGGACTACAATAACAGTGGCAACGGTAATGCATTAACGAAACTACGTATGGTTATACATTTTATATGAAATAAAGGTCTGTGTAGTCTTCAGCACTTAGCCCGACCTATACTATTACACCACTCCATATTGAGGCCCTTCCCGGATAAACTGTGGATGACTGCGTATGCTAAATTAACCCCAAATCAGAATACGCCTATTAGCTGATAATAATATTCGCTCCCTGTCGTTATGACCCCCATTTGAGAAGGGCATTTGCCAAAATTCCACTGGCTCTTTATACTTTGCAGGAAGAGAAATGCAAGCCAACGATCTTCAGGCGAATAAGGCAGGCGTACGCAAATTATTTCTTATTGTTTGCGTGCATCGTTTCCTTCCAGCAACAAAATCATTTTTCACAATTTACAGTTTCCAGAACGAGTAAAATCATTTTTTATTTATTACAGGAAACGGTAGATTGCACACCGTCAGTGTTGAACATAAATTGAATAGAAATTGCTCATTCGATCATACACCAGCTTTATTTTGCTGCTTACTATTAACATACGAAGACATATATAGTTCAGCATTTGAGCGATCTAACCCAAATTAAGCATTTTACTTTTGTGTCATCGTACATTAAATCTAAAAATTCACAAATAAATGTATTTACTATCATATCGTTTTTTTGTCCTGCATAACCGTGACATAACTCTATACAACGTACAAAACTCTGTAATACAAGTGATCACTTCCGAACGAAGATGCACACTGCATTACATACGTACATATCAGCGACAGAAGCCTCGTCTACGTTTTCGGCGCACACTTAATAAAGCACCGACTGACTTTCCGCACTCTATAAGTATTATGCACATGTAATCTGTGTTGATGTATTATATCATTTACGGAATGCTTGAACGTTGATTATGACTTGATGTACTCTTGTTTAAATCTCGTGAACCACCAAATTTTTTCTCGCTGACATGGACACCCAAGCGAGATAAAATCGACCCCTAGAGGTCCATAAACTTTTGGGAAATATAAATCTAGACAATCGCATATCATATATATACATTTATACGACGAGTTTGTAGAACATTTGAATATAAAATACATTTCTTCGTTTGTATTTTATTCGAGCAAACACGTCCTCTTCATCAAGAACATTACACCCAATCGATATTTAACTTACTACTAGTAGCACCCTTCGTTACTACTTACTTCACCAGACAAATCAGACAATGTATACTTAAGATATTTGCCCTGAAGAGACTACTCCAAAGACGGAAAATCGATTCGGAATTTGCATATTGCCTGTTACATAATACGTCGATGGGAATAGGTACATGCATTGATCACATCCGATAGTTGTTTCTGCAGTTACTCTATGGCGACTAGAGTTGCTTACGGTTTCCAATTGTGCCTGGCGATAAAGGAAGTTACAATTAATGCGAATCGCTTTGTGAGAGAGGGAACGATGTCACATCCAATGTTGTACTTAACCGGTGTTACGTGTGTGCGCTGTGTACATTTGGTCGTGAGTTGTTTGCTTTGATGGCAGATTAAAGGCATCACAGAGGGTACTACCACGTGTTGACGACAATACAATGATAAATTAGTATCGGAATGATAAATATCGCATCGAACACGGTTTATTAGTTATTTACAATCAAAGGTCATACATAGAGATATCCACAAATAACTTCTGAATTCTAATGTTCACTTGGAATATTATTATTTCATGAAACTTTCTGGAACACATCGGACATTCTACAAGAATAAATATTTTCGCATAAACGAAATGACAGAATAACAACTCTCAGGAAATGTATTTTAATGTCAAATATAGTCTTGCGAAATAAAATATCTCAACAACAAAATTATATAAAAGAAGTTTTATGGAGTTTAACATTTTATTCTGAAAATAATAGATAGAATGCGGAAACTCGGTCGGCGTTTCATTGAGCGTGCACCGAGAATGTAGAAGGTGTTTCGTCGCTAATATGTATGTATGTAATATTCAAAAAAAGAACACCTCTATTGAGCCACGATTTCACGCCAAGCACCATGTTGAATCTCCATTTATACAGTGTAGATGGTACTTATGCAGTGTGAGTCTTCGCTCAGAAATGTTCACTTGCATTACAGAGCTTTGTACGTTGTGTAGAATATGTAGTTGTTATGTAAGTCGAAAAAACAAAATTTTTAGGATCGAGTATGCGATAACATAAAGTGATTTGCTTAATTCGAGATAGACTGGCTAAATACTGAAGGAAATATGACTGCAAAAAGCACGTGGATAGTGGCCAACGCACGAAAAACTGGCATACGATTGAATGAGTGATTTCTATTCGGTATATGTTGAACGCTGTCGGTGTGCAGTCTGGAGTTTCGTTAGATGATGAGTAATTTTTTTCGTTTTGGAATAAATTAGCTAGTTCTAAGACTTTGTGCCATCTGCTCACGAGCGTATTAAAAATGGAATTAATTATAGTTACGTGTCGACGAAACGAGATTGTAAAAGAATTCTATTGTCAATGTCATACTTCGTACTTTGGAACCACATAAACTGTCATCTTCAATGTTACTAGCTTCCAGAAGAATACTATATTGTACTGCTGAAGTAATTTCAAACATACTATTTAATACATTGGAAAAATTTGAACCCTTAAAAGACCAACTCTTATTGTTTATGACTGATTGCGCCGCAACTATGTCTATTGAAGACGTAGCTACTTCTTGCATGTTACGTGTGAAATTCATGCTTTACACCTTGTGGTAGAAACGATTGAACGTTGTTATTCAAAGGCAAATGATTGGATAACGCACACAAAAGCAGTGTTCGTCAAATCTCTTATACGAACTCGAGAATTCCACAGGTAATGTGTCAACATCACCAAACCTCCACAGTCGATTCTTACACACTGGCGAACATGGTTAAAGGCAACGTTTTATTATTTTCTGCATTTTCAAAAAATTATCTCTGTAGCTTTACAATTTAATCTTAGAAAAGTAATTATCATCAAGTAAAGTTAAAAAAAATCCCAAGATGTTGAAGCTGAAACAGATTTACAAGTATTTTATAACAATTACAGAGGAGTAGTTGAAACCATTGGTAAACTACAAAATCTTTCGTTGCCATTAGTGGATTCACTGCAAATACAGGACACTGTGCAAACACAGCTACATACTATCAAAGACGAAAAAATGTTAAGTGTTATATTCAAAGTAAATTAAATTACTCCGGGCATATAGAGTTTGACAAATTCTAGTAAAAGTTTTAAAGGTAAAAGAGCATATGTACTAGTAAAAATGTAAACATTACAATTAAACAAAACTCAAAAAGGCAAGATTCAATAGTATACGAGGTACATGAAAAATATTATAAAATACAACTACGAGGAATATGGAAAACGACAGTACAAGTCTGTAAACTGAAGACAAAGTCAATTAAGATATAACTAAATTACAAAAGCACACAAAAACGTGAATTCGCGCTTAAACGTTATCATAATTATTTAGCATATTACGGGCACGTAATAATCTTGTAGATGATTTTCCAGCTTGTCAAGATTCAACACTTTATTTTATTCGTCAGTAAGTCCAAATTAGAATGCACATATGTAGTATGGTACTTTTGCTACTTATGTCAAATCAATAACTCGCTTTGGAGAAAGTGCGATCGATTTTTAAGTGTTATTTGTTAAAAGTTACGTTACTACTTTGGTGGAATTTCAAAGGAAATGTTTATTTTAAAGCTTTACGATACAATCAAACGATAAATTCAGATTTCAGCAATCAATAACTAACGAAACTGCATTACGTAATTCAAAAACACGACCAAAATTGGCAAAATCGTAAACCATGACACGTCAAAGTTATTAAAGCTTGCTTGGGATATGTTGCCATATCTACCATATAATTCTGGCTTCGTGTCGTCGATTTTTCGAAAAACTTAAACGCCACAAAATTTCAACAATGTGTTACGGACCATTTTCCTCATTAATCTATATTTATTATATTACTTTAACTTTTGCAAACCCTATATAATATACACAGTCTGACGCAGAGGAAACCGAACTTTCTTAAAATAGAAATTCCTAGTGGTGCCATCTATTAAAAAAATATGCGTCGGTAAGGTAGATCTTTCACCAATGTCATGTCAAAATATCATGACATTTGCATCATTAGAAGCAACGAAATTGCGCATGAAGTAACAGCGTGTATTTGGCATTGGTCAAAAATGAATTTTGAACAAAGAGCATATATCAAGTTCTGTTTTAAACTCGGTAAATCGTGAGGATCTGTAACTTTATTGAATTCTTCAAACCACGAGCGTCCGTTTTCAAAAAAAAAATCGAGAAACTACTCTTCAGCTTTGCCATCATATAAGCCCTCGTCAACTGACCCACACCCTTCACGAGTATAGCCGACACATTGCAGTCCTTACCTGTTACACCACTGAAACACCTCCTACTGGGGAGTTAAAAAGATAATAAATGACGACGATGTCAAATCGCATTTGATTCAGTTTTTAAGCAATAGAAACAACCAAAATCTTAAAAGGCATATATACAGATACAAATATATGGACTTGTGAGGACAAATATAATAAAAGAAATGAATCTGATGCCCAGCGAGAAGACCCGATAGATACTAGAAATAGTATAAACGCTAAAAGAAGCGCAGTCATTGCCAATTTCAACAGACAAATACCAAGAAGCTAAGACATTCCAGACAAACACGAAAATCACAGAAGATCTAAATAATTCGTTATAGAATACATCATATGGCCACTACGAGTAATTTACATGTCTATCTAACTATCAAACCAGTAGTGCACCTATCTATATATGTATATAAAAATGAATGTTTGTCTGTATGTCTTTATAGAATCGTAAACTATGCATGTGATCATGTGATGACCTTTAGCAAAGTTGTTGTGCATGAGCCCACGAAGGTTTCTAAGTTGGTACGACTAATTTTTAACAGTTGGTGCCACTGCCATTCCAATTGGAAATTTTGCAAAACAATTAATGGATATTGGAAATGAGCGAATGCAAATTGATGAATCTACGCAATGTATCACCTTGCCAGCAAACTTCTGTAAGATCACAGAAAGCATAGACGAATTGGTGCAAAAAGTTTTCCCAAACATTGCACAGTACTGCAAAAATCATCAGTGGCTATATTAGCGGCCAAAAACATCGATGTCAATACCATCAACTTCACCATTCAGAATGGAATACCCGGCGAAACGACAGCATATAAGTCCATCGATACTGTGGTGAAAGCAAGACGAAGTTGTCAACTATCCAACTGAATTCTTAAATTCGCTTGATTTGCCAGGCATGCCACCGCACTTTCTTACATTGAAAATTGGCGTACCCACCATTCTTCTTCGAAACATAAATCCACCACGACTTTGCAACGGAACCAGACTCTCAGTCAAGAAACTGATGAACAATGTTATCGAGGCAACAATTTTGACTGGAAAATTCAAAGGTGAAGACGTACTGTTGCCACGTATCCCAATGATCCCGACAGATATGCCATTCGAATTCAAACGTTTGCAGTTCCCGGTACGGCTCGCTTTCGCAATGACTATCAACAAAGCACAAGGACAATCGTTGCAAGTGTGTGGATTAAATTTGGAGAATCCATGTTTCTCACATGGGCAGCTCTATGTGGCCTGCTCACGCGTCGGAAAACCTGATTTATTCGTTTACGCACCAGATGGAAAAACAAGAAATATTGTGTATCCCACAGCACTTCAATGAATATCGAATTGAAACGAAACGCTGCAATGTCACAGTTTTTGCAAAATGAACAAAGTCAATAAAATGACTCAAAATGAATTGAATATTTGTGTAATGTCTTTCCTTCAAATTTATTTTAGCTGGTGGCGTAGCAACGCGCGCAGGGTACAGCTAGTTATTTATAGAGCCATCCTGTATTTAAAAAATAAAACCGCAAAAGTCCATTCGTTAAAAGATCCGAGTTTAAATTTCTTTCCTACAGACTAAACACAACGTTCATGCTAGATATGCATGTTTGAAAGAAAAAGACAAAAGGGACTCGCTTTTAATTCTCTTAAATTCCTACAATTACTAAGCGAACAAAAGCAGGAAACAATAAAAAGTAACATCTAGAGATCCGCGCGCACACACACGTACAAATAACAGCAGTTTTCTGCCTTTCCCCTCACCATCGCCCCTTAACAGCAGCAATCCGACCGAAAACTCCGATAAAAGACGAATCCATTTGCATTCTGTCGAGCTGAAAACGAAATACGTACCTCCTCACTCAACTATTTTCTCTACCTGCGCATTTTCATTCCTCCACAACAATAGCGAAATTTTCGCGAAAGCCTAGCTGAAAGTTATGTTTCACTAATGATTCGTTTCGAGTTTCGACGACGCTCCCTACCCTCTACTCCACAGTCGCCCTGGCTCTCTTCACCCCCAACACTTGACTTCTTTTTATTATTTTCCTTTTTATAATTTTAGTATTCGTACATCGCGTCAATCTCGGTAGTTGGTAAACCCTTTTTTCAACCTATTTCTCTCTTTGATTTATTCCACAAACACACACCCTCTTTCTTCTTAAATTCACTAACAGTACATTTAATATCGCCGCGTTTTTTGATCTAATTTTTTCTTCTCTCAGAAAAAAGAAATGGAAAAGGAAAATAACGAAGTCATAATATGAAAGAAAGAAAAATATTTAAGGTAGCTGGAAAAGTCGTCATTCATAGTTATTATTGTGATCTTCTATTCGATGACGCTGGTGTTTTTGTACCGTTTGTGTGGCAAGTCTGACGGAAAAAATAAATGAAATACGTAACTGCTGGGGAAGCAGACAAACAAATGAACGCTTTTTACAAAAAAAAAGGGCAAAGATAAAAAGAAGTAGGGAGAAATATCGTAGGATGGAATTTTTATACTGTCGAAATGAAATTTTTATAGAAAAAAAAGTCGATCTTAATTCTAATAAAAAGAATCTAAATAATATTCGCATCTAAAATACACTTTTTGTTTTTAACCTTTTAATATAATCTAGCATTCCATAAGATGACATTCTATTCTTCTTTTGTTACGCTTAGAACTGTGTTCTCTATCCATCCATTCATGATAGCATTTTGATAGCATTTTTATCTGTCCTAATCGCTGTAACTATCTTAGAGGCTACAAATATATTTAATATCACAGCAAAAAGTATTCATATTTTAGTTTTATTGTACGAAGAAAACAACGGAAGTTCTTAGATACTCTCTATATATACAGGGTGCATCATATTAACTTGACCCCATCGGACAACACTATAACTTTGCTATTTCCTTCAGATCATTTAACGACAATATACATTTGAGTTTCCAAAGAAAATTTTTACCATAGAAAGTGAGTTCCCCTAGTCAGCTATACATCCAAAATATTTTTCTAATTGTACCAAAAGTGTGGCTTCAAAGTACACTATAAACCATTTGTATGAAACATTAGTGAATTCGAGTTGTCCCACGGACAGTGTGAAGTGTGTTGTATTATAAAAAATTAGTTGATCAATAAGGTTGATATATAACCCCTTTCCACAATTAACTATTTGTAAATTCTGTATACGCATTTCGACAACCAAGTTGTCATCATCAGCAGATAATTTCAAACCATTTGTATGAAACATTTGTTTTTTCGAATTTTTTTCGCCGTGTTTTACCAGGTGCGACACTTTGAAATTATGTGTTGTATGATGACAACTTGGTTATCCTGAAATGCGTATACAGAATTTACAAATAGTTAATTGTGGAAAGGGGTTATATATCAACCTTATTGATCAAATCAACCACAGGCTCCATCAAATTCAACTATAAAAAATTAGATATATCCTGACCGGATTTAAACCTCACACAGGATATTTTCAAGCCATAAAAGATTTGGAGACGCATACAAACTAGACGAATTATCAACTGTAGTAATGAGTTTGACAAGCAACAACAGTACTAATCAGAATTACCCTAAAGATGGAAGTAGAGTAACTGCCGAAACGTTGGAATACTTAAATTCCATAAACGATAGAAACCCAAACACCTCGAGTTACGATCCATCGTCAAGCATTACACGTCACATTTGTGGATAGTGGTAGTGTCAGCAATATCGGGCAACACTGTAGAAGGGTCTCCGCCGACATGAAATACCTGTCGTTCTGCGCCTTTAGATATTCCACATTATTTCGCATATTCGTCTTGATTTGAAGTTACTTTCATATATAAATCAAATGACTCAATAATTCTTGCCAGCCTATAAGCCCCCACGCTTGAACTCTGTGATTTACTTTAGGATTCAAGATTAATACACGCGTTTTCTTAAAAATTTTGTAAAAAATAAATACGTTAGTAACATTATAACATATCTTAACGTGTTTCACGCGATTCAAAATTTGAATTATTCTACGAAAAAGAAGTGTATTTATAACATATATAAACGAGATATTTGAAGTTATCAATAATTAAAACATATTTTTCTTGGAATTTTCTTTATTTTAATTAAAGCTTTTAAAGTAATTTTAAAACTTTATGAAATACAAGGTTGTGAATAAGACGACGAAGTATTCAGGTATCTCTTAATTTTTGTGTAATTGAGCTTGTATTTTATTTTAGTAGAATAAAAATTAAAGATAGGAAATATTATAAAAGAGGATGAAGGTTATACGAGGTTGTACATTATAAAACGGAGGAATTAGGTATCTCCTAATTTTAATGTTATCAAACTTGTATTCTTTGACAGAACTGTCAGTAGAATCAGATAGGTTTATAATAAATCTCAAATAGTACCAGTATATAAATCTATTAATACATACTTGGAGGATTTAGGTTTCCCCTTATATCATAGGTTCCCAAACTTTTTAAAACCATGGCGCCCTTAACGTTCAGATTATTTCTGGCGGCGCCCTTTATATGAAGCAAAACTGGAGATCTGAAAATTTTAAGTCTAAAATCTTATATTTTTCAATTTTTTTCGTTTTGACGAGGCTGTCGCGACGCCATTGGAGACTCTTTGCGATACCACCGGGCGCCGCGGCGCATACTTTGGGAACCCCTGCCTTATATGGTAGGTAACTTTATGTATTGGGTTGGCAACTAAGTAATTTCGGTTTTTACTGATAGAGAGCGTTGCTTTATTTTTTGTATAATGTATGTTAGTGCTATACTTTACCGTTTGTCGCGTGATACTAGTCACATTGACGTAACTTCAGAAGCAAGTAGTGCGTGATTTTTATTAAAGCTATTAGTTGTGGGTTAATTTTAAATGGAGTGCAGAAACGAACATTTTCGACATATTTTACTATTTTATTTCCGTAAAGGAAAGAAAGCTGCTGCGGCTCACAAAAAGATATGTGAAGTTTATGGTGCTAATTGCTTAACAGAGCGCACGTGTCAGAATTGGTATAAAAAATTCCGTTCTGGAGATTTTTCCCTCAAAGATGAGTAACGTTCTGGTCGGCCTACTGAAGTTGATGATGACCAAATCAAAGTCATAATTGAAGAGGATCGTCATATATGCAACTGTTCGAGAGGTTACGGAGAGGCTACATGTATCGCACACAACAATTGAAAAACATTTAAATTAGTCTTGGGCTAGTTAAGAAGCTTGATATTTGGGTACCTCACGAATTGAAAGAAATTCATTTAACACAAAGAATCAACTTTTGCGGTATGCACCTTAGACGAAATGAAACCGACCCTTTCTTAAAAAGAATCATCACTGGTAATGAAAAATTGGTCCTGTACAGTAACATAGTTCGAAAACGATCATGGAGCAAACACGATAAACCAGCTCAAACCACATCGAAAGCTGAATTGCATCCAAAAAAGATCATGCTGTCAGTTTGGTGGGATTACAAAGGTGTCGTGTTTTTTGAGCTGCTTCCAAGGAACCAAACGATCAATTCTGATGTTTACTGTCAACAATTAATAAAACTGGATGAAGCGATCAAAGAAAAACGGCCAGAATTGTCAAATCGGAAAGGTGTAGTTTTCCAAAGATAATGCAAGGCCTCACACATCTTCGGCAACTCGTGGGAAACTATTGGAGGTTGGCTGGGAAGTGATGCCACATCCCCCATACAGCCCTGATCTAGCACCATCTGATTACCATTTATTTCGAAGTTTGCAGAATTCTTTGAATGGTAAAACTTTCACAAATGACGATGACCTTCACTCGCACCTGGTTCAGTTTTTTGCTGATAAGGACCAGAAATTTTATGAGCGCGGAATCATGCAGCTGAAAGAAAGATGGCAAAAGGTCATTGAGCAAAATGGAAAATATATAATTGATTAAAAACTATTCTTTGTTTAAAAAAAAAGTGTTTTATTTTATACTACGAAACCGAAAGTACTTAGTTGCCAACCCAATATTTAATTTGCTAAACTCATTAAGACAAGTAAATAAATTTCAAATTCTGCGATTACAATTTCCATTTCGTGTCATAATATTATTTGATCATCAATTATTGACGTAACATACCTAAAATTATTTAAAGAAAAATGGATTTAATTCTATAAATAGATGATTTATTTTATTATTGCATTGATGTTTAAATACATGAGACTTAGAAGTTAACCAAATTTATTGACTAACTATTGTGAAGAACAGGACATGGACTCCAATAATTTCAGTAGCTTGACAAAGGTTTTATTCAAATTAGAAAATTTATTCCCGAAAAAGTATTGATTTGAGTTATATCTGATGATTTAATTTTCTCGTATGTCTTGTTATATTTGGACAATATAGTGATTGGTTTTCAAAACAATATCTTCTATTTTATTTGTTTTCAATATGTTAAAGATTTTATAAGGAGTGTGAATATCAATTTAACTAATACAAATGTTTGTTTGCCGGTACAAATCGGTGTACTAAGCATAACTAAAAAGTCAATGATTTCAGAATACGAGCATGTTTCAAGCACGTTTAAACCTGTAGCAGACGATATACGAAACTAATATGACAAGAGAGTTGGGTTTTCTGAAATAAAAATCAATTCTTTAAAAAGTCATTTATTTCTTGCCAAGGTCTACAATAGACTAACTGTACATTTTATGTAATTTCTAAAAAAACAATACAACAAATGTTATCTACTAGAATACTTGTCACACACAGTTCTTGGAATTATTGTATTATAATGGATACGGTGTGAAACATAACAAGAGTCATATTTTTTGTGTGCTCTTTTAATGGGTGTCCCAAAATTAACGCAAGATTTGAATTTGTCGCCATTTGTGCTGTAAAGTGTTGGCAACCCTAAAAAAAACAATTCGACAGCTGACAGTTTAGGGTTAGTAAAAATGAAGCGTTACACGATAGAGCAACGTGTCTTCATAATTGAACAATATTTCAAAAATAATGAAAACTTGGCGGCCGCAGTTCGAAAATTTCATACAAAATATGGTCGGAATAGTGTTTTATCTTCGTCAACTGTGAAAAGATTAATTGAAAAATTCAGAGAGACTGGATCCGTTGGAGACGCCAAAGATACTGGTTATCCAAAAAGGAGCCGTTCAAATGTCAATATCGAAGCAGTGCGTGAGAGTGTCGGTGACAATCCAGGAACCTCACTTCGGCATCGTGGACAAGAATTGCAAATTTCAAGAAGCTCTCTACAGCGTATACTCACTAAAGGTCTGTGTCCCCATGCTTACAAAATTCAAATAACACAACAACTGACGCCTAGTGACCATGTACAGCGAAGAGAGGTCGTTGTATGGATTATTGAACATCAACAAATGGATGCTGATTTTTCGAGCAAAACCATCCTAAGCGATGAAGCACATTTTCACCTTGATGGCTTTGTTAATCGCCAAAATTGCCGCTTTTGGGGTTCTGAGAACCCGCATGTGATTGTCGAAAAACAAATGCATCCACAACGTGTCACTGTTTGGTGTGGATTTTGGGCTGGAGGCATAATTGGATCATACTTTTTTGAAAATGAGGCTGGTCTACCAGTTGTTACTGGTGCTCGATATCGCGACATGACAACACAGTTGTCGCCGAAATTGGATGATATTGATGTGACCAATATGTGGTTTCAACAAAACGGTGCCACATGCCATACAGCCTGTGAAACAATTCAATTACTGCATGAGACATTTCCAGGTCATGTACTCTCCCGTTTCGGTGATCAGAATTGGCCCCCTAGATCGTGTGATTTAACACCATTAGATTTCTTTTTATGGGGTTATTGGAAATCACAGGTCTATGTCAACAAGCCCACAACCAGCCGTGCATTAAAGGAGGAGATTCAACGCTGCATCAACGAAGTTGAGCCACATTTATGCATAATGGTCATGGAAAATTTCGACAAACGAGTGCGTATGTGCATGCAAAGCCGTGGAGGCCATTTACCCGATCTGTTATTCCATAAATATCCCTATCCTATGTACTTTATGATTCAATAAAAAAATAATAATCAAAAGACTAAAAACTGTGCTATTTACTTCAAATCTTGCGTTAATTTTGGGACATCCTTTAGCAAAGGAATGTGATTTGATACATTTTTCGTGTGATGTATTTGTTATAAAAAGGTGATATGTAACGAGTAAAACTAAATCTATAAAGCGGTAACGGAGGCGTCTATCAAAATTTTTGAAGCGACCCTCGTATCATAATTTACCACCTTTTAAAAAATCTCGTATATTAAATTAAATGTTAAGAATCGGATGATGTTCTTAAACCCATGAAATTTTATTCGTCATTTTCTTCCTTAACAACCACTTTCCTCAAATTACACTTCCTGTTTCATATCTGGCACAGATAAACGCGGTTTTGCATTCAAGAACTTTCCTAATTTCCACAGCACGTCCGCCACGCATGTGCGTTAAACATGTCAGAAAAACTGACATGTCTGAAACTTGTCCGTGGTAGTACGTGTAAAAAAAAGAGCCACACTACCATCGCCAATTTGTTCAAGTGGCTGCCGGCGATTGTAAAAGCTCACCCGCTCGTTCAATTTTTAATTGGGTACTTCCCCCGTGGTGTGACGCCAGCGACGGTGGTCTGGGCGCTTTTCTCGCGCAGCACAGGTCGGCAAGCGAGTACAGAAATACTGGGGGAGGGAAAAAAACGTTTTAATACACCTGAAAACTCGCGCGTCGGCTTACTCCGAGTGCTCGTTATTTTTACGGGCTCGGGAACGTCACAAAGAGGGACATAATCGAGCGCGTGTTCTCGGCAGAAAAAAATTCTGCGGTTGGCTGCTAGTGCTGCTGCTGCTGCTGCTCTTGTTACAAAAAAAAACCGCAGAATCCCACGTCGCAATTCATTTCGGTATGCCTTTTCACCTAATGATTCTCTGTCTTTCTGTATACCCCACTCTATTTCTACTCTGATTTTTTTAAGCGTTTATTTACCGTACAACAGAGATGGACTTATCAAGGGGGTACGACACTTGCATGTTTAAATAGACTTTGTTTTTGAAGTGTAAAGAAAATCTCTGTGATGTATACATATACATTCTTTTCTTTCGTAGTATACCAGGTTGTTCGATAACGATTTAAAATTCATTTTAGCATTCAATATAACCTCCCCGAACTTCAATACACTTATTCCAGTGATCTTTTAATTTCTGAATTCCGTCTCTGAAGTGAGAATCAAGAAGACTGTCGAAATACGCTTCCACAGCTGCTATTACCTCTTCGTTCGATGAAAATCGTTTTTCCCGCATGAATTTTTTGAGATGTGAGAACAGCTACAAGTAAGAGAAAACTAAACCTGGCGAATAGGATGGATATTGCACAAAGTCGTACTTTAATTCATTGATTTTTGGGATGAATTTTAAGCTGTGTGAGAGGGGCATTGCCTTGATAAAAAATTATTTTTTTCTTCTGTAAACCGGGTTTTTTCTCATGAACTTTTATTTTTGTACTAAATTGGAAGTAATCCACGAACAACATTCCTTTTGCATCCCAAAAACTGATGCTAACACCTTCTTGGCCATTTCTGGACTCTAACTCGTTTTGGAGCCGAAGTACCGGGTTCGCACCGCTCCTAAGCCTCTTTTTTTGATTAAGAATTATGGTGGTAAACCCAAGTCTCATCCATAGTGATGAAACGATGCACGAAATCGTTTTTATTCTTTTTAAAACGCCTCAGATGTTGCTAAGAAAGTCGCATTCGAATGTGTTTTTGTTCCGTTGTTAACGAACGCGGCACCCATTTTGCAGCCTTCTGAAACCCAAAACATCAGTCAAAATATTGCTCATCCTGCCTAATGAGTTGCCTAGGGCTTCTACCAAATGCCTCTCGATTAATAGTCGATCTTCCGAAACCATATCCTGTATTTTTGCTACGATTTCTGGTGTTGATACACTTTTTGGACGTCCTTCACGGGGATCGTCTTTATGACTTGTACGTCCACGTTTAAGTTCAGCGACATATCTTTCTATTGTTCTAATTGAATGCGAAGAATCCTTATACACTTAACAATCGTTCATGTACTTGTTTTGGTGCTACACCATGCGCAAATAAGAATTTTGTTACTGCACGATATTCAATTTTTTCCATTGTAAAAAAAAATACTGTGACACGTAAACTTTAAATGATCAAGTGTCTTTGTTGCAGTTTGTAAAAATATGGGTGCAATACATTCGACATTACTGTTGTGTGTAGCGAGGCAAGATGGGTCCTAGGGAGTCACTAACAATTATTAAACTTGTTTATAATTTATGTCAAAACGCACTTTATTGTTTTCCCTTCAGCATGTTAAACAATGCTCAGAAGAAATTCATGTTGTGTCTTAGTTTTTCGATATGTTCGCATCCCCCATTTCGTTTTATCGTGCCCCCTAGGGGCGCGCCCTGCACGTTGAGAGTCTCTGATTTAGTTAACTCCACTTCCCAAAAAAAACAAGCGATTGGACACCTAAAAGAATTGCCATTGTTGTTACGCAATATCGGTTTAGTTTCAATTTCTTCTGAATTTTTGGGTCACCTCTGTTCTCTTATGAGTGATGTGGGATCATTTGCAGATCAGATAATACCAATTAGACTCGAAAAAATAAATACTAGACGGATCAAAGAAACCCAAAAACCAGAAGAACTACTCCATTTAGTTTTATGGCGCTCCCCTAGGGGGCGCGCCTTGCATGTTGAGGTTCACTGATTTAGTTGACTCCACGTCCCAAAAAACAAGCGATTGGATACCTAAAAGAATTACCACTGTTCTTGCACTATCGGTTTAGGAATCCATAAAGTTTCAATTTCTTCTGAATTTTTGGGTCACCTCTGTTCTCTTATGCGTGATGTGGGATCATTTGCAGATCAGATAATATCAATTAGACTTAGTAAATATGATAAGAGCAAGGGGGGGCTAGGGGGCGCGCCTTGCATGTTCACTAATCTAGTTGACCCCACTTCCCAAAAAACACCTAAAAAAATTACCACTGTTCTTACACTATATCGGTTTAGGAATCCACAAAGTTTAAATTTCTTCTCAATTTTTGGATCACTTGTGTTCGCTTGTGAGTGAAGTGGGATCATTTGCAGATCAGATAATACCAATTAGACTCGAAAAAATAAGTACTACACAGATCAAAAAAACCCAAAAACCAGAAGAACTTCTCCATTTAGTTTTATCGCGCTCCTTTAGGGGGCGCGCCTTGCATGTTGAGGTTCACTGATTTAGTTGACTCCACTTCCCAAAAAACAAGCGATTGGATACCTAAAAGAATTACCACTGTTCTTGCACTATCGGTTTAGGAATCCACAAAGTTTCAATTTCTTCTGAATACTTGTATGACCTGCGTTCGCTTGTGAGTAAAGTGGGATCATTTGCAAATCAGATAATACCAACTAGAATTGATAAATATAATAGGAACAAACAGCACTTTGTGGACCAATTCGAAAAAATAAATACTAAACAGATCAAAATAATCGAAAAACCGGAAGTCAATAAGAATATAATTCATTGTAAAAGTATAAATTAAAGTGACCGCGTTCAGTTTATGCGGTTATAAAAGAGAAGTGGTACTCAGGTACTCAATTCATTCACCTCTGAGGTCTCAGTACATGAACTCGAGTAAATGCAAAAGATATCGAAACATAACTTTGTCGTATGTATACATCAATTTTCCGTCAGGCGGCGCCACCCGACCAAAATAAATGTCTACAGTACGACTTGAAAATAGAGCGGAAACCGCAGGAGAATAGCGGCCTCGGATGGGAGTGGGAAGACGACCCGTAAGTTTTGCGGGAAGTCTGAAACGAGTCCCGGGGGTGCATTCCGGCAAATGGCCCTAACAGTAAATACTTTTAACACGGTTTTATTAACTTACGTGGCACGTTCTAGGCAAATATATCGGTTGTTGTTCTTAGTGTTGTATTCGGCGGAAATTCTAACATGGGAACGTCACGGTTTGAAATGAAAGGTCTCATTTTAAGCGGGCGTGTGGTAAAAACGTTTCGTTTGCGTAAAGTGTTAGTTTGGGGAATTTGATTTGTGAAATTGTGAATTTTCTTTTATACTTCGCCCCCTATTATATCGGTATAGTCGGGTTTTTGTAAGCGTATTTCGTATGTAAAATAAACTAAAAAGAAGTAATGTAATAAGTATATTAAAACACAAACTAGCCATAAGTACTACTCTATTTTAAGGGTTGATGAAAGAAGAATAACTCAGCAAAAGAAAACAAGATACATATATTTGAAAAGTACAGAAAACTGGCTTTCAAACTGTTGATAATTTATTCTAAATGCTCACCTTTTGCGCCCGCACAAATTTGCAAACTGTTCGTACCGATATTTGTGTTGCAGCATCGATGATATTTCGTTTCAAAGACTTCAAATTCGAATTACGTTTCTTACAAGCAATATCTCAAAGAACATTCCATAATCGACAACCGAGAATATTCATGACAGAACTGCGAGACAACAAATCAGAAATCTTAATAAATTCAGAAACACTGTTTTCCAACCATGTCTGGATCATTTCATCCAAGGCTTCACCAAAGTTTCCAACACAGTTTCTTGATGTATTGCTGTCAATATTTTCACTCTGTATATAAATCAGCACTACAAACCTAGTAGCAGTTGAGTTTCAATTATTTCACACTATTACGTATAGTACATACCGTGCTTTCATATTACAATGCTAGAAACACTGTATCATATTATATTCGGGTCTAAATACCGAATGCCGATCAGAACGTAAAGTGGTGGGGCGCGAGCCAGTCGAATCACAACAACGACTGACTACAGATTACAGATTAAGTAGTTATTCGTGGTACTTTGCGGAAGGTCTATCACTGACTGTCCAAATTGTTTACGTCCAAAAATTAATAAATTATAATTACTTTTAACTGTACGATTAGGTATTTTTACAATAAGTTTCGCATTGAACTAAAAGACGTTTTCTAATAAAACGTTTAAAAATTAAAAAAACTCTTAAAGAAACTAAAAAATAAAATAACTTCTCGGAACTTAAAAAATACTCTTTAAACAGAAAATAAATATAACTTGCCAAAACTTATAAAATACTTTTTAAATACAGAAAATAAATTCAATTAATTAAATTATCAAATGTCCCTCCTGCTTGCGCTAAACAGTACCCCAATCTATTATAAAATTCATTTCGAACATTGGCCAGTACAAGAGGATTAATAATTTGTAATTGGTGTTCGATATTAACCCGTAATTCTTCCAAATTATTAGCCCTTTCGTCTTGATGCCCATATAACTTTGATTTTATGTAACCCCATAAAAAAAGTCATTAGGGGCTAAGTCTGGTGACCTTGGTGGCCAGCGAATTGTACCACTATTAGATATAACTCTTTGGGGGAATATATTATTTAAATATTCATTCACAATTCTAGTTCCATGGGCCGGACAACCATCATGCTGGAACCATACATTCTCTAAATTGGGATTAATAGTTCTCAAAGCAGGGACAATGTCGTTTCGAAGAAGATTCAAATATATTTCCCCATTTAAATTTCCTTCGATAAAGAATGGATCAATAATATTATTCCCATAAATACCAGCCCAAACATTCAATTTTTCAGGATACTGTGTCCCCGTATTCATTTGTCGATACTCGTTTTCAATAGACCAATATCGATGATTCGACGGATTGTGTTTACCGTGCAACGGAAACGTGGATTCATCGGTAAACACGATAGTCTCAATGAAGTGTTCATTCGCATTTACACGTTCTATTACAGTTTCACAAACTTCCATTCTGCGGTGTTGATCAGCATGAAAAATTGCCTGATGAGTTTGGTATTTATAGGATGTGTATTTATTTTTTTTTGATATCTTATGAACTTTACCCACGCTAATACCTATCTCTTCTGATATTTTAGATATAGTAATATTGGAATTTTCTTCGACCATTGCGCACACCATGACTTCCTGCATTTCTTTATCGTTATTTATTCTCCGTATTTTATGACATTTACATCCCAAAATGCAACCTTCTGATTTAAACTTTTTAACTACTAATGATATTGTTGTTAAGGCAGGAAAGGGACGATCTATATACTTTTCAGAGAAAAGGCGCTAGGTACGCCGTAAATAATTACCTTTCAAAGCCCATGTTATCATTTGAATCTTTTCGTCCAATGTATACATTCCGCCTTGCCTTGGTGGAGAGTGGACTCCACTACTCTGCCATTAAATTTTTTAATCACTTGCCCGAATCGTTCAGAGAGGTTAGGGTATTTTCAGTATTTAAATCGAGAGTTCGTGATCTCTTAATTGATCTGGAACCATATAGCATATCTGAATATATAAATCATAGATTTATTTAAGATATAATACATTTTATTTACTTCTTTTTTTTTTTTAAATTACATATGTAACATATCTATGTCATGACGTTTGTATTTCTTTCTTTTCGACGAATTACAATAAAGCTATTATTATTATTATTATACATTATCAAAGTAATATAATTAAAAAAATATTTAAATTTAAAGGCCTTACCGTAACACACTCTCCCAAATGCAAACCACGAATGACCGTTAATACGATATCGATACGCGTACAGTCAAATTAGTGGTGGGGCTGCAGCTAGTACGATCAGTAGTCAGTTATAGTCGTGATTCAAATGACTCGCGCCCCACCACTTTACATTCTGATCGGTATTCGGCAGCTAGACCCGAATATAATGTGGTACAATTTTCGTAGCGAGGTAAAATGAATGCACGGTATAAAAATACTTTTTTAATGTGTTTAAATACGAATAATAAGTTACGAATATTTGAACGAGAAATTTTCGTACGTGTATACGTACCATTTCAGACATCCTCCATGAAATTATATTCTAGATAGAATCTAGAGGGTAAATTTAATGGAGACTGGTTGGTTGAATTAACCGAAAAGGTAAATAAATCCTTTACATCAAATATTCGTATTCTATACACGTATTTCGACAACTAAGTTGTCATCGCCAGCAGATAATTAATCACAGTGTCGCGTCTGGATCCGTGGTCAAACTCGCACACAATAATAATAATAATAATAATAATAATATTTTATTTCAAAAACCAAGTATACGTAATATCAGAACATACAAAAAATAGCGGCTCAAACATATTACACATACCATACGCTAGAAATACGTCACTAAAAAGAAAAGGAAATACTACAAATTTCTACATAAAAAGTCATTTAAACTGTAACAGTTTATCGCAAGTAAGTACTGCTTCAGATTGTTTTTAAAATTGGGGACGTTATTGATACTTTTAATATTATGAGGTAAGTTATTGTATAGTTTGCAGCCCATAAAATATGTACCTTTTTGGAACACAGTTTTAGAATGAGAAGTAGGCAGTAGATAATGTTCGGCTCTTGTTTCATATTTGTGCTTTACATTCCCATTCGAAAATGCCTCCTTGTGCTTAAACACGAAGCAAAGAAGGTCCAGTATATAAATATCGTAAAAAGTTTGAAGCGAATCCTTTCTAAAGCGTTAAATAAATCCTCATTTAAATTTTAACCGTTGAAAGCCAAATAAACTCCATGAGCCAAATACATACTCAGAGTGTGTGCTTGGCTTTCGCACGAAAATAACGGTATTCAAAAAGATCTTTAAACCCATATTGACTTTTGGATGTGAAAGCTGGACCCTCACGAAGAAACAAGAGTCGAAAATACAAGCAACGGAAATGAAGTTCCTGAGAAGGGTAGTGGGAGTCACAAGAAGAGACCAAATGAGAAATGAGGTAATAAGAGAATTGTCGGAAGTTGAATCAATAAAGAGCTCAATAGAAAAACAACAAATGAGATGGTTTTGTCATTTAATCAGAGTGGGACCTAACAGACAAACAAAAAAAATATAGCAAGCAAAGACAAATGTAAAGAGACAGAGAGGAAGACAAAGGAGGAGGTGGGAGGAGACAATGGAGGAAATACTAAGGAAGAAAGACAAAAACTGGCAAGAGGCCAAGATATTGGCGCGAGACATAAGGAAATAGGCAGAGTTCGTGCATATGGGCAAACAAGAACAATGAGATGAGAAAGTCACAATCAAACGTGAGAACCGAAGCTAGTGAGAATTGATGGACCTCACAACGAGTGGAAGTGAGAATGTACCCTACACCGAAAGGTAGAAGGGGTATTATATATATATATATATATATATATATATATATATATATATATTGTTAAAGGAATCATTCTATTATTAATAACACCCTATCAACTACATATGTTTCACCGATATCACGGATCGTCAGGTTGATTTGTGTTATTAATGAACGATTCCTTCAGAGTGTTTATCATATCTTTCGATACCGAAAATAATGAATAATATCATATCTCCCTCTCCCTATTATTCATTATTTTCGGTATCGAAAGATATGATAAACACTCTGAAGGAATCGTTCATTAATAACACAAATCAACCTGACGATCCGTGATATCGGTGAAACATATGTAGTTGATAGGGTGTTATTAATAATAGAATGATTCCTTTTTAACATTCTTTAATTGGCGTAAAGCCTAGATGTAAGTTTCTGTCTATTATACACTGGAAACATAGTCTCCGATCTGTAAGATAGAAGCGTTCTTGCTTTGTCGGTTAATACATTTATGTATTGGTCGAGAGAGGGAGATATGATATTATTCATTATATATATATTCATTCAGCACATTAGAGACGAACTGTAAATTTAATTTTTGAGTCATCGTAAATTAAAATTAACTAAACTTATTCACTGCATCTGACAATGGTCGTTTTCTGAAACTACGTAACTGCGACATTATTACATACAACGTTACAACAGACCTTACAGAAGTCTACACATCCGTACTGAACACGTTCATTCCGATCGGCGAGCAAACCATAAATGAGAATCGATAACATTTGTTGAGCTTTTCATGTCTATACTCAGGACGTTCAGCACAATATTCGCATCTTTGTTCATTAAATGGCTTCCGAACGAGTACTGGCATATTACATATGCCCTTCGATATATTTACACGATTACTAGTATGTATATATTACAGTTAGACTATATATCCTTTTACAGCAAAGCTATCTGCTTTGTCCCTTTTAATATAATAAATGTAATCAATAAAACTAACTCCTATATAAATGCCACTCGGAATGTTTTCATACATATTTGAAACACGAACTGCGACGAATGTATCTGTATTTATCGAGCAAAATGTAGGAACTGCGTGTTATTTCAATTTTGGAGACGGAACACACATTTGTAGACGTAATAAAGTTGGCAGTTTGTTCGTGAAGTGGCCCTTTTCTCTTACACTGAACCGGTTCTAACGATAACAATAACAGTTGAAAAGTTTTGAAACGAATTTCATTTGTTTAAAGTACATATTTACGTTTCTATGTGCGTATTTACACAGTCAATATATTTATACGACGGCTGTACGAAATAGATGTTAAAGAAATTTTTATTTCTCCTACGTAAATACATACTTACATATACTATTTATATGTAAATAAACACACATATTTTATAACCCTTCAACATCCTTTATCTTTAATATTAATTTCGAATAAATCGCCCAAAGTCCAGTCATGTGTTTTTGAGTGGGTATGTTCATTTCTTTATCAAAATGGTGTAAAATTCCGCCGTTAACTATCCAATCTTACACAGTCTGACGCAAGAAAAACCGAACATTTTTAAAATAGTAATTCTTAGTGGCGCCATCTATTAAAAAAATATTCGTCGATAAGGTAGATTTTTCGCCAATGTCATGTCAAACTATCATGATATTTACATCATCAGAAGAATAGAAATTGGGTATAACATAACAGTGTGTATTTTGCATTGGTCAAAAAATGAATTTTGAACAAAGAGCAAACAACAGGTTTTCCAATAAGAGTGATATGATTTCTTTAAAAAAAACACACTTATTGTTAAGAAAATTCAAAAGTTTTTTATTTAATGTGAAGTACAATCGATACAATTAAGTTCTAAATAAAACGTCATTCAAATGGCCTCCACGACTTCTTCTGCAGGAACGAATTCGATGAACCCAATTTTCGAGCACTTTTTCCACTAAATCTAGTCGTATGTCATGAATGGCACGTTCAATATTGACTTGTAAAGCTTGAAGAGAGTCTGGTTTATTTCGATAGACCAATGACTTCAAATAACCCCACAAGAAATAGTCTAATGGTGTTAAATCACAACTTCTTGGAGGCCATTCAATATCACAATTTCTTGAAATAATCGAATCTCCAAACTTTTCTCGCAAAAATTCTATTGTTGCATTTGCTGTGTGGCACGTAGCCCCGTCTTGTTGGAACCAAATGTTGTCAAGATCAACTTCTTCCAATGTCGGCCATAAAAAGTTGGTTATCATCAATCTATACCGCTCTCCATTGACAGTAACAGTGTTACCAACTTAATTTTGAAAGAAGTGCGGACCGATGATTCCACCATACCAAAAACCACACCAAACTGTCAATTTAGATGAATGTAATGGTTTTTCATAAATAATTTATGGATTTTCTTCGCACCAGAATCGACAGTTTTGTTTATTTACCACACCATCCAGATGAAAGTGAGCCTCATCAGAGAAGGTGATTTTCTTAAGAAAATCGTTATCGTTTTCAAGTTGTTCCAAGGCAAAATCAGCAAATTCACGACGTTTATGGTGGTCCAATGGCTTCAGTTCTTGAGTGAGAACAAATTTATAGGGATGCCAACCCAAATCCTTTCTCAAAATCCGCCAGGTTGTGGTTTGAGACAGTCGCAATTGTTGAGAACGTCTTGGAATCGACAAATTACGGTCTTCAGTAATACTTGCTTGAACGGCAGCAATATTTGCATTACTTCGAGCGGTTCTTTGTCTTATTGGCACTTGAAAATTATGTAAAGAAAATGTAACCTCAAAATTTTTAACAATTCGACGAATAGCGAGCACACTTGGACGATTATTACGATCGTAAAATGGCAAAAGCGCACGAAAAGTTGTAATTGGAGAACGATTATTTTGATAATAAAACTGAATAATTTGTAAACGTTGTTCTTGCGTATATCTCTCCATGATGAAATTGTAAACACTACTGAATACAATGAAAAACAAATGACAGATCATAACATATTACAAATGGCCGAAATGTCACTTCAAAATCATATCATCCCTATTGGAAAACCTTATATCAAGTTCTGTTTTAAACCCGGTAAATCGTTTACTGAAACATTTAATTTGATAAAACAGCTGTATGTTAATGCGTGTTTATCACGGACGAGTATGCTTGAGTGGTATAAACGATTTAAAGACGGTCGTACGAACATAAATGGCGACGAACATCCTGGTGCAAAAAAATCTGTGGTTACAGAAAGTAACATCGAACTTGTGCGTAAATTTATCAGAAATGAGCCGAAATCTTCATTGCAATACATTGGAATTAAATACTTCCAAAGATTCAATTCATCGCATTTTGACACAATATTTGGGACTGGAAAAGTTTTTTGCAAGGTTTGTACCACACAAGATAAGATGATCAAAAATTACTCGGAATTCAACATCGTACAGACTTAGTTAAAGATTCAAAAAAGGACGAAAACTTCAGGTATTCTATTGTAACTGGCGATGAAACGTGGTATTTTGAATATGATCCCGAGACCAAGCGTCAAAGCTCTGAATGGAAACATTCAAGCGAAGAAAGATTGAAAAAAAGCCGTTTGTAGAAGTCAAAAGTGAAGACTGTTGATTTGTTTTTGGGATTCGAAATGCATTGTGCCCAAAGAGTTTGTACTAATTAGTCAAACAGTCAATGTTGTATATTATCTTGGTGTTATGAAACGTCTTTTGGCGCGTATTCGTTGTGTGCGCCCTCAATATGATAAAAATAGTAGCTTGCGTTTGTTACATGATGATGCACCATCTCATAGCTCGACGCTTATCACTGATTTTCTATCTACAAAAGGCATTTTAACCATTAACCATTCACCGTATTCACTGGAGATGGCTCCCTATGATTTCAATCTATTCTCCAAACTACATTTGGCGATGAAAGGACAGCGTTATGCCGACGTCGGAGCCATTAAAGAGGTGACGACAGCGAACTTGAAGGACATAGGTGAACTTAAAAATTCATTCAACATGTTAATTGAACGTGTAGAACGTTGTATTGAAGCCAAAGACGACTACTTTGAATAAAATAAATGAATTTAGTAATAATAGTAATAATATTTTTATTAGATTGTGAACGTTTATCGCTTCTGCTATCTCTCGTGTCGTGTGACGGAGGTTTGACTTGATCAATGCCTCCATTTTGTCGTCGTCAACTTTAGTGGGTCTTGATCAATAAGGTTGATATATAACCCCTTTCCACATTAACTTTTGTAAATTCTGTATACGCATTTCGACAACCAAGTTGTCATCATCAGCAGATAAGCACTGTGTACACAGTGTACATCTCGGTTTTGAGCGGTGTGGATCGCGTACGGAGTTTGATTTTCGTAAAACCGAGATGTACACTGTGTACGCAGTGTACATCTCGGTTTTGAGCGGTGTGGATCGCGTACGGAGTTTGATTTTCGTACAATTGTTTTTTCGCCGTGTTTTACCAGGTGCGACACTTTGAAATTATCTGCTGATGATGACAACTTGGTTGTCGAAATGCGTATACAGAATTTACAAAAGTTAATGTGGAAAGGGGTTATATATCAACCTTATTGATCAAGTCAATCAACCACAGGCTCCATCAAATTCAACTTTAGTGGGTCTCACCAGCACGTAATTTTGTAAACAATCTTTTGCATTGACGTTGTACTAGCGTAAACTTTACGTAACTGTTCACGAGCTTGTAGGGCATTCTTCCCTTTATAAGTAGAATAAATGAAAATGAGTCCTATATTTTCAACTTTCATGAAATTTCAAACACTCAGCTAAATCGCACAATTTTTTTGCCAAAATAAAATTTTAGAAATATCAGTTGTCATATGGCGTAACATCAAAATAGATGTGAATTACCAGCACTTGCAATAATTGTGAAAATATTATCACCACCTGCTATAAAAATAAAAAAGTAACAATTTTCCCAACAACTACATAAAATAAACACATTTTCTCATTCATTTTATAAAGTCGGCAAAGGTATTAGGTGCGCAATTAAGCGCATCGAGAACTCCAAAAAGTTTACAGATGTACTGCTCTAAGTGAAAAACGTGCCTTGATTGGTTCCGTCCCTTCAAAGACGATGATTTCGATGTGGACGACCGTTCGCGTAAAGGAAAACCAAAAACCTTCGAAGACGCTGAATTGGAGGCATTGCTCGATGAGGATCCGTGCCAAACGCAAAAAGAGCTTGCTTCAGCATTAGGAGTTAGCCGCCAAGCCATTTCCCAGCGTTTGCATGCGTTGAGAATGATTTAAAAACAAGGAACTTGGGTTCCTTATGATTTGAAGCCAAGAGACGTTGAGCGTCGTTTTTTCGCCTGTGAACAACTGCTCCAGCGGCAAAAATGGAAGGGTTTTCTTCATCGCATCGTTACGGGTGATGAAAAATGGATTCATTACAGCAACCCAAACAGAACAAAATCATGGGGACTGCCCGGTCATGCTTCTACGTCGTCGGTTCGGCCGAATATTCACGCTGCGAAGGTTTTGCTGTGTATTTGGTGGGACCAGGGCGGTGTTATTTATTATGAGCTGTTGAAACCTAACGAAACCATCACTGCGGAACTGTATCGAACTCAATTGATGCGATTGAGCCGAGCACTGTGCGAAAAGCGGCCACAATACGAGCAGAGGCACGAAAAAGTGATTCTACAGCAGAGCAACGCTCGGCCTCACGTTGCCAAACCCGTTAAAACCTACTTAGAAACGCTCAAATGGGAGGTCCTACCCCACCCGCCATATTCCCCAGATATTGCGCCGTCCGATTATTACTTGTTCCGTTCGATGGCACATGGTCTGGCTAATCAGCAGTTCCGCTCATATGAAGACATCTCAAAATGGCTTGATTCATGGATAGCTTCAAAAGACAAACACTTCTACCGTGACGGTATTCGAGCTCTGCCAGAAAGATGGGAAAAAGTTGTTGCTAGCGATGGGCAATATTTTGAATGATTCATTTGTAAACATTTTTTCACAACAAAGTTGCATTTTTATCAAAAAACAGCGAGAACTTAGTTGCGCACCTAATATATTCTACATTTTTTTCTCTAAAATTAATTTATTTTGTCGTTACCAAGTGCGGGATACTAGGACTTTTTTCTAAGTAATATCGATGTAATTTCTTTTAATATTCTTTCTAAAAAGAAGTTAGGTATACAATTGTTTAAAAAACCTATTAAAGACTCCGTCACGTCCTGCAAAAATTCTCCATTAGTTCAGAGTTTTACGATTTCCTACCAAAAATATCATCCTCGTCCCAAGCATAAAGCCAAAATAAGAGCACGAAAAGACAAGTAAAAAAGGGTGGGGAGGCGGAAGTACACAGAATTAAAGCCGTGGATATGCAAATGGTGAAGGAGCATCCGCATAGAAGAAATAACAGAAACTTAAAGTATAAAAGTCGGTCCTTTTTCTCGTGCTTCAGGTGGAGAAAGATGGATAAAAAGAACTGTAAACCGTATTCAGGAAAAGCGAGTACGCCGGTCTTTTCGTCACATTACCAACCGTATTAAGAGACAAAAATATCCCACACATAAAGAAAGAAGAAGACGAAGTGAATAGATGCAATATTACGAATAAATTCGCCGTCTTTTGGATTCAACCTTTACATGAAATTTTAACGATCACTAATAAAGTTAAACGGGGTAACTGTAAGAGGTAGCGAACACTGGATGAGCTGGAAGAATGCGGCGTACTTCTTCGGAGCAACGAGTAGACGAGATAGAGACGGAGATAGACGAAATACGACAACTGCAATGAAAGGACGGAATTTCCTTAAATGTTGGAATTGCGACGGGAACTTTGAAATTTATGGTCGGAGGTCGCTTTACCGCTATTAATTTAATTTTTTTTATCTTGTACTCCATGTAGTAGATGTCATGCTAAGAAGTTTCAGCTAGACTGTTGTCCGCGCGCAATAATTTATTAGGTTCCATCATAAGAAATCGGCGAGTTTTCGAGGAAGGTAGAATAAAGAGTCTGTGAGCTAACTATACAGGCAGTTCCGTGTCATACTAATATACAGTCGCGTGTTCGGGATAGAATTTCCAGCAGACGACGAGCAAAAAACTCTCTCCTTGTCTTGCCAATGTCTCTGTTGTATTCTAGATATCTAATAAGACGTCTTGTGTCACTAACCTAGATATTGCACCACGATATTGCTAACATCTAATCCATGCAGAGAGGAAATATATGTGGAAGGTTATGTCTTGATTACTAACTCTACAAGTAACATTTCAACATAGAAAAGAAGAATTTAAATTCAGTCACAAAGAAAAAGTTTTCTTCGAATATGATAAAGAAAGAAAGTACGAGGATAGTCCCAGAAATACCTGATCTAACAAAGAAAACACAAAGAATTTGAGAAAACAATATCTTTATTTATCTACCTAGTCTCCTTTTAACTCGATACCCTTTCCCCAGCGATGTTCAATAGCTTCGATACCCTATTTACAGTGCGATTCGTTTAGCTCCTAAAAATAGCATTAACTGTAGACTCCACCTCTTCATTGTTGGAAAATCTTTTACCACCGAGCCATGCGTTCAAATTTAGAAACAGAAAATAATCCCAGGGGATTAAATCTGGCGAACAGAGTGCGTGAGCAAGCAATTCGAACTTTAACTCATTGACTTTGGCCATCGCGACAGCGGTTATGTAAACGGATGCATTGTTGCCAAATGCGGTCGATTTTTCTTGATTTCATCTCCCAAACGCTGCAAAAAGTTCGCATAATACTCGCCGTTGATTATTTTTCTTTTCTGAAGGTAATCAATGAAAATTGGCCCACACGCAGCCCAGAAAACTAACACCATGATCTTGCCTACAAATGGACCTGTCCTCGCCTTCCTTGGAGTCGATTCTCCCCTTTCTGTCCATTGTTTTGACTGTTCCTTCATGTCGGGTGTGAAGTGATAGACCCATATTTCATCCGTGGAGGATGCAAAAACTCGACTTTATTGCTGTGAAACTTCGTTAAATAATCGACTGAAGCATCCTCACGTTGCTGCTAGTGTTCCATTGTGAGTAATCGCTCCATCCATCTTGCGCAAAGTTTTCTCTTTCAAATTTAAGCTTCATAAGCTATGTACTTTCAGTCATAGTCATTCTTTTTAACAACCATCATCTATACGTCAGGTTTAATACTTCTTGCGAAGATGGTTGTAAAGAAGTTTCATTGCAAAAAATATGGTATAAAGATAGTTGACCAACACCTCATAATGTACAGAAAGAATACTACTAATTAATAAAAAAATGCGTCACAAACATTTATAGTACGACCCCAATGTCTCTGACCCCATGAAAGTTAATTAACATGGGTCCGCAAATGGACAGTCTCGAAGATACAAAATATTTTGCGTTTACACCAAGCAAAAAGTCAATTTAAATGTTCAAAGTGCCCTCCCTCCATTTTACAATAGCCATAATATCTCTGCTGGAAGAATCTTTGAACTCCTTGGAAAACTTCCACATTGGCTAGAAAACATTTGTTGATAGTTTCAGCGTTTACAGTTTTCCAAGCAGTAATGGTCCATATTAGAGCACCGAGAATATGAAATTTCCCATGTGTCCGGTAGATTTACAATGATCCATAGACGATAAAAGTCTTTTAACCAAAAGCTTTCTGTAGTTGGTTTTAAAATTATTGATAATCCCTTGATTAAGTGGTTGACAATGGAAGATAGTGTTTGGGGGCAAAAATATTAGTTTAACATTTTATAACTCAAGTTTTGGGTGTGAGGTGGCGTTGTCTAAAAATAAAAGAACTTTTCTATTCCGCTGTTGCATTTTTCTATCAAATTTGATTAATCAAATTGTCATAATTTCCCTCGTCATCCACGCTTTTTATTAGAATACCACTCCACTGGCAACTTCTCAACGTTTGCTCCTCTAAAGTATCGTGAATTCTTACTTTTCCCAATTACTAAAGGTCTTTCCTTTTCTTCAATCATACTCGCACACAACATTTTTCACCTTTCAAACCGTCTATTTCATTTAATACCCTGTTTCCGTAATGCAACTTATGGAACGCTAAAAGTCTCGAAATCACCATTCTCCGTAACCTAAGGGTGAAGACAAATGTCCGATGAATCATTGCAGTCATACACTGCATTAATGTCGGCCTTCCCGAAATTCATCGTCCAAAGAACGCTTTCCAAGTTCGAATTCACTATATCAACGATATACCGTAGTTTTCGATGGCGCTTCAACACCATATAAAGAATTAAGCTCGCCGATGCATTCTTGTTGAGATAATCCACGCCTAAAGTTATGAAAACTAATTGCACGGAAATGTTCGCGAGTTAATTCCATTTTTTCGCTGACATAAAATTTTCAAGTTACTGTCGACAATAGAAAGAGCGACCGGATAATAAAACTGTCAAGGTAAATATATTGTCAACAATGACAAACTTCACTATGCAATCATCAGATCGGAGGCAACACAAAAATGTTGCCAGTTCCCGAAATATACGTGGGCAAGGTGAAAAGTTCTCGGCCTGACAATGAAAGACTGCGATTTAAATTTAAAAAATGACTTTATTTTTCTACATAATCTCCCTTGAGTTCAACACACTTGGTCCAGCGTTTTTCTAACATCGATTTTCCTTCCCGGAAGTGAGAGTCTGGAAGGCTGTCAAAATATTCTTCTACGGTCCTTTCAACTTCTTCGTTGGATGTGAATCGCTTTCCAGAAACAAATTTTTTCAAATTTGGGAATAGATGGAAGTCTGAGGGTGCCAAATCAGGAAAATAACGAGGATGGCCGAGCAAATCGTACCCCAAATCCCGCAATTTTCCCATTGCCAACGCACCCTTGTGTGCGGGTGCGTCTTCCTGGTGAAAAATGATTTTTTTCTTCTTCAAACCAGGCCTCTTCTCGCGAATTTTGGTATCCAGCTGGTCAGGAAGGTTAGAGTAATATGTGCCTGTAATTGTTCTACCTTTTTCAAGATCATCAATTAACAAGATTCCTTTTGCATCCCAAAACACGCTGGCTATGACATTTCCGGCAGATGCGATCGACTTCGCTTTCTTTGACACTGAACCACCGGCTTCCACCCACTGCTTCGATTGCTGTTTCGTTTCTGGCGTCTAGTGGTGGACCCATGTCTCATCCATGGTGACAAATCGCCGCACAAAGTCGGTCGGATTCTTGTTAAATCGGTCCAAAGAATGCTCCGAAAATCGTTTGCACATTTGCTTTTGATCGACATTCAGCAAATGCGGCACCCATCTTGCGCAGAGCTTTATCATCTCTAATTTTTTGTGCAAAATGTTTCGCACTCTTTCTTCCGATGTCCCCACAGCCTCAGCTATCTCACTCACTTTCACCCGCCTATCGTCAAACACAATATCATGTACTTTTTCGATGATTTCTGGTGTGGTTGCGATTTTTGGCCGTCCTTCACGTGGGTCATCTTCGAGGGACGTACGACCACGTTTAAATTCAGCTGCCCATTTTTTAACGGTCAACATCGAAGGAGCAGAGTCCCCGTACACTTTTGTCAACTTCGGATGAATTTCTATAAGGGTTAAACCATCCAAAACAAAGAATTTTATAACAGCACGATATTCAAGTTTATCCATTTAAAAAAATAACACGCACGACGTCTACTACAAAAATTCTTGCAAACAAACTACTTGAGAGAACAAGTTGAAACTATTCATATGAACTAAGACACATGCAGCCACGCAGGAAACATAAATTTCTGTTAATTGTAACGCCATCTCTGTGTCAGGCCGAGAACTTTTCACCTTGCCCACGTAAACGGCTACCCTCGTATAGCAAATAGTATACTGACGGTCGGTGCATCAGAAACTGTCCATCGATTAGAGATGTCCATTGTCGGAAGATGTCCATTAAGAGAGAACATACTGTATATGAAAAGTATTATGCAATTGCGGACCCGACGCTTACAAAAAACATCGGCAAATATGATATATACTAAAGTATATAGCCAACAAGCAGTTTTAAAAGCGGACTATTTTTCAAAAAATAAAATAAATAAAAATAACGGAAAAAAATTATTGTCGCCGTTACGTCTCCCTTATGATACATAACCTCGAATTGTAAAAATTACAGCGGTAATAACCATTCATCTCGGTTTATCTTCCCACATATCGCATATATATATATATACTATATATGTATGTATACATATATATATATATATAAAGGTACATTCAGAGAGTGTGTAAACCTTAACCTCGTACATTTCACGCGCATAGTTGGCAAATCCACGAATCACAGGTAAACGTTCATATCGTCTATCTTTGTTTATTCAGTCACTCTGATCACCGCACCTCTCCGTACCTAGCAACGTGAAAAATAAACAGATCGTTCATAATAAACAGTCGACTGTTTTACATTTTGCCCGGTTTTAAAATAAACATACGCAGTATTACGGTCCGCTGATTACGATCTAACTTGGAACACAAAAGCCCGAATCTACATAATTTTATTTAGGTGTGGCGCGTCGATTATCTATCTGCAGCAGATGACGGAAATGATAAGGTTGTGGTTTTGTGATGCAAAAGGACTTCGAGAAGTTCAATTTGCATAGACAATGGCAAACGAATGTTATTGCAATATCAAACTGTATGGTGATCTTCAACTTGCTCTATTTAGGAAGGTCTCTTGCCTAACAAGTATTATATTGTACGGTTCTTTTTAACCTTTGACACGAATTTTCTCTATTAATATCGTGTAATAATAATAATAATAATCACTGAAAGTTGATATACAACCCTTTTCCACATTAATTTTCGTATTCTGTATAGTATTTCGACAACTAAGTTGTCATCATCAACAGATAATTATACGGTGTCGCATCTGGAAAACTACGGCAAAATACCCGTATGAAACAAATTCCGCACACGATCTGTACCATTGAAAGCACTCAGTGTGCGTTTAGTGTGCGTTTTGGGTTTCAACGGTACATTATGATTAAGTGTTCGACATTTTATAAAACGTTGAAAACAAAAGACCATAATGTATATTTCGTTCTTGAATTTTCGTAAAGGTAAAAACGCGTGTCAAATTTGCGAAAAAATTGCAATCACAGTATCACTGCTAACTATGATCCACGAAACACCATGTTAATAGTTTTAATTTCAACGACACTTCTCGGTTTATAGAAGCCTACTAACGTTGGTTGATAAAAAAATAAAGACGTCGATCGAGTCAATAACAAGTCACATTGTAGAAGCATTAAATTTCCATGATTCAAGTTTCCACAACCGTAAAAGAACTAAACATATGTTATTTTGTGACTAATAACTGATGGCGAAGAATGGATTGTTTATAACAAGGTGATGAAAAAACACTCTTGGTCTCAGTTTAAAGATTCAGCTCAGCAAACAGTCATCACAAGAAGATTATGCTCTCAGTATGGTAGAGTATGGTAAAGGTGTGTGTTAAGAGCTCCTGTCCAGAAATGAAGCAAATAATTCAAAAATTTGAATAGCCTGAAGAAATTCAGAGACTTTCAGAGCTCGTTAAAGGAATGGTATTTAACTATGACGTCACGAGACCTCACACAAGTTTGATCGCCGCTCAAAAAATATTGAACTTTTAATTGGTTGTTCTGTTCTGCAACATTCACAATACCCATCGAAGCTTGCGCCTTCAGACTTAGATATTGTTTTGTTACCTTCGAAATTCCTTGCGCGGTGTAACATCGACCTGTATAAGACCGCGAACCATCATTTGGCAAAATTTTTTGCACCTAAAGATAGGTCGTTCTACGAAGGAAGAATTATGAATCTCGCTGAAAGATGGCTAAAGGTTACCGAAGAAAACGAGCGATATATAATTTATTGATCTTTTCTATGTTAATTAATAACCTGTGCAAAAACACTGAAAAATACATATATATATATATTGCAGAAAGTCAAATTTAAATATTATTTTCAATAAATATGAGATTGTCCGAAAATCGTAAGGTATTTTTCAGTGTTTTTGCACAGAAAAAAGTGTAAAAGGAGGTTAAAATTAGACTTTTTCAATTTCACATTGTAAAAGCGCATAATTACATGCAATTAAAAATTTACCACGGGTTTAATTTAATATCTGTTTCCACAAAACGATTTATAACATATTAGAAGACTCCAATTCACCGTTCTCCGTGGTCTAAGGGTGAAGACACATGCTTGGTCAGCGTGATATCATAAGTTCGAGACTCGCGCGAAGTTCCGGAATTTTTCAATAAATTTCAGCATCATATATACGTTTTAAAAAGCTGTTAAAATTGGAATTTTTCAATTTCAAATTGTAAAGGCACATAATCATATGCAATTAAAAGTTTACCGTGGGGTTCATTTAACATCTGTTTCCACAATGCAATTTATAACATATTAGAAGACTCGAATTCACCGTTCTCCGTGGTCTAAGGGTGAAGACACATACCCGGTCAGCGTGATATCACAAGTTCGAGACTCGCGCGAAGTTCCGGAATTTTTCAATAAATTTCAGCATCATATACACGTTTTAAAAAGCAGTTAAAATTGGAAATTTTCAGTTTCACATTGTAAAGGCACATAATCATATGCAATTAAAAGTTTACCGCGGGGTTCATTTAATATCTGTTTCCACAATGCAATTTATAACATATTAGAAGAGTCGAATTCACGGTTCTCCGTGGTCTAAGGGTGAAGACACATTCCCGGTCAGCGTGATATCACAAGTTCGAGACTCGCGCGAAGTTCCGGAATTTTTCAATAAATTTCAGCATCATATACACGTTTTAAAAAGCAGTTAAAATTGGAAATTTTCAGTTTCACATTGTAAAGGCACATAATCATATGCAATTAAAAGTTTACCGCGGGGTTCATTTAATATCTGTTTCCACAATGCAATTTATAACATATTAGAAGAGTCGAATTCACGGTTCTCCGTGGTCTAAGGGTGAAGACACATTCCCGGTCAGCGTGATATCACAAGTTCGAGACTCGCGCAAAGTTCCAGAATTTTTCAATAAATTTCAGCATCATATATACGTTTTAAAAAGCAGTTTAAATTGGAAATTTTCGGTTTGCAATTTATGGGACGTTAAAGCTCTCGAAATCACCATTCTCCGTAGTCTAAGGGTGAAGACAAATGTCCAATGAATCAGTGCAGTCATATTTGAAAGTGTTTGGTCTATACATTTACATGAATTCTTTCATATATTAAAACAGTAAAAAACCGTATTGATAATCCCTTGATTAAGTGGTTGACAATGGGAAATAGCGTTTGGGGACAAAAATATTAGTTTAACATTTTCTAACTCAAGTTTGGTTGTCTAAAAATAAAAGAACCTTTCTATTCCGCTGTTGCATTTTTCTATCAAATTTGATTAATCAAATTGTCATAATTTCCCTCGTCACCCACGCTTTTTATTAGAATACCACTCCACTGGCAACTTCTCAACGTTTGCTCCTCTAAAGCATCGTGGATTCTTACTTTTCCCAATTACTAGAGGTCTTTCCTCGCACACAACATTTTCCACCTTTCAAACCGTCTATTAATATCAACTTTATTTTTTAAAATATCGTCCACTTGACTTTTACCGATTTCATTTAATATCTGTTTCCATAATGCAATTGATGGATGGCAATTTTAACGAAAGAATTAGGCCTTTCCAAGCTTTCAGCAAGATGGATGCCGCGATTGCTTACGACTGATCAAAAGTTCACTCGTTTGCGCATTTCCAGTGAGTGTTTGGACCTTTTTAAGCGGAATACGGTTCATTTTTGTAGGCAATTTGTTACTTGCGATGAAACTTGGATACACTACAGTACACCCGAAACTAAACAACAGTCGAAACAGTGGTTAGAACGTGGTTCTGCACCTCCAAAGAAAGCGAAGACCACTTTATCGGCAAACACGGTGATGGCATCAATTTTTTGGGATTCAAAGGGTATTTTGCTCATTGATTACCTTCAGAAAGGTGCCACAATAAACGGACAATATTATGCAGAACTTCTACAAAAATTAAATGTTGAGATTCGTGCTAAAAGGCCAAGAATGCCAAAGAAGAAGATTCTGTTTCACCAAGACAACGCTCCCTCGCATACAAGCACAGTTGCGATGTCCAAAATCCACGGGTTGGTTTTAAAATTATTGATAATCCCTTGATTAAGTGGTTGAAAATACGAGATAGTGTTTGAGGGCACAAAAATTAGTTTAACATTTTGTAACTCAAGTTTTGGGTGTGAGGTGGCGTTGTCTAAAAATAAAAGAACTTTTCTATTCCGCTGTTGCATTTTTCTATCAAATTTGGTTAATCAAATTGTCATAATTTCCCTCGTCGTCCACTCTAATCGTGGATTCTTACTTTTCCCAATTACTAGAGGCCTTTCCTTTTCTCCAATCATACTCGCACACATTTTCCACCTTTCAAACTGTCTATTAATATCAACTTTATTTTTCAAAATATCTTCCACTTGACTTTTACCGATTTCATTTAATATCTGTTTCCATAACGCAATTTATGGAACCTTAAAAGGCTCGAAATCACTATTCTCCGTAGCCTGAGGGTGAAGACAAATGTCCAATGAATCATTGCATATTTGAAAGTGTTTCGTCCATATATTAATATCAATTTTTCCATATATTAAAACAGTAAAAAACCCTATACTACTCTAATCTTGCACCCTCGCTCACTCATGCATATTAAAACGCGAATTTAAATTTGAAATCATAAATCCCCATGACAAAAGATACGTTTCCATTTTTTTTCCGCATTGGTAAACATAACATATTCCTCCCGTCTGAGGAACAAAATGGAAATAAGAAACTGCCGTCTCATCATTTTGATAAAAAATACAAATTTAACCGGTAACTTTACCTCCACTACGGCCCCGTTTATACCCCGACCGTGTTCACTTCAACGTTTATGCGCCTATGTAGGATTTCTGGTTTCAATTTTACTAATTGCTCCACACTGAGCGTCCTTCGATACGGATCAATGCCATAACAGGCCGCAATCCGAGTTCGTCACTGTCTACAGTTGTTCTTCTACGCTACTTTATCTCACTCTAACCTCCAGCGCCACGTGGAAAACCGTCCGATATATTTCCTCATTTTTCATGGGATTTCCGCTACAACCTCCAGATTTCCGCTGCGAAGGTGAAACGGTGCATATTTTCTTTTCGCTCGAGAAAGCTTGCTCGCAATTACGAAGACAACTACTCTTTCTTGAATGAAAAGAACAACTGACGTAACTCCCTGTAATACGTATAAATCTTAGTTCCGAGACGTAATATAGAAGTGGATGGAATTGATTGATTCTATGTTTTATATTGTACTGAATTAAAGTGTTTTTTAAGTGAATTAATTACCCTATTGTTTATTATATTGATGGAAATAAATAATTAAAGTATTGACCGTTATATCATCTTCGTAGTGCCCACCGCTTTGATAAGCGGGTGTTTCAAAAAGAATATACGTATTTCCAATGCATATATTTATTAAACTTTAAGACACGAGAATATGAAACTTTACGCACATATTTATGAACATCTCAAGTTCAGATTACAGATGTTCAATATGTCCTCCATCAGTGACACGAGCAATATCACATCGATATTCAAATTCCTCCCATACTCAGGCAAGCATGTCCTTGGTCACTGATGTTATGGTAGTACGGATCCGGTTGTTCAACTCTTCCAGGTTCTGTGGGAGTGTTGGTACATAAACGTTATCTTTAACGAAACCCCACAGGAAGAAGTCACAGGGTGTCAAATCCGGTGACCCGAAAGCTCAGCTGAGACATGCTAAGTCGCCAGCTCCTTGACGATCAATCCAACGGTTCAATAGAGTTTCATTCAGATATTCACGCATTTGCCGACTTTAGTGAGAGGGTGGCCCGTCTTGTTGAAAAATGAAGTTGTCTTCGTGCAGCCTCGGAAACAACCAGTTTTGTAACATAGCGAGATACTGCTGACCGTTAACAGTGTTTCCATCAAAGAAGGATGGGCTGTAAACAGACGATCGTGATATCGCACAAAACACATTGACTTTAGGCGAAACTTGTACATGTTCGATGGTTGCATGTGGGTTCTATTGAACCCAAATTCGAATATTGTGTTTGTTTACCAGACTACTAACATGGAAAGTTACTTCATCACTGAACACGATGCGTTGTGGGAAAGTGTTATCATTGCCAATAGCATCATGAATCTCGTTACAAAATGAAACACGTTTCCGTTTGTCATCAGGACGCAGAGCTTGTAACAACTGTTACTTGTACGCCTTCATAACCAACCGACGTCTCAGAACACGCCAAATTGTTGTCATAGGCAGTTATAACTCCCGACTGGCACGACGAGTTGATTTTGAAGGATTACGTTGGAAATCAGTTTGAATTCGTGCAACATTTCCTTCAGAAACACGAGGGCGGCCAGGACTCTTTCCTTCACATACACATCCTGTATCTACAAACTGTCGATACCATCTGCGAATGTTCCACCCATTCGGAGGATCAATTTGGTAGCTCGACCTGAAACGTCTTTGCACTGTAATCACGGAATTGCACTTCTCAAACTCGATAACACAAAATGATTTCTGCTGCGGAGTAGCCATTTTAAACATATGACGGTTACCAAGAAAAACAGAAGACAACCGACATCTAGCGACTATTAAATAAACTAGACTATATATTCGTTTCTCCAATAGCCGAGCCGAGGCGCAGCGATCGATAGTTTGGACAAAATAATACTTTGTAATACGTATATTCTTTTTGAAACACGCTGTATTTCGAAAACTCCTTTCCCCAAATACGAAAATCTATCGAATTTATCAGTGCAAAAATTTTAGGCTGTCAAAATATATATAACATAAATTTTAAAAATATTATCCCCCTATCTACTCCCCATGATGACCATATATTCAAATTTACTTTTCCCCTCTACCTTCCCCATACCCCTCTATATTACGCAGCTAAAAATCAAAGTTTCAAAGAGAAAAAAAAAGGATAACGCGCTTCAAATACCAAAATCACGTTCCATCAATTAATTACATGAGCTTAATTAAAATTAAAATCTATGTTGCATGGGTTTTACACGAGAATTTAATTTGTTTTTGTGAACGTCGAATAGCAGAAGGGAATATCGGATAAATTACAGAGCTAGATGAAACAAAATGTATTCAAATATACATCAGCAAGATTCAATCACAATACCCCGAACAAAGTATCGTTAATTATTCTATGTACGTCTGCTAAATAAATACGATCTGGAAAAGGTCTGGTGTTCAGATGACCATTCGAAACATCCTATACGAGGATAGTTTGACAAGTAGTGAGAATGACACATAGGTGGCGCTCTAATTGGTAAAACAAATGCACTGTAATTTAGCTTGCCTATTTATATGTTTACATTCCGATATTTAGATAAATCGGTTGATTAGTTTATTTTTGACAGCTGATTTAAAAAAGAAGCAACACGTCGTTTTGTTAAAATGGAAAAAGCAGAATATCGTGCGGTGATTAAATACTTCGTAATTAAGGGTATGAAATCTACCGAAATAAAAGACGAGTTACGGGAAACATTAGGTGAATCTGCTCCATTATCCGCCACAATAAGTAGATGGGTAAATGAATTTAAACGTGGTAAAACAAGCTGTGTTGATGAAGCGCACTCTGGAACACCGAAAATCGTGACTTCTAAGGAAATGATTATAAAAATCCATAATATTATTACGCAAGATCGACGACTCAAAGTGAGAGAGATAGCAAACATGGCAAACATTTCAACAGAACGCGTACACCACATTTTAACGAAAGAATTGGGCTTTTCCAAGCTTTCGGTAAGATGGGTGCCGCGATTGCTTACGACTGATCAAAAGTTCACTCGTCTGCGCATTTCCAATGAGTGTTTGGACCTTTATAAGCGGAATCCGGTTGATTTTTGTAGGCGATTTGTTACTTGCGATGAAACTTGGAAACACTACAGTACACCCGAAACTAAACAACAGTCCAATTAGAACGTGGTTCTGCACCTCCAGAGAAAGCGAAAACCACTTTATCGGCAAACGAGGTGATGGCATGAATTTTTTTGGATTCAAAGGGCATTTTGCTCATTGATTACCTTCAGAAAGGTGCCACAATAAACGGATAATATTATGCAGAACTTCTACAGAAATTAAATGTTGGGATTCGTGCTAAACGACCAGGAATGGCAAAGAAAAAGATTCTGTTTCACCAAGACAACGCTCCCTCGCATACCAGCACAGTTGCGATGTCCAAAATCCACGAGTTGCATTTCCAATTAGTACCGCATGCGCCCTATTCGCCGGATTTAGCCCCTTCCGACTTCCACCTTTTTCCAAAATTGAAAACGGCACTAGGTGGAGAGAAATTTTCGTCTAACGACGAGCTTATAATCTTCGTAAATGAGTATTTTGCAAGCCTTCCGGAATCGCATTTTAAAGATGGCATAAGGGCATTGGAGCACCGTTGGAATAAATGTATTGCTCTTTTAGGAGAATATATTGAAAAATAAAAATTATTTCGTATTTAAAAAATTCGTTTTTCTTTTCCATTCTCACTATTTGTCAAACTACCCTCGTATGTTAAACCTAACATACCCTCGTGCATATTCATTTTTATGTTATAAAAAAGAAAAACTTTTCACTCAATGCATTTCGACAATAAATTGTTTGTTACCGAAAGAATAAATTAGTAATTAAAGGTTGTGGAATACCTTAGAATATTGAAATTTTTTTCAAATATGTACAGTACTTAGTAATTAAATTATCTTCTATATTTTTCTTTCAATTTTCTTCTGTATTACACATGCTACTTGCAACTATAGGAAATTTTTGTTTCGATATTTGGTCAAACTTCTAGTAGCTTGAATGACCGCCAGAATTCACTTCAGTACTCTCCCAATTTAGGATTTTACGGTGTCTTGCAATTTTCTGTTTTCTTCCCAGGCTTCTCCAACATTTTCTTTAAAAAAAAATGGATTTTGGGACGAGGAAACAATAGATTTAAGAACACTTCAAACATTCTCGATTAGACTGAGATCCGATGCATTTTATTTGTAACTAATTTTTTTCTTTTGTTTCAGGTTCTTTTGTAATAGTCTGGCGAAAAGGTACGGCCCTACTGAGTGCAGGACAGCAAAAAATATCGCAGGACGATAGACTCAGTTTGATTCATTTCAATCTACAAATCAGGGACATAGGTCATCAAGATCAGGGCGACTACACCTGTCAAATAGGTGATGGCTCCATGGGAGATCTGATACACACCATAGAGATACTGAGTAAGTAATAAGATTACCTGAATTTTCATAAAACAAAGAAATGAATTAATTTGATTGACGAAAAGTTATCGAAGAAATTATTTGCGAAGTTTTCCATTTTTCAAATTTTTCGCGCATGTACGTAATAACAAAAATATATCTCAAAACTAGCGCGCTCGTTGTCCATGGTTACCTCGTTTTGGTTTCCGGTTTAGAACCGCATTCTTGGTACTGTAATGACAATAGTAGCAGCAGTTATATTATTATAATATTACTTAATACTTACTTACTTAATCCTATAGACTCTTATACCTTTCGGTGTCGAGTCATGCTGGAATCGAGTCCTCCGCTTCCCCTCTCCATATCTGTTTATTTTGTGTTTATTATAATATTAATAAACACAAAATAAACAAATTACATTAAAGAACATTTTTCTACATACTAAAATGATTTATTTTTGTTTTACATCTTTTTCTTTCCTATCGTTGTTCCTTGACTGTTATTCGTCTTTTGTCAATACATCAACATGTAAATCGTCCATAACCATTTCTATCTTCGGTCATTTATTTTACCAATATTTAAAAGTTTTTTGTATTTTTTAACCACTATTTATATTGTTCATTCCCACAAATACTATTTACATCATTATTTAAACATAGTTAATGAAAATTATTCCAGGCGCATCCCAAAAAACCGATGCTATGATCTTGCCTGCAGATGAAACGGTCTTCGCCTTCTTTGGTGGCGGTTTTCCCTTTTCAGTCCATTGTTTTGGTTGTTCTTTTGTCTCGAGTGTGAAGTGATGAACCCATGTTTCATCCATGGTTATCAAACGGCGCAAAAATTCTGCTTTGTTGCTGTGAAACTTCGCTAAACACTCAATTGAAATATCTTCACGACCCCGTTTTTGCGCGAGTGTGAGCAAACGCGGCACTCATCTTGCACACAGCTTTCTCATGTCCAAATTTTCAGATAATATGCGATGTACCGAACTTTTTGAAATGCCTACTATGTCTGCTAGCTCGCGCACTTTCAGTCGATGATCATCCAATACTGCTTTGTGGATTTTCTTCACGATTTCTGAAGTCGTCACCTCATTTGATCGACCACTGCGATGCTCGTCTTGACAGCTCGTACAGCCTCGTTTAAACTCTGCTACCCAATATTTCACTGTCGTAAACGAAGGAGCAGACTCGCCCAGAGTAGAATCCACTTCAGCTTTTATATCGGTTGGATTGAGGCATTTCAAATAAAAGTATTGTATCACGTAACGATGATCAATTTTCTCCATTTTTACAAATTCACTAAAAACGTTCACTATTGATGGCTGCCAAACAAATACTAAACAACGTGGCGTCTTCAAACTTGAAACATATGCTTTATGGACTGTGTACTGTCTAATCCAGTGTTATTTTTCAAACGACTACTGTTATTTTTCAAACAACTACCGCCATCTCTAGATCAGGCCGGGTATTTATGGGACCATCCTCGTATATAGTCTAGTTTTATTGTGTCACAATAAATTATTTAATAAATATGTTTAAGTGATTACGTGCCAGTCTATTTATAAATTATATCTTTTAAGCAGGTGTATATTGTTATTTTATTTGAACTACTACGTAAAGGCGAAGGTGACGACTCTGGTGCAAAGATAAAACTGGCCTCTGGGGCTAATAATAATATTTCTAAACGAGTTGTGATTCCATCTTATATAAATTTACTGGACATATCATGCCTCGTATCTTAAATTTTTGACAACGAACCTAAAAAATCTACTTAGATTTCATATAGAAAAATAATTGTTACAAAAACTTCGAACACAATTGGCATTTTTGAATTTTTGAGTCAGCCTCCTCTATTTTGTTATATTTTCGCCCCCTCCCGCCCTCCATTACCGAAATATCAATTTATTTCAGCTCAATCGAGCGCGTTTCTGTACACAAATGTAAACACTACTGTTCCGGCCAAAATTCACTTACGACCCAACTAATAGGCTAAATCAAACAACCCCACCTAATTAACCGATCTAATTATGTTCCCCGTCCCACCCATTTACACAATCTCGATCTACAATTCCATTCCACTTTGTCCAAAGGCGATTCCCAGTGGATTGTAATAATAATTGTCGGTGGTAGTTACCTACATCACCGAAATATGAATAAAGGCGGATTCAGAACGGAGGCTGAATCCGTTTTCCACCCCACGGTATCTTTACCAATCCCTCCTTATCCCTACTAGGCGAAAACTCACCCTAAAACCATATTATTGTTATTACGCGATTGCTAGGGAATAGCAAGGACGGATATGGAGGGGAAGTAGCTGAAGTTCTGCACGTACAGTTCAAGTAAAATCCGGGATAGACAGACTCCGGGAAAAGATCAAGAGCACGCGATCGCATGGCCTGAGGATCATCGTTGTAATTTCAAGTTGTCAGAAACACGAAGAGGAGAGGGTCTCCGCTTGCCTCCGAGGTATTCATAACACTTGTTCTCTTCAAACGCCCAACTCCCATCCCATCCATCCAACATCCAACTCGAGAACCTTCGCTTTATATATCTCATTCGTGTGGCCTGGGGGCACGTCATTTAGACCATAGCGAGTCAAGGGTTTCTGGATGACGGTAAGCTAGAGCTGCCCTAGGCCGAAGAGATACCGTACCTTTCTGTAGTGGCCGGTGCGGTAGGCCAGAAAGAGAGGCGGCTTTATCCCGGCGCTTAACTGGACGTTTATACTGATAGAAAGGCCAATAAATTTTACCCGTACCTTTCCGATAAGGACAACCGGAGCTGAGTTCGTGATAAGGAAAAAGTTGTTTTAACTTTGTTTCACTTCGAATTGACGGAGGTTGAAAAGAAATATCGCAGGTAGACAGGGGAATTAAGGGAAAATTACGTTGAATTAAACTTAATTCTTTCTTTCAAAAATGGGGAAGCATCTTGACAATCACACGTGATATACAGGAAGTACCATCAGTCTTAAGAAAATAATTCTATGTAGAGCAACATTCGATTCTAAAGAAGTTTGTTCGTTACAGAAAATTACCTTATAGAGAAGGAACACGATATAAAGAGTTTGATTTTTCAAAAAATTAAGAAAACGAATAAAAAAATTAAGAAAATGTATTTCATGAACAAATGATGAAAATGGAAAAGTTATTACAAGGACTCTTCTAAAAATTTTACTTAGAAAAAGCTACTGGAAAACTAAATAGATGCAAAATGGAAAATCATGAGTAAAGAAGCGAAATCGAGCTGCAAACCACTACAAAAATGGGTACGAAACATCGGTAGATATACAAGTGACGCGGTTCCAGCCCGGAAGTCCAGAAGCAGATAGCATAGACCACGACCGCGAAAGTCTACGCACCACAAAAAGTTGGTCTAAATCGCAATTTTTACTCTATACTTTTAGGTCAAATCGCAACTACATAAAACTAGAAAAAGAGCCCTTGTATATTTCATTAAGAAAGAAGCACAATGGTGTGCGTTGTGGGGGTAATTCGAATAGCGCACGAGCTTGTTTCCATTTTCGACCCGATAAAAAAAGACTCCAAACAACTGCATTCTCCCTCTCGCCGTTTGGGCAATATTAAATGAAAAAATTACAGACCGGTTAGCCTTTTAACAGGCTTTTCGAAATTATTCGAGAAAGCAGCTTACTCCAGACTAACAAATTTTATTTTCGAACATAACTTAATCAGTAACTAACAACATGGTTTTGCTAAGGGTAAAAACATTGAAACCGCTTTACAAGATTTTTCTGAAGAAGTTCTGGAAGCCTTAGATGATAAGAAACTACCATGTGGGTACTTATTAGATTTATCTAAAGCGTTCAACACTGTAGAACATAAATTACTTTTAAGTAAACTCGAACGCTATGGTATAAGGGGCACTGCCCTCTCTTGGTTTAAATCATACCTTACTAACAGATCAAAATTAGTATGCCTAAATATCGATGGTAATAACACTTATTCAAATGAGGTAATAATCACCAGAGGGGTCCCGCAGGGTAGTATTCACGGACCCATTTTATTTCTATTGTATTTTAATGATATTCATTATCTCGATCATGGACCTGATAAACAATGCATCGCAATTAATTATGCCGATGATACCACACTTTTGGTCACAGGTGACTCTTTAAATCAGGTAATTGACAACGTTGATTCTGTATTGGGAACAGTTCAGAACTGGCTAGCATATAATAACCTAAATCGAAGACGAGTATAATACCGTCCAGATGCAATACCTTTTCTGAATTTCCTGACAATGTGGAATTTGGTGATTTCTCATATCCCATATACAATAGTGTTCGTTTGTTGGGAATTACGATTGATCAGTTTCTAAAATGGAAGGATCATATCCATGATTTATCTAAAATCCTTTCGAATGTATGTTTTGGAATTCGTCGCTTGAAGAAACTCGTTGGTGAACAGGCGTTGCGAATGATATACTTTGGATACTTTTATTCCGGAATAAGGTATAGCATTGCTGTTTGGGGTAGCAGTACTGATTCGAATCGTATTTTCATAATACAAAAAAAAATTCTGAGAATAATACATAACATGAACTTTAATCAATCTTGTAGGGGCATATTTAGAAAACATTTTTTGTTAACTTGTATTTCATCGTTAGGTAAAAAACTTTCCTAATCGCCTTCGTAGTATATACAAATATCACAATAAACATTTACTAAAATTTCCGATACTTCTGCATGCATATACGCTGCATTAAAATGCGAGAAATAAAGCGCGGGATTTAAAAACAGCACACACACACATTGTCAATACGGAAAAGTTCAAAACCACGATGTATTGTGCACGGCACGCGATAAAACAAGCGGTTCTATTTCTCGCGCGGCGTGGTGGTGACGTGGAACGGATGTCGGATGTCAGAACCGCAAATGTTCGCAGATAACGAGGCGAACCCAAACAATCTAGATAAAACTACACACACATTATGCATATGTTTCGTACATATCCCATTATTCGCTTTTTAACTATTTTAGTTCTGACGTATTCTCATATTGCGTGTGTATTTTATATTATGGAAGACCAGGTAAAATGCGCCACGAACTCCAAGAAGACATCCCTAGAATTTTGATGTGGGTATATTGTATGAAAAATATGTATGCATATGTGTCTACAATATTGTAATGATACTGCATTTAATATCTAAAAGAATTATTCCCAGTTGAAATATTTTAAAAATATTTTTTTCGTAGTAAGCAAACTATAATTTAGATGTTGAATTTGATGGAGCCTGTGGTTGATTAACTCAATCACTAAGGTTGATATATAACCTCTTTCCACATTAACTTTCGTAATTCTGTATACCCATTTCTACAACTAAGTTGTCATCATCAGCAGATAATTGCAAAGTGTCGCACTTGGTAAACCACGGCGAAAAATACCCTTACGGATACAAACTCCGTACGCGATCCGTACCGTTGAGAACCAAAATGTACACTGTATATTCGTTTCACAAGATTTTTAAAAGTTGTTTTACTTAAACTAGGATGAATGACATTAAAAAAGGAACACGGACACGACCGATAAGTACCTGCATGTGATTTATTACAGTGTTCCTCTTTTTCTGACATTAAGCAGACCGAAAAGAGACGTCTGGTTCGGACCCCCGTCGGTGTTCAAAACATGGGCTTTTATTCTTCAAAATGTACATACTTTCATACGTATCTAATTCGCGATAATTATACACGTTCTTAATCAATTGCAAACAATCGGCGTTAACGCTATGATTACAATCCAACACATGTCTTGCTAGACTCGATTTTTCTGGCCGGTTGAATTTTATATGCGCGATATGTTCTTTATAGCGAGTTTGTATCGATAGCTTTGTTTGGCCGATGTATTGTTTACTACAATCTAAATATTTAATGCTATATATGTTTAGATTGTTTAGATCAACCTTAGTGATTAAATATAATTTAGACTGTGTATTTAGCCCAAGGAACGCGACAGAAAGTAACGGAATGCTTTTAAAAAATAAAAAGAATGTCTAATATTTTTATATCTTCTTATTTTATATTTTTTTATTTATAATAAATTCTTGCTGGTAATTTTAATCAGCTAAAATATATCCTTCAGATATATAGAAAGTAGATTTATTATGGAAAGTTTTGAATTGTTTCGAGCATTTGTCTGAATATTTGCAAGTTTCGGAGTTATGATTTCATATCCTTGAAGATTTTGAAGAACTAGCCGAAAAAAAGAAATTTAGTTAGTAATGGAAGTTCATTAAATAAAACTGTCAGCGAACCAACAAATTTTGAAAATTAACTGAAAAATAATTCGATTCAAAAGTATCTTGCAGATTTACTATCAACACTAACAACTAACAAAGATTACGAGACAACGCTTGAAACGTGAAAACACACTGGATAATGAATTAGAAGGAAACATTGTTAGTTTTCTTTTATTAAACTACCAATGTTTCTAATCCCAAGATTAATAAATATTTTAAATAGGGCTTTAATTATTTGTACTTAAGATACACGAGTCTGTATATTTCCAATTCCACCTTAGTATCTAAAAAGTCTTGCGTACTTTCCTGATGTGGCTACACTGTACAATACTCTGCCTTTCACTGATCACTACACATTACACAACTTAAAACTGTGCTGGTTATTTAATCGTTGAATCATTTCAACGTTTGGATGTTTGCGGAACCTCTCCTCGTGACTTCCAGCAATCTTTTTGACAAATTCATTAGCAGTCGCTTCTGGAACACTTACAGACAATTGTAATTGCTTTCCTTACAGCCCCAAAGTTTAAGACTGAATATCCATACTGATTCCTGGACTGGACAACTGGTTGATAAATACCTTGTTTCGGATAGACAAATGTGAGTGTCTTCCCAACAGCATGTTTTTGTATTTGAGTTTTAATAGTTTTGTTTTCATTACGACACGTCTCTCCATTTAAGCTTGGCATCTAAAGTTAGTCCTAAGTATTTAGCTGTTTCTTCGCATGGAATTGTTTTGATGTTCAATTCTATAGATAATTAGTTTTTAGTCAAATTGGGGTTGGCAGATTTGCTTTTATTTATTTTATACGCCATCGTCTAGTCTATGTGTTTATGATGTTTATTGCGCCTTGAAAATTGGCAATTGTTTCCTCTATAGTATTTCCTACTCCCAGCATAGCAGCGATCTCATTGAAACATCGCCACAGTTCTTCCAAGGACTGAAAAGGCACACGGTTCGATACTTGAAAACCCATATTCAATCATCAACTCATGTTTCTATATCTTGCGTGTCTTGGGTAGAATAACTAATATATATATATATATATATATATATATATATATATATATATATATTCTTCCAAAAGGTCAATTTTAAAAGATAAGTGCAGTATAGTCGAAACGCCGTAAGAAAATGGTCCTTATAACTCTCATGCGAAGCTTAAAACGTATGCTATAAACCATATCCTCATATATACAGGATGCTGTAAAAGACAAATGAACAGACTTAGAATTGGAATTCATTAATTTTAATCAATAAATTAATACTTTACTTAATACTTTTACAAAAAAATGCACCGTAATAAGGCACGATCTTATTCGGCGAAACAACCGACTGCACCGAATGCAGAACAAGTTGCGTCACGCGCACCTAGCGGTAAAAATGCGTGCTAAGCAACCTCCACCCGTAGCCCTGCCATTCCGTATGTTTTTGGGGAACCCCCTCGTATAATTGGTAATTTGAAGGTCTTCAGCATACCTAAGAAGAATCGGGGAGGATAAGTTTTCCAATAAGTCTAGACATAAAGCAAACAGTAATGGCTTCAAATTGGAGTTCTACGTAAGAAGAATCTGGGAGGATAAGTTTTCCAATAAGTCTAGATATAAAGTAAACAATAATGGCTTCAAATTGGAGCTCTACGTAAGAAGAATAGGGAAGGATAAGTTTTCCAATAAGTCTAGATATAAAGCAAACAATAATGGTTTCAAATTGGAGCTCTGCGGGACCTCAAAATACGAAAGAAAAAGAATTATAATTATTACAATACACATAATTAAATCTATTACCAAAGAGAATGTGTTTTGTTTTAATTACATATCCAATGTAATTTGAATATTTGTATTTCACTTTTAGTAAAACTCTATTAATTGTAATGTAATTAAAAATATTTTAATCTAACCAAATTTAAATACAGGAATAAGAACCATTGACCTTAAGTAGTCAAATATTTAAAAATAGACAATAATTTTTAGATAACATCAAAGTAGGCCCACTAATATGGATCACGCCATTAAACACGCAATAAAATGTCATCCTCCCACTCATAGATTAAAGACGGATTTTTCCATTGAAAAAGAGATTTCGTTTCGGTCAATAATTTTCGAAATATCAGTGTTTTATATACGCTTATCAGTCGCTTAAATGTTAGGTCAATATATTACGTGTTAATTGAAAGGGAATAGGTTCAATCGGTATTACTTAGATATTCTCTATTGTACTGCTTTGGTTGTTACAGTAATTAAGACGACAAATAATATTCTCTAATAAATCTATTCATGGATATCTAAATACTAAATGTTAAAATAAAAATAAAATTCTCCAAACCTATTTATTTAAAACTAGATTCCCAACCTGTACATCATGAATAGATGCCCTAGTCAGAAGCTAGTCAGTATCAGACTTATTTCACTTCATTTGTTCTTTTCTTTTGTTTTCTATATGTTCAGTTATTATATGCGGCTTTATTTTCAAGTAATTCTTTGAAAAGTATTTTCTTTCTTACCTTTTCTTTTATTTCAACACTACCAAGCTGTAATTTGTTTTTTTTAACAGTTGTCATGACTCAACCTGTAACTACTTGACAGATGACAAGTAATGTCTACGCCATTAATAAAAATGGAACAATATACGCTTCAACAACGCCTTGAAATTATTAAAATTCACTACAAGAATGGTGAAAATTTCGCGGTCACAGTTCGCAAAACTAAAGCATTTTTGGGTCGTCGTGAAGCTCCTTCTTGGCCAACAATTGCGAAATTGGTGGAAAAATTTAAGCTGCTGGGACAAGTTAGTGATGTGAAGAATCGAACTCGTGCACGTCGCTCAACAGCAACTGAGAATATTGCTGTTGTAGCCCATAGTGTTGAGGAGAACCCAGGTTTGTCCATTTCTCGTCGATCTTTGGAATTGGGAATTCCACAGATGACATTACACCGTATTTTGCATAAAGACTTAGGTTATAAGGATTTTAAAGTTCAGTTGACATAAGAACTCACGCTTACCGACCATTAACAACGTCTTGTCTTCGCTGATTGGGTTCTTGAAATGCATCAAACTCATCCTGAATTTCATCGAAAAATCATCTCGAGTGATGAGGCCCATTTTCACTTCGGAGGCTACGTTAACAAGAAGAATTGTCGCATTTGGTGCTAGGAAAACCCAAGAATTATTGTTGAAAAGCCTCTCCATCCTCAACGTGACTGTTTGGTGCGGTTTTTGGTCTGGCGGGGTCATTGGACCTTACTTTTTCGAAAATGAGGATGGAGCAACTATTACGATGAATGGATTGCGCTATCGAACGATGATTAATGATTTTGCATGGTCGGAATTGGAAAATATTGATGTGAACGACGTTTATTTTCAACAAGACAGCGCTACGTGCCACACAAGTAACGATACCATCACTCTTTTGCGTGAAAAGTTTCCTGAACGTGTGATTTCTCGAAGAGACTATCACAATTGGCCGCCCAGATCTTGTGATTTAACAATTTTAGACTTTTTTCTTTGGACCTACGTAAAAGATAAGATCTATGCCAGTGGCCATAATTGATTCAAGACCTCAAAAATGGAATTCGTGAAGTTATCGAGAACATGCAGCCGCAAATGTGCGAATTGGTGACGGAAAATTTCATAAATAGAATATGGTCTTGCAAGCGTAGCCGTGGCGACCATTTGGCTTATGTTGTTTTCCATTATTAATGGCATACTCTCCTCTTTACAATTAAATGAACGTCCGATGATTTCGCTTAAAAATACTCGTTTTTTTTACATATCAAAATGAAACTTTTTATTGGAAGACCCGTTAGCATAAGTTACATTAATGTTGCTAATTTACTGTAGGACTGTTACAAATAGATTGTTTTATATCAGCAAAAATGTAATAGAATTTTCCATGTAAAATAGTCTAAAAAAGACATAAAATATCTGAATACTTCTCTGAAACACCGTGTATATGTGTATATATCATCCCAATTAACACATTCAAAGCTGATGGAAATCACTAAATTTCCTGGAGCTGTTAGCCTCCAAATATACTGCGGGAATAACGCCCACGGCCAGCAGAAATATTATTTCTATCGGAAGGCAACATGCTAAATATTCCCGCACAATGAAACTTTTCAATTAGATGCCGAAATGGAGCGTATCACCAATGCGGTTCCAGTTCGGTGTTCCAGCGGTCGACTACGCCAACCGAGCCCTTAATTAATTTAAACGCCACCCGGGATGGAACGTTCACGTGACATCAGATGGCGCAACCAGCCGGCTCTCTTACTCATTGACATTCACCGCTCGAAAATTCGCTGGGCGGCGAAACGCACTTGAGCCATTTAATATCATAATTTCTGGTACAGATTACGGTTGTGCTTGGAGCGGACGAATTTCCGACGGCCTAATTCGTTTAACGAAATCGAGGGATTTCGCCGGTAAAAGTGTCTGACGGTGGGAAGGCGATGGCCGTAGTACTAGAGAGGTGGAGAATGGAAATGTGGAAAAGGAAGAACAGGAACTAATCAAATCAAGAATTGCAGGGGTACCGGAACTTTTTTTTAGTATTATTCCAAACTCAGTTTATTTTACAAAGTTTCTTGGCCAATCGAAGACAGAATTTATATAGTGTGTGATGGTAATAATTGTACAAAATACACAGTCTGTCGCAGAACAAACCAAACTTATTAAAATAGTAATTCTTGGTGGCGCCATCTATTAAAAAAATATGCGTCGGTAAGGTATATCTTTCACCAATATTATGTCAAATTATCATAACATTTGCATCATTAGAAGCAGAGAAATTGCGTATAAAGTAACAGTGTGTATTTGGCATTGGTTGAAAAATAAATTTTGAACAAAAGCAAATATCAGGTTTTGTTTTAAACTCGGTAAATCTTTTACTGAAACGTTTAATTTGATGAAAAAAGTGTATGGTGATGCGTGCTTATCACGTACAAGTGTGTATGAGGGGTATAAACGATTTGAAGACAGTCGTACAGACATAAATGACGACGGACATCCTAATGCAAAAAATCTGTGGTTACGGAAAATAACATCGAACTTGTGAATTTATCAGAAATTAACCAAAATCCTCATTGCGATACGTGGGAATGGAATTAAATATTTCCAAAGAGGTATTCTATTGTAACTGGCGATGAGACATGATGTTTTCAATATGATCTAGAAACCAAGCGTCAACGCTCTGAATAAAAGCATCCAGAAGAAAGACCGAAAAAAAGCAGTTTAGAGAAGTCAAAAGTGAAGACAATGTTGATTTATTTTTATGATTCAAAAGGCATAGTGTACAAAGAGTTTATACCAACTAGTCAAACAGTCTATATATTATCTATTATGAAGCGCCTTTTGGGTTATTCGCCCTCACTATCGTGAAAATGATAGCTGGCTTTTGTTACATGATAATACATCATTTCATCGCTCGACGCTTATTACAGATTTTCTAACTACAAATGGCATTTTCGCCATCAACCATTCACCAGATTTGGCCCCCCGTGGTTTCTATCTTTTCTCCAAACATTTGCCTACATTTGCCGATGAAAAGACAGCGTTATGCCGACATCGAAGCCATTAAAAAGACCTCGACAGCTATCTTGAAGGACATCTCTAAAGGTGAACATAAAATTCAGAATAATTAATAACTTACGACTGAGCTATGAGTTAGCATAGATGAAAGCATAGTGGAAGTCTTTATATTGTGACTAAAAAGGTGAGCAACTTATATGGCTTTGATCTTAATAAGATTTCACAAAATGGAAAGGTGTCAAAAATATTAATTTACTTAATAATTAAATTTTTCAGTTCAGCATCGTAAAAGTGTGTAATTATTGGGTCTGGGAAAAAGTTCGTGGCGTTTTTTCAGTAAAATTCAACTGGTCCCCGCATGGCGCGTGGACGAATTCATTTAAACCGAATATGCTCCATTATTATCGACAATGTTTCACCATTTTTTTGGTAGATCCATGATCCCATCGGTGAAAAACTTCTGTGGTTTCTGGTCGAAAAACTGAATCAAGTAGTTTTCACAGGCTTCTTTTGACACCAACTTAATTCCATTGAGAGAGTTCTGCAGAGATCGAAACAGATGATAGTCAGAGGGTGCTATATCCGGACTGTAAGGTGGGTGCATCAAAACTTCCCAACCAAACTCTCTCAATTTTTGACGGGTCATCAAAGAAGTGTGTGGTCGGGCGTTGTCATGATGGAAGACAACACCTTTCCTATTAATCAATTCGGGCCGTTTTCTTTCAATCGCCTGGCGTAATCTCTCTAGTTGTGCACAGTAGAGTTGAGAATCAATCGTCTGACCAGTTGGAACTAGCTCGTAGTGGACGATTCCCCTCCAGTCCCACCATACACACAGCATCACTTTTTTTGGCGTCAATGTTGGCTTAGCGAACGCTTGTGACGGCTCACCATCCTTTATCCACGATCTTTTACGCTTCCGATTAGCGTACGTAATCCATTTTTCATCTCCGGTTATTAAACGTTTCAGAAACGGCTCGATTTCATTCCGTTTCAGCAGCGCATCGCAGATGTTAATTCGGTCCATCATGTTTTTCACGCTCAACTCATGAGGAACCCATACGTCAAGCTTTTTTTTGTAACCAGCTTTGTGTAAATGGTTCAAAACAGTTTTGTGGTCAATGCCTAGCTCCATGCCAATATCGACACTGCTGATATGCTTATCTTGTTGGACTTTTTCAAGAATTTCATCAGATTTTTCAGTGATTGGACGACCGGAGCGTGACTCATCTTTCACATTGAAATTTCCAGAACGAAAGCGAGCGAACCATTTCCGCGCAACAGATTTCGATAAAGTACCTTCACCGTACACAGCACAAATTTTATCACAAGCCTGCGCAGCGTTCTTCCCCTTATCATAATAATATTGCAGAATATAGCGAAATTTCTCATTATTCTTCTCCATTTTCAAGTGCGAATAACTTTCCAACCACTGCACCGATTACAATGTTTCTACGCTCAAACTAACGTTCGGAAGGTCATCTAAAAAACGAGCCCTCGGTGGTGTCGCTGTGACTTGTTGTTCTTTAGTTATCGGCAACCAATGCCATCTATCGGGAAAAACGCCACGAACTTTTTCCCAGACCCAATATATGCCACATTGGGTGTTTAGTTTTGGCAGAAGGAATCCGTGGAATTTTCTATATAAACTCTACCGTTAATCCAGGTGCGACACTATGGTTAGTACTCTACTGATAATGGAAACTTAGTTGTCGAAATACGTGTACAGAATACGAGCATTGATGTTTCAATAGTTTTTACTGCCTTTTTCCATTAATTCAACAACCACAGTCTCAAAAAAAATTTACTAAAGAAATTCTTATAATTTTAGTAACTAGTTCGTTGTATATGGATTAACTAAGCACATTCTAATGCATAAAATATATAAATTAAGCCAATGTCACCTCAGCGGTAGCAAGAAAAATTGAGTATTAAAATTTAATAGCAATGGCGCAGCGAAGGTAGCTGTAAAAAAATTCGCATAAAAAATATAATCCCCCGAGGTTATATATTAATTATATGGAAGAGTAGGGTGGCAGGCACTGAAAAAACGGACCTGAATACACGTTGAGGATGCGAGTATATACATACATATATACACAAACGTGAAATGTACTTTATGACAGGTGTAAGTGGGGGAAAGAGCGAGAAAAAAAATCAGATTAGTAGGTCGTGTTAAATTAAGTCAAATATAATAAGGAGTTATGGACTTCATTTTTTTATATTTTCTTTGTTATTACATCGTGAAGGTAAATTACAATTTAAGTTTATTAAAAAAAGGTTATATTTTTGCTTTGAATTATGACCAAAGGATAAGGTCTACTAGATTTTGTCGAATAGTGGTTACATATACAATAGTAGCCATCGAAATATCGCTGATAAAATGAAAGATTATAAAGATGTTTCAAATTTCGCGGTTTTCTTAAAGAATAAATAAAACACATAATTTGCATTCACTTTCAAAAACCTCTTATTGATAATTGCAGTATTAGTTATGACATTTATGTGCGAAAAATATTATCTAGCAAATGGCCTCCTCTTGCAGCTCCACAGACGTCCACTCTTTTGTTAAAATTTTCAATGACATTTTGACATACGTGGGCAAGGTGGAAAGTTCTCGGCCTGACACAGAGATGGCGTTACAATTAACAGAAATTTATGTTTCCTGCGTGGCTGCATGTGTCTTTAGTTCATATGAAAACTTTCAACTTGTTCTCTCAAGTAGTTTGTTTGTAAGAATTTTTGTAGTAGACGTCGTGCGTGTTATTTTTTTAAATGGATAAACTTGAATATCGTGCTGTTATAAAATTCTTTGTTTTGGATAGTTTAACCCCGAAGTTGACAAAAGTATACGGGAACTCTGCTCCTTCGATGTCAACCGTTAAAAAGTGGGCAGCTGAATTTAAACGTGGCCGTACGTCCCTCGAAGATGACCCACGTGAAGGATGGCCAAAAACTGCAACCACACCAGAAATCATCGAAAAAAGTACATGATATTGTGTTGGACGATAGGCGAGTGAAAGTGAGTGAGATAGCTGAGGCTGTGAGGATATCGGAAGAAAGGGTGCGAAACATTTTGCACAAAGAATTAGAGATGAGAAAGCTCTGCGCAAGATGGGTGCCGCATTTGCTGAATGTTGATCAAAAGCAAACGATTTTCGGAGCATTCTTTGGACCGATTTAACAAGAATCCGACCGATGTGCGGCGATTTGTCACCATGGATGAGACATGGGTCCACCACTACACGCCAGAAACGAAACAGCTGTCGAAGCAGTGAGTGGAAGCCGGTGGTTCAGCGCCAAAGAAGCGAAGTCGATCACATCTGCCGGAAAAGTCATGGCCAGCGTGTTTTGGGATGCAAAAGGAATCTTGTTAATTGATTACCTTAAAAGAGGCAGTGCAATTACAGGCGCATATTACTCTAACTTTCTTGATCAGCTGGATGCCAAAATTCGCGAGCAGAGGCCTGGTTTGAAGAAGAAAAAAATCATTTTTCATCAGGACAACGCACCCGCACACAAGGGTGCGTTGGCGATGGGAAAATTGCGGGATTTGGGGTACGATTTGCTCGACCATCCACCCTATTCTCCTGATTTGGCACCCTCAGACTTCCATCTATTCCCAAATTTAAAAAAATTTGTTTCTGAAAAGCGATTCACATCCAACGGAGAAGTTGAAAGAACCGTAGAAGAATATTTTGACAGCCTTCTAGGCTCTCACTTCCGGGAATGATGTGAATGATGTTAGAAAAACTCTGGACCAAGTGTGTTGAACTCAAGGGAGATTATGTAGAAAAATAAAATCATTTTTTAAATTTAAATCGCAGGCTTTCATTATCAGGCCGAGAACTTTTCACCTTGCCCACGTAATTGAGGCTCTATCTCACCAATGACCCGAATAATTTTATCTTTCAAAGCAGGAATTGATTGTGGATTGTTTTTATAAACCTGACTTTCCCCAAAGAAAGTAGCCTAACGTTGATCTGATGCAGGATTTATATATTCTAATTTTATTTTCCGTTGACATATACTTGTTTCGCCGTATTAAATCTTGCGAACAACCCGAGACGATGGTTCCTTTGATTTTCTGGTCTTTCATTTCAGCCTGTACGTCTGTCGAGTTTGATATGTTTTCGTCCAGGTATCTGAAAGTCACTACTTGCTCTATTACAAAACCTTTCAATTTTGAACTTACACCTTATAAGATTCCTAGATAGGGTTAAGTATTTTGTCTTTTGTTTAGATACCTCCATGTTATACATCTTAGCCGATTTGACAAATTGATGCAACATCCTCTGAAGATCATCTTCTGTGTTTGCTATCAGCACAGCGTCATCTGCATAACACACTATATTAATATTTTTACGTACCATCTTATACCCTTTCATTGACCTTATGTCATCAATGCTCTTTTCCATGACTGTTGAATAGTATGGGACTGAGTGAGTCACATTGACGAATTCCAGAGTGTGTGGCTTTTCATCAATTAACTCATTTATGATTCTAATTCGTGTCTTGGTATTTTGATATATGTTACGGATTAATTTTAGTAAGTTCTGTGGTACATTCTCTTCTTCCAGTACAGGTAACACACCAACCAACTTCGCGCAGTCAAAGATTTTTGCGAAATCGACAAAATATATGTTTTGTCAATATATTTATTAACATTAGTTTCTTTTCGGGAAAAGACAATTTCTATTTTATAATTACTAGAGTATTTGAGAAAGGTACGGTGTCATTGGTGGCAATTTTGAATTTAATTATTAAACGAAATCGTCGAAGTTACATTTACATGTGTCAAAAACTGCCTACATACCTAATCCATACTCTTGGAAAATATTTGAGTTTTTAAAGAGCCCTGATTGCGGGTTACATTCCGGTCTGGGAATTCTATTAGGTCTCTCTTGGAAAATACAGAAGACAAAGTTAAATTAAATCAGAAATCGGGGATTTACCAAACAAAATACCTAGATTGTAATAAACAACACATCGATCAGACTAAATGTTCAATAGTAATCTGGTACAAAGAATATATCGTGAACATCAAATTTAATCGACCTGAGAAATCAAGGTTAGCGAAGCATGTTTTAGAAAATAATCATAGTGTAACCGTATACTGTCTGCATTTAATCAAAAATATAAATAATTACCGCAAATTAGATAGCTATGAAAGCATGTACATTGTGAAGAAGGAAAACCATGCGGTAAACACGGATAAGGGTCCGATAACACGTTATTGCCTCTTTGACTTCCTAGAAACAGACTACCGTTAAAGAAAAGGGTCCTTAAGTGGAAGACAGGATGTACCTCAGTTTAAGTGTTAATTTTAAGATTAAGAAATATTTTAAAATATTGTACAATATATGAAATGAATTAGTGTGTATTTGAAGTTTGTGTGGTATTACATTGCGCGAGTTTTATGGCAGATATAGGTACGACAATATGATTAATTACCTACTGATAATGATAACATCGTTGTCGGAACACGTTGACAGAATGTGAACATTTGTGGAAAGGGAATTTTTTTACCTTTTTAGATTAAGTCAGTCTATTCTATGAAGATCATAATTTACCACATTGATTCAGTTATGGTTAGTAATGGGCTGTCAGTAAAATATTATTTCTTCTGTTTCTCGTAGGTTATGAATTAATACAAAGAAAGATCGATCAATTATACAGTGTGTATCAGCCAAATGGAATAAATTCGATAATAATTAAATGGAAGAGTGTTCGAAAAAACGCTCGGACACGTCGATTGAGATTTTTAGTTGCGTATTTTTTTAAATAAAAATTTATATGCAGGGTGTGTCATGTAAAAGTGGTCAATACCAACTTTCTTATTTTAAATGCAACGCCCTGTCAAATATTTAATTTTTGGATTCTTTAGAAAATTCCAGACATATTTCATGTACAATGTCCTATACCTATCTTCGACTGTTTCGGAAATATTAAATGTTTTCAGATTAATTTGAAAAATTGTTCCTCCCTCATCCAGTGATGATTTTCCCTGGACCAATAGCGGCAATTTTGACGATTAGCATGACCGTGAAGCGTAAAGGTACACTCTTCAGAAAATAATATATGTTCTAATTGGATCACATTGTTATCTAACATTGTCATCATTTGTTCACAAAAATACGTTCTCCTATCAAAGTCGTCTTCCATGAGCTCCTAAGTTGGTATAATTTTATAGGGATGCATTTTATTTTCTTTTAATGTGCGAGTAATCGATGAATGGCAAACATCGAACATTGACGCTGCTTGTCTACTAGAAGTATGCGGGTTTTCTCCAAACTCGAGCACAATATTCGGTTTGGTATAATTACTTACTGCATTCGCAGCTGCTTTTTTATTTGCCTTACATGTCCAAACTCGCGAAACTGCTTTTCTATTTTACTAATTGTTCCTTGGGATATAGGCGGCAAATTTGGAAATTTCTCATGAAATAAGTGAGCAACTTCCATTTGTGTCCGTGTGTTATCTCCATAACCAATCATCTGCAGAATTGTTATTTTGTGCATTTCTGTTAAATGAACCATTTTGCTGAAATGTAGTTAACGAAATTCAAACAGTTATGACACTGACAACACTATGACACTGACAACACTTTGCTAAGGCAAGGTATTTTAAAACGAAGTACAAGTACAATTAAAGATTTTCACTTAATAGTTCGGTAAACAAACTATTATGTGAAAATCTTATTTTAATTGTAAACAAAATTATTAATCTGAAAACATTTAATATTTCCGAAACAGTCGAAGATGGTATAGGACATTGTACATGAAATATGTCTGGAATTTTCTAAAGAATCCAAAAATTTAATATTTGACAGGGTATTGCATTTAAAATAAGAAAATTAGTATTGACTACTTTTACATGACACACCCTGTATATAAACTTTTTATTTAAAAAAATATGCAAATAAAAATCCCAATCGACGTGTCCGAGCGTTTTTTCGAACACCCTTCCATTTAATTATTATCGAATTTATTCCATTTGGCTGATACACACTGTATATTGATTGTTTTCTTTGATAAATTTTGCCATCTTCCGGTGAGCTTCATAATTTCTTATTCATAGAAAAAGCTATCTTCCTGTTTTGAGTCCACCGTTATACCGCAAAAGAAGTTTTCAAGAGAAAGAAATCTGGCGGCGAGGTCCGATAAGTATGTAAAGTGTGTCTATCTAAATTCTAATAATTTTTAAAAGCAAACACACTCACGTGTGGTATCACGTTGTCGATATGAAGTGCCACTTCTTTTAGATTAATACTTTTGAACGTTTCTGGATGATGGATTCTTTCAAACTATCCAATCGTCGACAGTACACGCTTTAATTTATCGTTTCTTTCCTTGGTAGGAACTTGAAGTAGACGACGCTTTTAAATTACCATCACCCTTCCTTCTATGATGTTTGAAACGAATGAATCTTCATGCCGGGATTAAGACCGTTGCCTCGTCACTTTTTCGATAACCCACTAATAAACTATCCGCACTATATAAAACTCATAAATTGGAGTTATTTCGATTTAAAAAAAACATGCTTTTTGCAAACTAAAACCTTTAAATTTTGCTCCACGAATCTGAAATTCCATTTGCATAAATCTAATACTAATCCCCTATTCCGAATTAAGTTGTAAATTCAAAATGCACACATGCCACTTCCCAAATCCTAATTTCTCATCGAGGCGCATTCAGGCTGGACTCACGTGATGCACTGTATTTCCCGGCGAATGGGCGGAATCAAAGCGGGTCATTATACTCCCTCGCGTACGCGTTCCCCAAAACCGTCACACGTCTGTCACTCAAATGTATGTAGATGCAGAAACTCGATCACATAAAGTTATAATGTATGCAGATTGTGGCTCGTGATGAACAAAAATGCGCGTCGTCTTCGTCTTGGCCGTCCCAGTTGGACGGAGATGGATAGAAGTGAACGTTACACGAAACTTTTAATGAATGTAAATTGACTATTTTGCATTTTAAACTCGCAATCAAGTGTAACCGGGTAACATAAATATTCATACGATTGCGGCGAGGTAGTGGTGTGATGCGGCGGCGGTGTTTCTGGGATGAGATGCCGCAAGAGTTTGGGTTCCAGGGTAACGAGGTGGTTTTGGCTTGTAACTTTAGCGTAGGACGGACTCGGAGGTCTGCAGGCGATGTACAACGGAGAGACAGGATTAAAGTTCAACTACATCGATAGTCCTGGTAGTTTAGGAATAATAATGTGGATGGAGGTATTGGTAAATAGTACGTATTGAATATTTATGATGGCACGAAACACATGAGAATAAATGTAATGCTTCAGAAATAACCATGCAATGTTTGGTTGGTTAGTTTTACTGAAACATTAAAGATCCCATGATAATTCATATTTCCCGCTATTATCGTTATTTATGATTGCAGAAAATTAATTAAAAATTTCCTGATTTTAAACAGGACTCGAACCTGTACTTTTTCTAGACGATTACTCTACCAATTAAGCCACCAAAGCAATACAGTTTTGAGTCTCTTAACATGCCATAAAGTTACATTATGGAACAGATCTAATTGTTATACTGCGCAGTAGCAGGTTTTGATGTGTATAATTATACGTAAATGGCGAGTGTCCCGTGATATGACTTCTACAGCTTAAGAAGGTATTGCCAAAGCAATTTCAAGTTGAAAATGTCTAATGAACATATGCCCAAAACTCTATCGTAATTGAGCTACAATCATTTGAAGTTGTAGATAACCCTATTAATGCAGGTACTACGTACCGCTGTTGGTTTCGTTGTTATTAAAAAGTCAGGGTGGCGTAATTCGTCAGTTATTATTCATTGTAACAGTACACATCAATTATATTAATTTAGAATATTTATATTTTCATGCTACTTTATAATAATCTTAAAAGTATGTTAATTAATGAAGAATACGCCAATATCCACTTTGTTTATGTATTGTGTAATGGAAATGAACGAACTGCTCTATCGTCAGCAATTTCCCGCTCGTAATGTGCCTTGTTGACCTATTTAGCAATACCGATGGATTTTTAAGGGAAACAGGTTTCCTGCAACTGTTTCTGAACATCCTATGCAACAAGCTTGGTCGAGAAGAAGCAATACAAGAGTGGTCCTATAAGTACCTGGCCTGACCTAGAGATGGCGGTAGTTGTTTGAAAAATATCACTGTATTAGAAAGTACACAATCTATAAAGCATATTTTTCAAGTTTGAAGACGCCACGTTGTTTAGTATTTGTTTGGCAGCCATCAATAGCGAACGTTTTCAGTGAATTTGTAAAAATGAAGAAAATTGGTCATCGTTGTGTCATACAATACTTTTATTTGAAAGGTCTCAACCCAACCGATATAAAAGCTAAACTGGATTCTACTCTGGGTGAGTCTGCTTCTTCGTTTGCAACAGTGAAATATTGGGTAGCAGAGTTTAAACGAGGCCGTACGAGCCGCCAAGACGAGTATCGCAGTAGTAGACCAAACGCGGTGGCGACTCCAGAAATGGTGAAGAAAATCCACAAAGCGGTACTTTATGATCGTCAACTGAAAGTGCGCGAGTTAGCAGACATAGTAGGTATTTAAAAAAGTGCGGTACATCGCATATTATCTGAAAATTTGGACATGAGAAAGCTGTGTGCAAGATGAGTGCCGCGTTTGCTTACACTCGAGGAAATATGGGTCCAGCACTTCAGACCCGAGACAAAAGAACAATCAAAACAATGAACTCAAAAGGGAGAACCGGTCCCAAAAAAGGCGAAGATCGTCTCGTCTGCAAGCAAGGTCATAGCATCGGTTTTTTTGGGATGCGCGTGGAATAATTTTCATTGACTATCTTGAAAAAGAACAAATCAACGGCGAGTATTATGCAAACTTATTGCAACGTTCAAGCGAAGAAATCAAGCAAAAACAGACCCAATTGACTAAGAAGAAAGTGTTGTTCTATCAAGACAATGCACCAGCTCACAAATCCGTTATTGCAATGTCAAAATTAATGAATTAAAGTTTGAATTGCTACCTCATGCACCCTATTCGCCAAATTTAGCTCCCTCGGATTATTTTCTGTTCTCAAACTTGAAAAAATTGCTCAGCGGTCAAAGATTTTCCAACGATGAAGAAGTGATGTCGGCAGTTAATGGCTAGTTTGAGGAGCAAAACAGTTCTTATTATAAAAAGGGTATCGAACTGATTGAACATCACTGGGAAAAGTGTATAGAGCTGAAAGGAGATTATGTTGAAAAATAAATATATTTCTTTCCAAAATTTTTGTGTTTTCTTTGTTGCGTCGGACACTTCTAGGACCACCCTGGTACTTAATATGATTGACGCTCAACTTTCTGGTAAAGTACGAACAATAGCCAACATACTTAATGCAGACCGCATGAGAGTATGGAGAACTTTACACAAGATCACTAAAGTTGTTGCTATTATTATGAATGATGCAGAAACTCCAAAGCTGCCTTTCCATTCTTAGAAGAGCTAGACTATGTATACAACAACTGGGTGGACATTTCAAGTAAATAATCAATAAAACGACTTTGGTTTGAATGATTTTCATTAAGATTTTTTGTTTTGCAGCGGTGCAAAATATTTGCTTTAGTAAGATTATCTGAAAGTACAAGATGGGGCAGAATAACGAGCGATTTTACAAAGCCGGCGATTCGCGCCGTGACATTCGGAGGTGGTAGGTACGCTATCGGCCATGTTTCCTTGATATTAGCATTTAGTAACAATGGAGCGTTGGACCCTTCAACAGCGTGCGTACGCTGTTAAGGCGTTTTATGAAAATGATAATTCTTACATACGCGCGCGTCGTGCCTTTCGAAATCATTTTAACATTAATCGCAATCAACCAGTGCCGTCTACCTGTGCCATTAAAAAATGGTTTAGGAACTTTGAGGAAACTTCGTCAACGACAAAAAAGAAACCTGGTCGGCCAAAATCGGTGCGTACGCCCGAGAATATCGACCGTGTAAGAACTGCTATTGAGCGAAGCCCGCGTCGTTCAGCTCGCCGGCATAGCACTACACTTAGGATTTCAAACCGAACTGTCAGGCGAATATTACACAAGGATCTCCACCTTCATCCATACAAAATCCAAATCGTACAGGCTCTTAAAGGCACAAATTATTTGAGTCGACAACGATTCTTTGAAGAGTTTTCAGATTTAATTAATCAACATGAGGATATTGTAAACAACTTATGGATGAGTGACGAAGCCATTTCCATTTGTTGTTACGTCAATAAGCAGAACTTTAGATACTGGAGTGACGTAAATCCTAGACAAATGCATCAAGAACCCCTTCACTCCACAAAAGTTACTGTGTGGTGCGCTATGTCTTTATCGGGGATCGTAGGGCCTTACTTTTATGAAAATGCTCGTGGCAATGCTATGACAGTAACCTCACAAAGATACGCCGACATGTTGGAAAACTTTTTTGAACCACAGCTTGCACGCTACGAAGTTAACCAGGAAACATTTTTTCAACAAGACGGAACAACCTCCCATACAGCCAGAGTATGCATGAATATTGTTAACAGATTATTTCCAAATCATGTGATTTCTCGAAATGGGGACATCACCTGCCCTTCCCGTTCACCGGACCTCACACCGTGCGACTTTTTCTTGTGGGGGTACTTAAAAAGTAAAGTGTTTCAAGATAACCCACCACAAACAATTCAAGCCCTGAAAGAACGGATCCGACAGGAAGTGGAAAACATTCCCCTAGCAATGCTGCAAAATGTAATGAATAGTTTCAAAACACGATTGGAAGAATGTGTACGCCTGAACGGATGTCATCTCTCCGGAGTTATTTTTAAAAAATAAAATAATTTTTGCTTTTTTATGTTCCTTGAGAAAATAATGAATTTATTCCTAAATATTGTTTTTCTTGTTTTTTACAGCCTTTTTAAAATCGCTCGTTATTCTGCCTCACCCGTTACATATACTAGCAGCTCAGTTACGATAGAGTTTTGGGTATATGTTCATTAGACATTTGGAACTTGAAATTGCTTCAGGAACACATCCTTAAGCTGTGGCAATCATTTCGTTAGACATCCAGTATATATTTTTTTAGTGTTTCCAATTTTGGCGGGGGTGTCGGTTATGTTTTTCTTTTTTTTTTTAATGAAGTCACACCCATTCACAATTTACTAGACACATTAACTCGCAAGTAGTAAACAAGCAGACTTTTTTATTTTTCTTTGCCTCATAAGCAAAATAATAGCTCGTATAATCGACATTCAAATTGGAAAAGGCTCATAACAGGAACATACACACAAGCGCGTGTTTTCGTTTTTCATAAACGTACGTGAATGTAACTGCTCGAATCAAAATTGTAGCCGAGCACGAGCTCCTTTATCAAAACAGATGTAATTTGCAATTAAAACAGCCGCTAAGTAAACAAGGGCGGCTTGTTATTGTATTGCGATGTCAAAACAATCCAACGTACGTACGGCAATTCCTAACGAAAACAACTGAACATTCCGGAACCTTGTTCGTTCCGCCAACGAAGAATCGGCCTCTATAAAAATGAAGAGGGCACTTTTCAGCGATTTTCTGGCGTACGCTTTATTCAAACGAACGCTGAGAAAAATGCACATCCGAACAAAGTTCATATCGTATCAAAAAAAAATTAAACAGTTCGCATTTTTTCGTGTTGTTTTTACAATATAAAATGCAAACAAAGGCAATATACGTGGTGTAGTCATAAAAAAGGAGTACCATAACTGCCGCTAAAAGCTTTTTTCTCATGTTGTTCCGTGCTTAATTTACAATCTATTTACAATGAAGTACGGGTAAGTAAATTTTCGTTCACAAGTTTAACATTTACAATGTAAATCCCTTTCGTTTCTTTTTCGATATTAAGCAGTGAGTTATGACAAAGTATATAGGAAAAACTATGTTAAAATCTCGCTATTCTCTTGAAAAATACCATTTGAGTCCAAGCTTTTGATTTGACTTCGAGATAAAACTTTAAACAAGTCTACTTGAATCGACATCAAGTTTTCTAGCGTAACTTTTGTTAAAATTCCGTGCAGACTACACGTACGGAATCTTGCGATAATATGCAATAACTTTAGAACAAACCAAGGAACATTAACATTAATTCAAAATACTCTCGGTTAAACTCTCATCGTTACCACAAAAAACTTTACAAATTAAATCGCAATTGCTACTGCATATTTTTAAAGCGAACTGTAGCGATACCAAGCTAGAAAGAGAGCTCTTGTACGAGGATGGTCTGAAAACTTTCCGACCTAACAAAGCTACAAGATATTTTTTCTTAAAATTTATATTTATTTTTCTACATAATCTCCTTGTAACTCTACACACTTCTTCCAGCAATGCTCCCATCTCTTTAACCCGTCCAAATAGTACTCGACGTTTTTCTCTGCAAAATAATTGTTCATGAAGGTGATTGCCTTCTCGTTTGACGAAAATCTCTATCTTCTGAGTCGCTTGAGGCTAGATCTGGTGAGTAATGCGGATGGTCAAGCAGTTCAAACCGTAATTCGTGGATTTTCGCCATGGTAACCGCTGAGGTGGAAGTCTTGGTAAAAGAGGATTTTCTTTTTCTGCAAATGTGACCGTTTTTCCACAATTTCTGCCTCCAGCTGGTCAAATAATGATGCGTAGTATGCTCTCCTGTAATAGTTTTACCTTTTTGAAGATAATCGAATAAGATAATTCCATGACTATCCCACAAAACAGTTGCCATCACTTTCACAGTTTTTGCATTTTTGGGGGCGGTTCCCCCTTTGCAATCCACTGTTTTGACTGTATTTTTGTTTCGGGCGTATAATGGTGTATCCAAGTTTCATCTACAGTAATTAATCGGCGTCAAAATTCGGATCTGTTGCGCCTAAACTACGCCAATAGAGCGTTGGAAATGTTTATTTGAACACGTTTTTCGTCTGACGTTAGCAAACGCAGCACCCAACGTGCGGACTGCTTTCTCATGCCTAAATCTTGATGTGACAAACACGTTCTTTGGACATGTTCATAGCCTTTGTTATCTCTCTCACTTTAATTCGACAGTCGTCTAGCACCAATTGGTGAATCTTAGCGATGTTATCGTCAGTAGTTGCAGTTTTTGGACGTCCCGAACGTTCATCGTCTCCCAAGCTCTTACGGCCACGTTTAAATTCAGCTGCCTAAAATTTCACTATGGTAAATGATGGTGCAGAGTCCCCGTACACAGAGTCCAACTCATCTTTGATTTGCGTAAGCGTATTGCCTTTCAAAAACAAATATTTAATGACAGCTCGATACTCCCAAGCTCTTACGGCCATGTTTAAATTCTGCTGCACAAAATTTCATTGTTGTAAATGATGGTGCAGAGTCCTCATACAGAGAGTCCAACTCGTCTTTGTTTGCGTAGGCGTATTGTCTTTCAAAAAGAAATATTTAATGACAGCTCGATACTCGACATTCACATCGACCCACGCAAACGACTGTCAAATAACAACTGCACATCTAAAATGGCTGAAACTTTGACAATAGATACACAACCACATTCCCTAGCTTTTATTGATGAGTGCTGCCATCTTCACGTTGAGGTCGGAAACTTTTCAGACCACCCTCGTATGTTTCATTTAAAAAAACGAACAATAGTGTGCAAAATGGGTAATTCAAATAGCATACGAGTTTGTTTACATTTTCGATATGATAACAAAAACTTCAAACAACTGCTTTCTTTCTCTTGCCGTTTAGGTAACATTTAAAAGAATTTATATACGAACTTCACTTCGCAAAGTAGCGAAGAAATATAGAACGTGGAAAACGAATTTTCATACTGCATTTTGTGTAATATTTTCTAATTTTGCTAACGTAATTTTAATTTTCAGATTTAATATTTTAAGTAAAAGTTCCGCCGACATACCTTTTGATTTTTCAAGTTAATGCCAGTTTAGTTTTGGTAGAAAACTTTTTATTTTGTTCGTATTTTATTTTGCTTTTCGAATTAATTTATAATATAACTATTCTAATAATACGATTTTAATAAAATTTCTTTATTAGATTTCATTAAATAAATTTAATTTTCTTAATTATGGGTATGTGTGTATGATTATATTTGTATTCATTTATATCTTTATTTTCATTTTTCTTTTTTTTTTAATGCGCTGTGAACATTAATTAGATTACTATTATTTGATTGTCTGATGATTTGTATTTTTTTATATTTTTTTTATCCTGTTATTGGATTGCAACAATCTGTTGGACAATAAAGACATTATTATTATTATTATTATTATTATTATTATTATTATTATTATTAATATCTTTGTCATTCAAGAAAAGAATGCTAAACTTTATTATTATTGAACTCCAAAAGTAGAACTACAGGGTATTAAAATCTAAATAGTATCAAAGATATTCAAATGAATCCGCACATTTTCCCAACACTGTATATGCATATACATAGACTTCTCATATGAAAAACTTATGTGATAATTTAAATTTTAAAATAAACACGGAAACAATGGTATCTGTCTCCTCTTCGTTGGAATAGCTCTGTGTATACCTCTAAACCTTTTCCCTTCGCCTAGTAACGACTTTATCACAAAAAACAACAAAAACTTACACACAGCAAACACGTCGCTTTCAATTGTTTGTCGTATATGCATGACTACGAGCACTCACCCGCTTTTCATTTGTTTGTTTCCCTTATCAACCCCTTTCAGTTACATACTGCGTTTCTTTTTCCATTTCCAAGTCATTTGCAAAATCCCTGTTTCCATTTTATGCAGGTCGCGAACGAATTAAAAAACAAGAAAACCATGAATATACATGACGTGAAAGAGACAGAACACAATGTAGTTGGAACCGTGGAAGTGTGGAGATCGGAAACCTTTGTTAATCCCAAATCTCATTCTTTCTCCCTCCCCCTCTTTTTTTTACCAAAATATTTTCGTTAGTAATGTAGGCAAGAGCTCGTATGGTGACGTTTATTTAAAATTATAATGCGACCGATGTGAGGGGCATATATAATTTTTTTTTAAAAGCTACGACTGCAAACAAAGTTACAGAAGCGATTTGTTTCCGTGCACATGGAATGGTAAAAAGGGTGCGGAAGATGTGGGGAAGGTTACGCGATTGCGGTGTTTGGAAACAGTGGAACGTGCTCTTTTAAATTGCCCCAAAAAAAAATTAGAATATTAAGTAGGACGGAATGGAATGGGGATTAATTTTGATGAGGGTGGATTGTGTTTCTTCTACTCAGTACGTGCTTTTAATGGATTTGTTGGGTTTTTTTTATTTTTCCTATTTTTTTTTTGTAATTTTAAATTTGTGTTCCTGTTTTAATTTAGGGAGAGGTTGATTTATTTGTTTCATTAGAATATTCAGTGAAGCTTTATGTCTATGTAAGCTAATTGAATGTAATTTACATATTTAAAAAATTAGAAGAATTAAAATTACAAAGAAGTTGTATCTTTTTCATGTTATTTTTAAATATTTTTTAACAAACCCTGTATGGGGTTTCTTTTTATTACAATCTGGTGATTTATTGACAAATGAGCAATCCCCGTTCAACATCAATTACTAATATAAGACAAGATAATTAAACTTGGGTACAATCATCAGTGCCCAAAGTGTTTTGATAATCCACCACACCACAAGCTAATGTGTACGCTTCCGCACTTTGCTTTCATTCATTGCATTCATTAAACTAACTCAAATGGTTTAGTTCTTTTAAGCCTCCTTTTTATATCTGCATCATCCAGGAGCTGAAAGGTTTCAGGATTTACGTGCTGATGAAGTCGTTGTTCATGACTTTGAGCATACTTTTTGATGACGCTATCGACAGTTTGTACATCCAAATCCTTATGTGAATTGTCATTCAGTATGTACCACGGTGTATCGACAATACCACGAAGTACTTTGTTCTGGAATCTTTGTATGATATTTCTATTGCATTTGCTGACACAACCCCAAAGTTGAATACCATACGAGGGTGGTCCCAGAAGTACCCGACCCAACAAAGAGAACATAAAAATTTTGGAAAGAAATATATTTATTTTTCAACATAATCGCCAGCTCTATACACCTTTCCCAACGATGTTCAATAAGTTCGACACCCCTTTTATAATAAGAACTGTCTACCTCCTCAAAATAACCATTAACCGCCGACATCACTGCTTCGTCGTTAAAAAATCTTTGACCACTGAGCCATTTTTTCAAGTTTGGCAACAGAAAATAATCCGTGGGGACTAAATCTGGTGAATAGGGTGCATGAACCAGCAATAACAGATTTGTGGCCAAACGGTTCGCTCTACAGCGACGCATTAGTGCTCATTTTAATCCTTGTGAAGAGTACATTCATTGGTGAAAATTTTGTGGCGATTGGATGAAAAATGTGGAAGTTATGGCCGTTTGACGATTTTTGCGATTTTTTTGAACCTCAAGCGATAAAATTTAAAAAACGGAAAAATCAAAGTGTGGATTTTCGACGTTTTTATGTCTCTACTTAATGTATTCGATCCCGCTGACTACGAGAAACGCAACAGGAATGCGCTAGCTCTTTCGGTTCTCGAGATATTCGCGAAAAACTAAATTTGGTGAAGTCGAAGAAAATAAAATTGCGATTTTCGCCGTTTCGATGGTCCTATCGTACGTATTTTGATCTCCTGATTCAGAAAGTACCCCTACTTGGCATCGTATCTCTTACGGTTGTCGAAAAAAATAAAGTTGGGAAAAATAAAGGTGCACTTTCTTCTTAGCCAAATGTGGCCGTTTTTGCTTGATTTCTTCGCTCAAACGTTGCAATAAGTTCGCATAATACTCGCCGTTGATAGTTTTTCCTTTTTCAAAATAATTAATGAAAATTATTCCAAGCGCATCCCAAAAAACCGATGCCATGACCTTACCTGCAGATGAAACGGTCTTCGCCTTCTTTGGAGCCGGTTCTCCCTTTTGAGTCCATTGTTTTGTTTATTCTTTTGTCTCGGGTGTGAAGTGATGGACCCATGCTTCACCCGTGGTTATGAAAAATTCTGCCTCTCTGCTGTGAAACTTCGCCAAACACTCAATTGAAACATCTTCACGACACTGTTTTTGCTCGAGTGCGAGCAAACGCCGCACCCGAATAGCACGCGCGCTTGCAGAGCAGCACTTCACCTATTTCGAAGAAGTTAGAAAATGGCTCGATGAATGGTTTTGCTCAAAAGACAAGCAGTTTTTTTGGGATGGCATCCATAAATTGCCTGAAAGATGAACAAGATGTGTAGAATCAAAAGGCCAGTATTTTGAATAAATAAATTTTTCCATTTTCTCGAAAATTATGTAGTTTTTTTTACGAAAAAACCAGTAATGTCTTTCCAGTATACCCAGCAACTAACTTTTCACAGAGTTCTGTTCATTAAAGTAGTGGTAATATTTATTTTTAACTTATTGTGCGGCTTGAAAGTGAAAAAGCATTAATTACCTACACAAACACGCGTGTTAGACCGATGAAAATCCTGCTGACGCTTCACTAATTCAAAAGATCCATGAACATGTAAAATGTAAATGCTATACCAATGCGCAAAGTTAGAAAATAAATTTAAATTAAATTTATATTAAATTTTACGGTAATCAAAGACCACATACAAAACAACCAGTTCAAAATAAATAAAATAAAATTCCGCTCGTCATTGTTACCGCAACAACCAGCGTTATAATTTCTATGTATGCCATGAATAAACAAAACTCCACCAAACTAACCATCAAATGCAGTTATGTAGTTTCGGTCGGGCTTTCTATTTTCCTATTATTTCGCGTCCATACATACCGGCGAACTTGTATTTGTGTGCATGTGTGTATGTGTGTTTCAGTGCATGTATATATTCCCACCGAATGATAGAACAAAAACTATTCGGAATTGAAATTTAAATTTCAATTGAAAACGGTCTCTAGCCGCCTCGCTGTGCCTGCTTGGATGTTCGCTAATTGGTCGGACAGTTTATTACAATCTCCCCTCACTCCACCTGTCATCCCCTTGACCAACCCCGCTTTCTAACGATGGGGTTGAATTGGGTAAATGCAAAAAGTTGCCCCAGGTGGACTATTCATGGTTTTCATTAATTTGCGGATATAAACCCAGTACATTCTACTGTGGGGAGATTGAATTGATATTCTCTAATTAAATTGCGATAAACTAAACTACAGAAATTTAAATTAGGTAATTCTATACAATTATGATGAATATATTTAATTATAAATAACAAAATACGTACTATTTCGTTAAAAAAAAATTAAACATTAACAAAAGTCGATATTACAAGCTTTAAAGTTCTACAGTTATGTTAGCAATGAATTTTACTGCATAGAATACTAAAGAAGTAAAGGGTTTTCCAATAGGTACTTGACAACTTTTAATTCAATTTGTGAACGCACCCTTTCACTAAACATCGAACTGTCACTGTCAATTTATTCAGTAAACTTAACATTTTCATCATGGTAAAGTACACGAACGAACGTCCGCAAATTATAAAAATTTACTACAGAAATTCGGAGTCGGTGGCCGCTACTTTAAGAGCGTTAACTCCGATTTTCGGTCGTAATTCTCGGCCTAGTAGACAGGCAGTAACAAGTTTAGTGCAAAAATTTGAGTCTACATATTCGTTGTGTGATGTTGCCGTGCCAGTAAGACAACGGGTTGGTCGAAGTGTCGAAAATATCGCTGCCGTTGAAACGTCCGTAGCAAATGATCCAAATCAGTCAATTCCATGGCGTTCTCAAGAGTTGGGCATCGCCCTGACCACTTTATGGCGAATTTTGCGTAAGGATCTTAGTTGACACCCATACAAAATCAAGCTGACTCAAGAATTGAAGCCGATGGACCATTTGAAGCGGCGTACGTTTTCCGATTGGGCTCTCGAAAAGATGCGCCAAGATGATCAATTTCATCGCAAAATCATTTTCAGTGACGAAGCTCATTTTTGGCTCAATGGGTTCGTCAATAAGCAAAATATGCGTTATTGGTCGGGTGAAAATCTACATGTGCTTCATGAAACACCACTTCATCCACAAAAAATAACTGTTTGGTGCGGTTTGCCATACTTTTTCATCGACGATAATGACGTTACTGTGAATGGTAATCGTTATTGCGCCATGATTACCGATTATTTTTGGCCTGAATTGGAAGATATGGACTTGGACAACATGTGGTTTCAGCAGGACGGTACCACAAGCCACACAGCACACGTTACAATCGATTTATTGAAGAATAAGTTTGATGAGCGTGTTATCTCAAGAAATGGACCAGTCGATTGGCCGCCTCGTTGATGCAATTTAACGCCTCTAGACTTTTTTCTTTGGGGCTACGTCAAGTCATTGGTCTATGCCAACAAGCCGACAACGTTGGAAGAGCTCAGAGCCAACATTGAACGCGAAATAGCAGCCGTTTCGGCCGAATTGTGTGGCCGATTCATCGAAAATTGGGTCCGACGAATCGACCGCTACAAACGTGCCCGCGGTGGCCATATGAACAAAGTCGAGTTCCATTCACAAATGTTTTGATTGTACTTCAACCCGATAATAAAGTTTTTGAAATATCTCAAATGGTCTGCATTTTATTTTGAAAAAAAGTTGTCCTGAGCTCTTCCAACGTTGTGGGCTTGTTGGCATAGACCAATGACTTGACGTAGGCCCAAAGAAAAAAGTCTAGAGGCGTTAAATCGCACGAGCGAGGCGGCCAATCGACTGGTCCATTTCTTGAGCTAACACGCTCATCAAACTTACTTTTCAATAAATCGATTGTAACGTGTGCTGTGTGGCTTGTGGCACCGTCCTGGTGAAACCACATGTTGTCCAAGTCCATATCTTCCAATTCGGTCAAAAAATAATCGGTAATCACGGTGCGATAACGATTACCATTCACAGTAACGTGACGATCATTATCGTTGACGAAAAAATATGGCCCTATGACGCCGCCGGCATGCAAACCGCACCAGATATTTTTTGTGGATGAAGTGGTGTTTCATGAAGTGGTGTTTCATGAAGCACATGTCGATTTTCACCCGACCAATAACGCATATTTTGCTTATTGATGAACCCATTGAGCCAAAAATGAGCTTCGTCACTAAAAATGATTTTGCAATGAAATTGATCATCTTGGCGCATCTTTTCCAGAGCACAATCGGAGAACGTACGTCGCTTCAAATGGTCCATCGGCTTCAATTCTTGAGTCAGCTTGATCTTGTATGGGTGTAAACTAAGATCCTTACGCAAAATTCGCCATAAAGTGGTCTGGGCGATGCCCAACTCTTGAGAACGCCGTGGAATTGACTGATTTGGATCATTTGCTACGGACGTTTCAACGGCAGCGATATTTTCGACACTTCGACCAACCCGTTGTCTCACTGGCACGGCAATATCACACAACGAATATGTAGACTCAAATTTTTGCACTAAACTTGTTACTGCCTGTCTACTAGGGCGAGAATTACGACCGAAAATCGGAGTTAACGCTCTTAAAGTAGCGGTCACCGACTCCGAATTTCTGTAGTAAATTTTGAAAATTTGCAGACGTTGTCCGTTCGTGTACTTTACATGATGAAAATGTTAAGTTTACTGAATAAATTGACAGTGACAGTTCGATGATTAGTGAAAGGGTGCGTTCACAAATTGAATTAAAATTTGTCAAGTCCCTATTGGAAAACCCTTTATATATAATAAGAGTAGGCCTTAGAATGGCTAATTCGAAATATAACTAATAACTTTCGCGAACAAAAACAAAATACTTTTTAATTCACCAATTATTTTAGAACTGTTTTAAATACTCCCAATTTATTTTTCCCGAATCTTGAATTAGTTCCTTTAGAAACTCAAGACTCAGTGTGAACAGTCAATTGCACTACGCCACCTATACTGTGTTCTAACCATCAACGACTGTTAAAAGCTGCACCGTAATACTAATTCATGATTTGTCAATATGCCTATAATTGTTTTTTATGATTTATGATTATTACTTTTTAAATATCTGCCTGTGTCAGATGTATCACAGGCGTATCCAACTTGAAACCGTTTATCATTAATTTTTGAGCTTTTGCTTCTTAACCATTTAAAAATATGCACTTATTATTTATGCGATCCATAATCCTCTTATTTTGCAGCACTGCCTGAACGGATCTAACATGAATCATATTACAAGTCTCTAGTGCATTGTTCAAGGCTACATTCAATTTGAATGTTAATATCACACAGTAACAAATACCATTCTATTTATTAACAACAAAAATTTCTCTTATCACTAATATTGTATAGCACTGCGCAATATTTCTATATTAAAAGAAAAGAAACCTTTGATAAGCTCAGTTCTAATTTAATATAAATAATTTCTTCTTTTATCCGATCGATTTTTTCTCTCTCCGCTTTCAATTTAAACTGTCCACATTCCCCCTGACTTGACTAATCAGTGTAACCCTTTTTTCGGGGACAACTAAACCGCAACAGCTGCTTAACCGTATTAGCGGGGTTCCAGAATAAAAATGACCGCAACCTCGTTACTGCGAGACTGACGCAGATGTGACCGCTCATATTCGATTATCGCGAGGGTCACTTGGGGGCTTCGGCTGACAAATAGGGTTGAATATTTATTAGAGCCGTAATATGTGGAAACGCAAGCCCAGTCAAAATTATAATCGAATTGTTTGAAACGCTTCAAATGGAACGTGTTTATTTTTATGTTAAGTAAAAATGTATTGTTAACTGGTGAAAGAATTTTGTCAAAATATCTTTCGAGAAAATATAAAATATACATACTGGCTATTCATAATTATATATAACTATATAATTAAGCGTTTCACGATAGCAAGTTAGTCAAATGAAAGGTCTGCTGCATAATGTAATTTATGGCATATTAAACGACTCGAAACTGTATTGATTAATGACTTAATTGGTTAAAGCAACCGTCTAGAGAACGCTAGATACAGATTCGAGTCCTTGTCTAATGCAGAAAATTTTTAATTAATTTTTTGTAGTTAATAACAGTTGAATAACAAGAGGTGTTAATTTACATTTCTGTCATGGAGCACTTAATTATATATTTATATGTAATTGTGAACACCAAAACCTAATTACGCATTCAAATAATTATATCTGCTCCATAATAATATTTACGGCACATTAGAAAAGTCGAAACTGTTCTGCTTTTTTATTATTTAAAGCAACTGTTTCGATTCCTGGTTCAATGCAGAAAATTTTTAAATAATTCTCGGTAATTAATAGTAACGATAGAACAGCAGGAAATATTATATATTATTGTGTATACGCAGCGTTTTATAATGTATCAAATACTTCCAGTAGGTATGGATAAGTACATACGAAATTTTTTTAATAAAAATTATTTGAAAATGTTAAGAAAATAATTTTATTTTTACTCTAATTCTATAAATGAAATACCATTATTTATGTTATTTATTTATTAATAATATATATAATAAAAATATATAATAAAAAATAATAATACCATACGAGGTCTGGCAATTAAATAACGAGATTACACGCCAAAAAAAACAATATAAAATAAAAAAGTATTTTGTTTTATTTATATTATTAATTTATATAAAGAATCACCCAGTGTTCTTAGAAATTTATAATATAAATTTTTTTAATTATTATTTTTCCAAAAATCTAATAAATGTATTTTAGCGTTTTCATTTCTTCTTATAAAAAATGTATTCCTCCATTCAAAATTTTAGACCTAATTCCATTTTTATTCTACAAAATTTTAGCTTTCAAATATTTGGCTGTCCATTAAATTCTACTAAATTATTTTATTTATTTGCAGTGCCCCCTAGCATACAAATAGTTCCTCCGAATGGTCAAACGACTACAAGAAAAGGTGGACCAGTCTCTTTCGAGTGCCGTGCTAATGGGAACCCACCACCCATGGTACAATGGTCGAAAAAGGTAAATTATTAATGAAATGTAATAAGTAATTTCAAACAGTGAGTAAAAACACAACAAATTATTTTATTTTAAAAATTATCCTACAATTTCTGTATTTAAAATCATTTTTAAAAATAATTTTTATTCTTCGTGTTGTAGGATGGAGTTTTACCATCTGGAGTGCAAGTACAAACTGGATCCCTTCTTTCTTTGGTGGACGTCCAAAGACAACACGCTGGTGTGTATCAGTGCACTGCTTCAAATGGTATAGGACAACCTGTTACTGGTGAAATAAAACTTAATGTTCTTTGTAAGTCTTAGTGTCTAAGAAGTCAACTTTATTACATTTCACTGTTTACTTCTCAGCATGGCAATCTGACTCTTATAAATATCAATTTTGGGAATGTGCTTGTGGCAGAAGATTACCACAAAGAGGTTTACACATTTTCAGATTAAAATTGCTAAAATGGAAAACTCTAGTTTATTATTTAACATTAATTTTTACTAATTAATTAATTTACCTAGTTTGAAACTTGAAACAAAGATATTTATTTTATATTTTTATATTTTTTCTTAAAATTTATATTTATTTTTCTACATAGTCTCCTTGTAACTCTACACACTGCTCCCAGCGATGCTCCCATCTCTTTAACCCGTCCAAATAGTAATCGCCGTTTTTCTCTGTAAAATAATTCTTCACAAAGGTGAATGCCTCCTCACTTGACGAAAATATCTATCCTCCGAGCGCAATTTTTAGATGGGGGAACAAAAAGAAGTCGCTTGGGGTTAGATCTGATGAGTAAGGCGGATGGTCAAGTAATTCAAACCGTAATTCCTGGATTTTCGCCATGGTGTTAGATGGCGCGTTGTCTTGGTAAAACAAGATTTTCTTTTTCTGCAAATGTGGCTGTTTTTCCACAATTTCTGCCTTCAGCTTGTCAAATAGTGATGCCTAGTATGCTCCTATAATAGTTTTTCCTTTTTGAAGATAATCGATTAAGATAATTCCATGATTATCCCAAAAAACAGTCGCCATTTTTTTCCCAGCCAAGAAACAGCTTTTGTTTTTTTGGAGTCGGTTCCCCCTTTGCAGTCCACTGTTTTGACAGTTTCATCTACAGTAACTATTCGGCGCCAAAACTTGGATTTATAGCACCTAAGTGCGCCAACAGAGCGTTGTAAATATTCATTCGAACACGTTTTTCGCCTAACGTTAGCATACGGGGCACCCAACGCGCGGACAGCCTTCTCATGCCTAAATCTTGATTTAACATGTGACAAACACGTTCTTTGGACATATTCATAGCCTTTGCTATCTCTCTCACTTTAATTCGACGATAATCTAGCACCAATTGGTGAACTTTAGCAATGTTATCGTCGGTAGTTGCAGTTTTTGGACGTCCCGAACGTTCATCGTCTCCCAAGCTCTAACGGCCACGTTTAAATTCAGCTGCCCAAAATTTCACTATGGTAAATGATGGTGCAGAATACCCGTAGACAGAATCCAACTCATCTTTGATTTGTATAAGCGTATTGCCTTTAAAAACCAAATATTTAATGACAGCTTAATACTCGACACTCACATCGACTCACTCAAACGACTGTCAAATAACAACTGCTCGTCCAAAATGGCTGAAACTTTGGTGAGTACCTGACAATAGATAGACAACTACATTCCCTGGCTTTTATTGGTTAATGCTGCCAACTTCACGTTAAGGTCGGAAACTTTTCAGACCACCCTGAACCAAGAACAATAGTGTGCATAGTGTGCAATTCAAATAGCATACGAGTTTGTTTACATTTTCGATATGATACTAAAAAGCTTCAAAGAAAATGCCTTTAACCATTCATTTGTTACCAAATTTTCTCAATTGCATGTTACTTTCTTTGTAATAAATTCAGAAAAGGAAAGGTAATTGCTCTTCAGTTAAAACTTTAATGTGCAATGCATACAAAATAGGGCAAATCTCAACGATTCTATTTAAATAACTGAATGTTATAGTGAAACATTAGTAGTCTAATATCTGTGATTAAATGTAAAGGTTTTTCAAATTTCACGAATTAATATGGTGTAAGAGAAATCGGTATCTTCCACTGTTGCTGAAACTCGAAGATTACGTAAAAATATACACCTTAAGAAATGCCTCACTTAAGGCTACTAAGTTGTATGTCGTAAAATAGTAATAACTATAACAAGATGTAAGTAAAATTGAAAGAAACTATTGTTGCAGATCCACCTGAAGTAACGGTTTTGCGGTCATGGGTGAATTCCGGGGAAGGTTTGGAGGCAAAATTGGATTGTTTGGTGCATTCTGATCCTCCAGCCGAGGTGAGTTACTGTATTAAATGGTGGTGTAATCTAGATAGAAAACGAGATACTAAACTTAGAATAGAATTTACTCTGAACAAGTACATAATTTAGTTGAACATCAAGAAAACAATTTTGATTCTGCATGGTTTCTGATGCAGAAACCATTATTTCGAACTGCAAGCAGAGGAACACGCAAAAGTTTGAAATTATCTAATGAACTAGACGATCTTCAACTTTGGTAAGTGACAAACAAGCTCCATAAGAGACGATGAGTGTGATGTTGAAATGTCAAGAGGCACAACTCATACGCAGCCTAGAACTCGAGAAAATAATCAAGCTAATGCCTGCCGTATACACAGAAGGCGCTTCTAGCTACAGAACAACGCGTAAGTACATAATTTAGTTGAACATCGAGAAAATATTTTCGATCCTGCATGGTTTCCGACGCGGAAATCATTTTCGCGAACTGCAAGCAGAGAAGCACGCAAAAGTTGGCGATTAACTAATGAACTAGACGATCTTCAACTTTGGTAAATAACAGGCAAGCTCCATAAGAGACGATGAGTGTGATGTTGAAATGTCAAGAGACACAACTCATACGCAGCCTAGAACTCGAGAAAATAATCAGCTAATACCTGCCGTATACACAGAAGCGGCTTCTAGCTACAGAACAACACGCAATAAAACGCGATCCTCACACAAGCATACGAACAGACTGCAGAATACACAGATATCTGGAGCAATCACACGTAACCGAACGCGCGCGACGTTAATAAGACAACAACCCCTTCCAATGTAACAAGGTATAAGTAGACTCGCTACTACACACATCAGATGATTTGCAGTTTTAGCAAGAGACAAGCCAGCTCCACAGGATGATGAGTGTGATCTCGCTGGAACGTTGAGAAATCGACCCTTTTCAGAATATAACCCACACTCGGCCTAGAACCCGAGAAAATATATCTTCATCATATTCATTATTTAAGATTTTTCGCTATTACTTACATAAGCGAACAAGATGTTATCATAGCAAAATAAGTAATATATATACAGGGTATAGCAATTACCTGTATTCGGTGTTTTCAATATGATCCAGAGATCAAGCAGCAAAGCTCTGAATGGAAGCATCCAAGAGAAGGAAGACCGAAAAAAAACCGTTTGGAGAAGTCAAAAGTGAAGACAATGTTGATTTGTTTTTATGATTCGAAAGACATGGTGCACAAAGAGTTTGTACCAACTAGTCAAACAGTCAATGCTGTATATTATCTTGGTGTTATGAAGCGTCTTTAGGCACGTATTCATCGCGTGCACCCCCAATATCGTGAAATGGAACTGGCGTTTGTTATATAATAATGCACCATCTCATCGCTCGACGCTTATCACTGATTTTCTAACTACAAATGGCATTCTAACCATCAACTATTCACCGTATTCACCAAATTTAGCCCCCTGTGATTTCTATCTATTCTCCATATTACATTTGCCGATAAAAGGACGGCGTTATGCCGACATCGAAGCCATTAAAAAGACATTTACAGCGATCTTGAAGGACATCTCTAAAGATGAACTTAAAAATTTATTCGACATGTTAATTGACCATGCAAAAGGTATTGAAGCCGAAGGCGAATATGAATAAAATAAATGAATTTTACCAAAATAGTAAGCTTTTGTTATCTGCTTCTGGGTTTCTGGGATGGAACCGTGTCACTATTTTATCTGCCGACGTTTCGTACCCATTTGTATGGGACATCTTCAGGGCTGAACTAGTGACACGGTTCCATCCCGGAAACCCAGAAGCAGATAGCATGGACCACGACCGCGGAAGTCTACGCACCAAATTAGTAAGCTTTTGTTTTTATTTCTAAAAAATTCCGTTTTCTCTGCGACAGACTGGGTGTCTTACCAAGACTGTACATGTAAATAGTGCTATAAAAGAATATCACAAATTCGTTTAATTATACGCTATTTTTTCTGTATTTTACCAAGAACATGCAGACTTAAGGAACTAACTGTACTTATTTACCCCCAAAGAAGTTCAAGACGTACCATTTAAAAAGCAATATCGTCATATTTCCTTCACTTTCTCCATCAAGCCGTTTATTACTACGTTTCCTGTCATCATTTTCATTTTTCTCTCTCTCTCTTTTCCACCCATTCTATTTATTTTTCGGATTCCGTTAAAGCCAGCGAAATAATTCCCGTCCCACCAGGTGTCCCACAGCTATCCCATCAACTCTTCAGCGCACGGGAAACATTCCAATTTCACTTGCTAATGTAACAGGCCCCCAGGATAATATCGAAGGCTGATAAGGAAATTGAATATTAACGGTATTACTTGAGTTTCAAATTAAGACAGGAGATGGCGTCTTATTGCGACGTGCGGGTCGCCTTCCTCACGCAGAGAAGTTGTTTCTTTCTGTTCGGAAGTGGCGACGATGGAAAGGGAGAGTTAAGGGTGCGGAGGACGGAGGACGGAACGCTGTCGTCGCGTCAACGACGTCTTCACTGTACTGTAGAGAAGGTCGTTTCGATTCTGTTGTGTTCTTCACGCGCCTTCGCTCTCGCCTCCTGAATTCATGTAGTTAATCGAATAATAAAAGATGAAGATTCGTGATTTGGCGAAATTCAGTTGGATTTGTTTGGAGACACAAATTAGGAGGAGGCGATGAAATGGGTTAAGGACCTCTGTGACGATATTTTAGTTATAAATTTCGTTACTGTATGAGATGGCGCAACGTTACATAGGGAATTAATAGAATCTTGAAACGTGTCAACACTAATGGAATTTCTTTCAAAGTTCTTACAATTTATAAACTACACGATCTTTAATTTATTAAATTTAATCGTTATGTGTAGGCTTTCGCAGCTGTTTTCCCTCAAAGGATATTTCTTCGAGATTACTTGTAAAGATTATCTTTAGAAAATTCCCGAAGAAACTGGCAACTTGTTAAACAAGTAATATATGAAAGAGTAAAACTATAAAATTAAAAATACCAGCTGCACCGGAAAGTCATTACCGGATCTTCTAACAGATGTCGCTAAGCTTAAGTATGCAAAAGTATGCAAAGGTAAGGTGTTGACTATAGTAGTCTGTAATATTCAATGTCCAATTCTAATAGATTTACAAACTAATGCATCGGAAACTGTCACTGCAGAACATTACTCGTTTTCTTTCTAAAATCAGAGACTCTGTAAGGGCAAAACGAAGTGGATGATTGAGTAAAATCTGGTACTTTTACTCAATCATCCACTTCGTTTCTTATGTTAAACGGGCATTATCACCAGATAATGCCCGTTTAACGTTCAAACAGTTGTAATGGGAAGAAAAGTGTGTTTCAAATTTCGCGCTTTTTTCAAAGAATAAATAAAACACATAATTTGCATTGACTTTCAAAAACCTTTTATTGGTAATTGAAGTATCAGTTATGACATTTATATGCGAAAAATAATATCTGCCAAATGGCCTCTTGCAGCTCCACAGACGTCCACTTTTTTGTTAAAAACCAATGTCACGAATAATTTCATCTTTCAAAGCAGGAATAGATTGTGGATTATTTTTATAAACCTAACTTTTCACATAATCCCAAAGAAAATAGTCTAACGATGTCAAATCACACGATCTTGGTGGCCAATTAACATCACCGATTCTTGAGATTACACATCCAGAAAATTTTTCTCTCAATAAATCAATTGATTCGTGTGTAAAGTGGGGTGTAGCGCCATCCTGTTGAAACCACATTTCCTCTAGAACAATGCTCATTAATTCAGGCCATAAAAATTCGGTTATCATTCGATGATATCGATCACCATTGACAGTTACAGCTTCACCAGCAGCATTTTCAAAGAAGTAATGTCCAATTACAATACCTGACCATAATGCATACCAAACAGTAACTCGTTTAGGATGCATAGGTTTCTCATGAATAATTCGTGGATTTCCCTCACCCCAGATACGGCAATTTTGTTTATTAATATAGCCACCAAGTTCGAAATGTTCCTCCTTGAAAAACATTATTTTTTGAGAAAAATCAGCTGGTTGTTCATTGATGAAATTGACAAATGAACGACGTTTTAAATGATTTAATGGCTTCAGTTCCTGTGTTATTTGAACTTCATATACCTTCAGAGCTAAATCCTTGTATAAAATACGCCGTGTTGTTGATCCACTAAGTCCAAGTTGTTGTGTACGTCGTCTAATGGACATTTCAGGATCTTCAGCAACACTTTGACGAACCAAACCAATATATTCTTGTGAACGACCACTACGACTGTATTTTTCACTTTTTTGATCTTCCACGGAACCCGTCTCTTGAAATTTTTTAATAATTCGACCAATAGTGCTTTCAGATGGACGATTATGTAAACCATAAAATTCAAGTAATTTTCTAAAAACTCTTTTCACAGAACGCTGATTTTCATAAAATAATTCAACAATTTGAACGCGTTGTTGTAGCATGTACGAAGCCATTTTTATAAATGTCAGATATTACACTTTTTAAATAAATGCCCACATACCCAGACAAATTCAGTGCGCCATCTATATTTTATTTATTCTTTAAAGAAACCGCGGAATTTGAAACAGCCTTTATATGACTTTATTTTTATGTTAAGTGTGTACAACATTCCACAAAATATTGTAGACAATGAAGAATTTCGAAATTTTTGTGGGAAATATGTTCCGGAATAGCTATTGCCAGCAAGAAATCGGTAAAAAAATCTATTAACACTCGTCGAACGTAACAAAGAACGCGGTCGATTCGCCACCATCAATCTAATTCGGCATTCATACACGTACCATACGCATATGAATCTCGACTTCGAATATATCCGACCTCTTTGGAAATATATCATCGCCGCCAATGAGTGCATACTCGTTTCTGCAGGCTTAATTATTAGATAAATAAATAAATCTACTAAACCACTAATTATGCAGAATATTTAATAACGATCATCTTCTCGTATATCAGAAGATTTGCACCAAAACTTAAGATAAACACCGATATCCTTTCTCCCAAGACAAACAGTTATACGGGCCTGGTTAGTGGTTGTTTGTTCTCTGGGATCTGTGATATTCGAAGTTTACCCACACCCGTATTAAGTTTCGATCCCCTGCTTTCTCCGGCTTCCGTTTCCCTTCGAGATTCGCATAAAATCCGCACACGAACTTATGTACTGTTCCACCAACAATTAAACTTGTAATAACTTATAACAACTGCAGTCGGGGTATTAGTATTGCTTAAGATGCTCCTTTACGATCTTAATTGTGCTTCAATCTAAATCAAATATAAAGGGATTTATTAACAGATTTCGTTTTAATTATTAATTAATTAATCGCATGTAAACTTACTAATTAAATCGTATTACACACGAATTAAATCTATTCGACAGGTGTCCTGGTACCAAGATTCATTCCTCCTACAACCGACGGACAGACGATTGATGACCCAGAACGGTCTAACCCACTCCCTGATAATTAAGAACATACAACTGTCGGACTTCGGTAACTACAGTTGCCTTGTGGTAAACTCTATCGGCAGAGAGAAGAAGTACATTGAATTGTCCGGGAAGCCCGGACCGCCCATCGTTACGAGCTCAGGCTATTCAAACCCTTACGAGTACAATTTAACTTGGAACGTCCAATCCGTTTTTCCCATTTTGGAGGTTAGAATATTATACAGGAGAATATTGGTGAGACTTTATTGCAGAGCTAACAACTCAATTATTTTAAATCGTTTTGAAACAAAATTTCGTACGGAGATGACTAACAATTATCTAAAATAGTGTGTAATAAAACTCGGGATAACAAACTTTAATATTCAAATTGATACTTTAAAAGAGCGACTGATACGAAGTTATTTATTATTTCGTTTGGAACATTTTACGAGAGTGGTCCCAGAAATACCCGACCCAATAAAGAAAACACAAAAATTTTGGAAAGAAATATATTTATTTTTCAACATAATCTCCTTTCAGCTCTATACACTTTTCCCAGTGATGTTTAATAAGTTCGATACCCTTTTTATAATAAGAACTGCCTTGCTCCTCAAAAGAGCCATTAACTGCCGATATGTCTTCTTCATCGTTGGAGAATCTTTGACCACTTAGTCATTTTTTCAATTTTGGGAACAGAAAATAAACCGAGGGGGCTAAATCTAGGGAATAGGGTGCATGAGGTAGCAATTCAAACTTTAATTCATTAATTTTGGCCATTGCAATAACGGATTTGTGAGCTGGTGCATTGTCTTGATGAAACAACACTTTCTTCTTAGACAAATGCGGCCGATTTTGCTTGATTTCTTCGCCCAAACGTTGCAATAAGTTCGCATAATACTCGCCGTTGATAGTTTTTCCTTTTTCAAGATAGTCAATGAAAATTATTACACGCGTATCCCAAAAAACCGATGCCTGCAGATGAAACGGTCTTCGACTTCTTTGGAGCCGGTTCTCCTTTTTGAGTCCATTGTTTTGATTATCTTTTGTCTCGGATGTGAAATGATGGACTCATGTTTCATACATGGTTATGAAACGGCACAAAAATTCTGGTTTGTTGCTGTGAAACTTCGCTAAACACTCAATTGAAACTTCTTCGCGACACTGTTTTTACTCGAATGTGAGCAAACGCGGCACCCATCTTGCACACAGCTTTCTAATGTCCAAATTTTCATATAATAGGCTATTTACCGCACTTTTTGAAATATCTACTATGTCTGCTAGTTCGCGCACTTTCAGTCGACGATCATCCAGTACCGCTTTGTGGATTTTCTTCACCATTTCTGGATTCGTCACCTCATTTGGTCGACCACTGCGATGCTCGTCTTGGCAGCTCATACGGCCCCGTTTAATCTCTGCTACCCAATACTTCACTGTTTTAAACGAAGGAGCAGACTCATCCAGAGTAGAATCCAATTCAGCTTTTATATCGGTTGGTCTGAGGCCTTTCAATTAAAAGTATTGTATCACGTAACGATGACAAATTTTCTCCATTTTTACGAATTCACTGAAAACGTTCACTATTGATGGCTGCCAAACAAATACTAAACAACGTGGCGTCTTCAAATTTAAAAGATATGGTGCATTCTGAAATTTCAATTTTCAATGACGCGTTCGAGCATTTCAAGTGTTATTCAGCGAATAACGCGAGTAATGTTGGCTTCTAATTGCTCAATCGTAGCTGGCTTGTCCATATGGACTTTGGACTTTACGTAGCCCCAAAGGAAAAATTCTAAAGGTGTGATATTACATGATCTAGATGACCATTGCACAGGTCCATTACGTGAAATTAAATGTTCATCAAATTGTTCTCGCAATAAATCCAATCTTTCACGGGTTGTGTAGCAAGTAGCGTCGTCTTGTTGAAACCAAATGTTGTCGAAATCACGGGTTTCAATTTCAGACAGCAAATAGTCCGTCAGCATGGCGCGATAACGGGCGTTATTCACAGTTATATTGTGGCCGTCTTCATTTTTGAAGAAATATGGACCGATGATTCCATTTTCCCATAAACCAAACCAAACCGTGGTTTTGTCTGGATATAATGGCAGCTCTTGAACCTCTTTCGGCTGCTCTTCACTCTAAATACGGAAACTGTACTTATTGACGTAACCGTTAAGCTATAAATTAGCCTCATCGCTGAACAAAATTTTGGTCGAAAACAGTAGATCTTCTTCAAACTTTTCAAGGGTCCAAAGACTAAAACGGCGACGATTCGAAAGCTTGGCCGCTTTCACTTCTTGAACGAGTTGAATTTTCTATGCTTTTGAAACAAAATCATTACGTAAAACACGCCAAATTGTGGCATACGACAAGCCAAGCTGCTGAGATCTACGTCGAATCGATTCTTCACTGTCATCGCGCACACTCTCAGCTATCATCGCTATATTTTCTTCACTACGTACTGGATGTGGTCTATTTGATCGCTTATTATCCAATAATGAAAATTGCGTTTCAAATTTTTCGATGATATAGCGAAATGTGCGTTTGCTGGGCAGATTACGTAGACCATAAGCTGCTCTAAGCACACGAAACACATTTCTCGTGGAACGTTGATTTTCGTAATACAGCTGAATAATTCGTAGGTGTTGTACCGGCAAAGTCTTTCCATAATAAAATATCACACAATACTTAACTAAAATAGCGTAAAAGTTTGACACAACTCACGCTTCATCTGTCAAAAAATCGCTGTTGAATAATGTGCATCATAATGAATTACCTATTACTTTGAAGCATTTAAAAGTATTTAAAATCCTGTAGTCATTTTGGAAAGACCTTATATATTATTTGACCAATCCTCATATATATATAATACGTAAGCAGTATTTAATATTACGTAATAGATTAAATAACACTATTAATTTTCGTTGTTTGTCTATATATAAATGGAAAACACAGCAGCAATCTCTATTTATAGTAAAAACACGCGGTAGTACATGTCCGGTAAATAATCACTCTAATAAAATTAAAATAACTAAAGTACATACTATACGCCCTCCAAATTGAACAATTGATAACACATTCGTATTCAATTTGTTAGCCAAGCCGCATTGGTCCGATATTGGACGTTTGCATTGCCTGATTTATGACCTTTACACTCCGGTATTATATTTACACAAAAAAAGGAATGAACATAATTTATGTGTTTCCGATATTTGTGTTTTAGTATTATCTCATTTTTTCTGATCTTTTAAATATTTTTTTTGTTACATATAAAATTATATATGGTTATGATGATATTAAGCATGTTTTAGGCAATTTCAGTCTCTAAAAGTTTATTCAAATTTGCGATGGATTTCTTTTAAATGTGTATATTAGAAAAATAATTTAAGATATGTACTAATTTGGGACCGTTATGCTCGTCATACCAATGTAAAGCAAACAATTAGAGAAATTAATTGAACAATTATTTTAGTTGAACTTTTTATCGTTTTTTAATCAATGTTAAATGTTAAAATTTCAAAACATTCAACGTGATTCAACCTATTAAATCGAAAGTTCCGCAGGGTAGCCCGAATTTCCGATGAATTATCTCGTAACAACTCTCACGAGTCAGCGCGCAAAGTATCGTAGTCAGTGTGACCACCCTTTCGAGCGTTTTTTAACCTCGATAACTTCCCAAGGGGCGAGAACGTGCGACGGGCCTCAGGAGCAACGCGCAACTCTAAAATTTTGTTTTCTATTGGGAAAATGACCGCGGATACTCTTGTAATGCCTCAATCAGATTGCAAGAATATACTTTGACTAAATCTCGGATCTACGACTGACTGTCGAAGTTTAAAAGGCGAAATGATGATTGGGAGACCAACCTCATTCCGAACGGTCGCCAACTTCAAGGACAGATAACAATGTAGAAGAAAACAAAAAAAATGTTCCTCGTCTTCTCATTGCGGATCAGAAAAGGGTCACCACCAAGCCTGGCACAAAACGAAAAATCAGTTGGAAGAGGACGTAAATTTTCACTGGTGACGAATCATGGCGTTATGACGAAGTTCCCGAAACCATGTAACAATCTAACCGGTAGAAAAGGACTCAATCTGCTCATCCAAAAAAAGCACGTCAGGTAAAGTCAAAGACTATGTTCATTGGCCTTTTCGATGACAGTGGTATGCACGCAGAATTTGTTCCTGCAGGCCAAAGAGTTAATCAGTATGTGTACATGAAGATATTGAAAAGGTTGGAAGAGAGCATCAAGATGAAAAATGCTGATATTTGGTGCACAGGGGATTGGTTCTTCAACAATGACAACACGCCGGTTCACACCGTATTGTCGGCGAGGCAGTTTTTAAACAAAAACGGTATGACACCAATTGTTCACTCCCCTTGCTCACCTGACCTGACTCCCTGTCACTTCTTGTTGTTCCCTAGACTCAAAAGGGACCTGGAAGTGTAGGACTGTAGAGGAGGTAAAAAATTCGTTAAAGGGATTAAAGAACACCTTATTATGTGACTTCCAGGACTGTTTCGAACAAGGGGAAAACCATTTGGACAAGTGCATATTGGTTAATGGAGAGTACCTTGGAGGAGACCTGAAAGTGAAACGTTTTGAGACTAACAAAGAGATAATAAGTTCGTTGAAGAGATTAAAGGACATTAAGTGACGTCCAGGACTGTCTTGAATAAGGATAAAACGTTTGGACAAATGCATACTGGTTAATGGAAGTGAATGTGATCAAAACTTTATGTAAAAAATATTAAAAATAAAAAAGTTGGTCAATATGAGATGACCTGAAAGGTAAATGTTTTGGGACTGAAGAAGAGGTAAAAAAAGTCGTTGAAGGGATTAAAGAACACTCCATTAAATGACTTATAAGGCTGTTTCTAACAAGGGAAAAACCATTTGCACAAGTGCATATTGGTTAATGAGTAGCTCGAAGCTGACTTGAAAGTGAAAGGATTTGAGACTGAAGAGGAGGTAAAAAAAATTCGTCTAAGAGGCTAAAGAACATTAAGCGACGCCCAGGACTGTCTTGAACATGGGCAAAATGTCCAGACAAGTGCATATTGGTTAATGGAAATGAATGTGATCAAAACTTCGTGTAAAAATATTGAAAAATAAAAAAGTTGGTCAATATGAAGTCTATACCTTGAAGACGACCTGAAAGGTAAATGTTTTGAGACTGAAGAAGAGGTAAAAAAATTCGTCTAAGAGGTTAAAGAACATTAAGTGACGCCCAGACTGTCTTGAACAAGGGCAAAACGTTAGGGCGAGTGCATATTGGTTAATGGAAATGATGTGTCTTCAAAACTTTGTGTAAAAATATTGGAAAATAAAAAAGTTGAAAAATCATTATTTTTGCCCCCCCCCCCCCCCCAATCCTCTTGTAATGTATAGTGCGGTAAGTGTAGCCAACTGAAATTTTGTTCTTCTTTTTGAATCATACTGTATATTCTCGGAAACAATTATGTATTTGAAAAAATATCAGCCAAAATGTAATACCTCATTTTACATGGAAACATTATACAAATTATTTCTCGTATAATTTAATCTGTTAATATTTAAAGGTCGTCATCGTTGATTTTTAGTTGTCAACTTCGGCAGAAATTGTAAAATATTACCTCTACTTTTCGATTTATTAACGCAAGAGCTCCACGTAGCGCACCTGACTACTCTTTACTCAATTTACACCAAAGATATGTCAAAGTCTATAAATTTAATAGTTCGCAACTTCATTGCAATTTAAATAGATAAATATGAATTCTGTACAGCCAGATAATAGGCGATATTATCCAATAACTCTGGGAATTAAGTGACCGCACCCCGTATACAGCGATTTGATAAAATTTTACTATTTTGCTAACGAGGCAATTTGTTATTGTTGCTAAAAAAATTTCTTATCAGTTACAGGAAAAAAACAATTTATTATTCCGTTGATAAGATTAGGTACCAGTTTATCGATTACTTTCTACATCATTTTAACGACTTTTAGTTACAATTACGTCATTCAAAACGGACATTAAGTTCAGTAGTTTGTCATATTAAAGCAAAATTTAAAATTATAAAATATAAAAGCTTAAATTAAAATTTCATTTAGATTTTATCAACGAAACCTTATTACAATTTAAGTGAACATATATTCATTGTTTTATAAAAATAATATTGAATTGTTACTATATAAATATCGTCTTTTTTTACATCCAGTTTTTGCTTTTAAATTTAAATTTTGGTGTGTTTTTGTTATACATTTTTTGAGGACATTGTTACGATGACTAGACCTCTTCAGTGTATTTCAATTTTAGCTGTGACCCTTTTTCGAGACGTACATATAATGTACACTATCGTCACAAAGTTCAAAAGCAGTAAGAAATTTTAGAAATATACATATTACATATCAAGGGACTAAGGAGTAAGAAATTTTATAAATCTATTGTATATCAAGTTTTTTACTAAGGACATAACAATTTTGTATTTAAATAAATAAAACACAGAAAATCGAGATATTGGGCTGAAATTTATTCCAGGTGCAGTGCACATGCTACATTTAACTGTGGAATTCGATCTCGTTCATATGGCCACCGTGAGCACGTTTCCAGCGACCTATTCTTTGGAACCTGTTTTCCACCACTCTTTCACACGTATCAACCGGAACGTTGGCAATTTCGCGTTTGAAATGGTCCTTGAAATCTTCTAACATTGCTGGGTTATTGGTATGAACTAACGACAACGTAATCACATAAAAAAAATTCAACGGTGTTAAATTGCATGAGCAAGATGGCCACTCGACCGGACCACAGCTGGTCAAACAATAGATTAGTTATTTGACCAGCTGTATGGTACGTGGCACTATCTTCTTGGAACCACATATCACCACATACAATTGGCCACAATTCTGGCCAAAAGTAGTCTTCCAACATGTCACGATAGCGAACTCCATCGATCGTAACATGGCGATCATTTCCATCCTCCGGCACTACAGTCACTTTTTGTGATTGTAATAGACTCTCTTGAAACACGTGTGGATTTGTTGCTGTCATATTTTGCTCATTGACAAAGCTATTAAGCCAAAAATGAGCTTCATCGCTGAATATGATTTTTCGATCTAATTCAGGATTTTCTTCAAACTTTAGCAGAGTTCAATCGGAGAAATTTTGGCGCTTCAAATGATCAAAATGCTTCAGTTCTTGAGTTAATTTCATCTTGTAAGGTTGTAGGCCAAGATCTTTACGCAAAATTCGGCACAATGTAGATTGAGAGATTTCCAATTCCTGTGAACGACGTGGAATCGTCTGATTTGGCTCAATTTGAACTGAAGCAGTTGCGGCGGCGATATTTTCGGTACTTCGCCCGATGCGTTGTCTCACTGACGCAGGGACATGCAATAATGAATATTTTGACTCAAATTTATCCGCTATAACACGCACAGCCTGTCTGGTGGGGCGATTATTACGGCCGAAAATCGAAGTAAGCGCTCTTAAAGTTGCGGTATGTAGTACGAATATTGAATATAAAAGATAATCTTATAGAGAGTAAAAAAAACAAATAAAATTCCCCTGTCTTGTAGCCCCTTAAGATGCGATTAAGCCCATATAAAAATTGTTGAATATTCTTAGTGATAATTTCATAAAATTTCATCCAAATCGATATATGTACATACGCAGCGTTCCGAATCTAACTCAGTAGTTACGTAAACAACTAATTTCTTTGTACCTTAAAACGGTTTAACGAAATCTGCGTATTTTTAAAAGAATACAAATTTGATTCAAAAATATTATCACCAAACTTTTAGCGGGCACTGTATACGCTGACGTATGCGAAAATACCAGAAATAAAAACTTCGAGAGTGTGACCTTTCCAGAAAGGGGGAATTCCGGATTCATTAGTGTCATAAGTTGTTGATGTTTTAACGTTATTAGTATTTATACATTTAGTGGTTAATAAATTGTTGTAATAGCTGTTTCTGTGTTCGAGTTTATATTAAAGAAGAAGAAATATGTTAAGCCAATATGAAAATATTGTTTGCATTGCCAAAATGTCAACAATTAACAATTTCCAGCTGATAGCTCAATGGTAAGTTACTGACGCTGTGGATTTCGGGTTCCAATCCAATGGACCGCTGCCCGAGGTGTTTCATTATTTCCCTGTCCCGTTTAAACGAATACTGACAGAAGAAGACTTTAAGTTACACCACGAGTGCGGGCATAATAATAACTTATAGACTTTCAACATCTTCAAACGAGCAAAATTTTCTAGATAATTCCACATTCAACATTTAAAACCGTAACCAATGTTTCAGATCAACTCATCGTTTCACCATCCAGGTCAATGGCATGATCTACTAGTTCGACCCAAACAAGTCTATAACCCAACAACCAGCGAACGACAACAGTCCTACACCATCAAGAACCTAATCCCGGATTCTGTTTACGAATGCTTGATACAGACCAAGAACCAGCACGGATTCGGCGAGCTATCAGACTTGCACCAATGGTTCAGCTCGCAAAAGGGAAGACCATTGGTCCACTTGAATAAAAGTCTTCGATTAACTAGTTTCGCAAGTAATATATGGATTCTTACAACGACCGTTGTTTTCATTGCTATGTAAATATAGCATGACATTCTAAAAATATTTTTCTTGGAGTGAGGTTAGATTGAGATAGGGAATTTAAAAAAAAATAATGTATATATTCCGGATTTTTTAAATTGTGTGTAATTTGATTACAATATTTATTTTTGTAAAAACATACTTTCTGATGTATATATAATAATAATAATATTTCTTTACAATTGATTTTCACCAGTTGGTGATGCTAACAAAAAAAAACAAACAAAACAGAGCTTGTCCAAATCAAAAATGAAGAAAAAAAAGTATCAAAACAAATCTAAAAATGATTTTTATCTATCTGAGGCGAAATCTTTTAATTTATTATTTATTATAATTTTAAGTATTTTAAATGTTTTCTAAAAACATGCAAAAGTATTGTAAAAAAGGTACGGTGAATGAATAAACTGAAATGTTTTAATATTGATCTAATTGTTTTGTTTGGCCCCACAACATTTATTTAGATACCCAAAATAGCAGATCATTACATTAAAAGGTAAGTGGAATGCTAAAATTACTTTTAACTTGTATTTTTAAATAATAAAACACACAGGTTTCAAAGGAACACGTTGCGGTACTCCTATTTCATAGAATAATTACATTAAAAAATTAAATTTACGCCTAATTTTTTGTAATAAGCTTTTAATGTATAAATTTAATGAAGTAAAAAAAATTAAGGTTTCTAAATAACATTCTGTGGTACACCTAATCTTAAAAAAATTATATAAATTTGTTCGTGAACAAATGTAAGTTTTATAATAGGTTCAGACTCAATATCTTTTTTATTTCATTTTTAACATCAACAAATATAGGCCAATTTAATAAAAAATAGTTTTATTTTTTAAAAAATAACGAAGAAATGAAAATAATATACTTCCATCTCTCGAACAGAAATGAAAACTATTTGAGAAATAAAAATACAACAAAAATACAACGAAAAGTATCATGTTGCTTCATGTCTGTCTGAAAGATGGAAGTACATTTCTTCATTTCTCGCTATTCGTTACTTGAGTCGACACCGACTGGGGATATTTATATACAGTCGCCAAAATGAAATCTGGGGTTATATATCAATATGGAGGTTGATATATAACCCCTTGCCACAATAATTTTCGTTTTCTGTATACGTATTTCGAAAACTAAGTTGTCATCATCAGCAGATGGTACAAGTTTACAAATTCCGGTCAACTTTTGGATCAGAGCAGATGAGAACAAATCTTGACGTTATTTGAGGTGCTGAATTCAAATCCGGGTTTCGTTTTTCAAAATTGGTTCTAGTTTGTGAGTTCGCACATGTTGGCAGCACTGCGCTATCATAATGACAGTCAACTGTTGGCGTCGCTAGAAACATTATTTAATTTGTATTTTTAAAGTTTTTTTTTGAATCCAAAACGTGTGAAAATGCAAAAACAGAATTGTAAAGTTGATTCAAAGTGTTTCTGTTATGTTTGCGGATGTTATATGATCAGAAAATTGATGATTGTTACTTTTACTTGATGAATGTCGTAGGTCTAAATGCAACAAAACTAGCAGAATATAAATATCCTGACGTATTATCAGTGTCTAAGCCAGTTCCCCGTGCGAGCAATGATCCTTTGCCAATTTTTGACCTTATTAAAAACTTTGTTAAAGCGCTCGACCGTGAGGGACCGGCTTTTGAGTACTTGACCAAATTATTTTCCAAATTGTCGTACGCCAAAATCAAAGAGGGAATATTTGTCGGACCTGATATTCGAAAATTAATGGCCGACAGAAACTTTACAAAATGTTTAACGCCCAATGAAGCAACAGCATGGGTATCATTTCAAGATGTTGTTCACAACTTTCTCGGTAACCGCAAATCCCCGGATTTCAAGAAGAAAATGGACAGCTTGTTGCAAAATTATTGCAAGATTGTAGCTCGAATATCTCTCAAAATACATTTTCTGCATTCCCATCTCGAATTTTTTCCTGAAAACTTGAGTGATACAAGCGACGAGCAAGGAGAGCGACTACACCAAGATTTGGCGAAAATCAAAAAACGATACCAAGGATTTTGGGACGAGGGCATGATGAGCGACTACTGTTGGACTTTAATGCGTGAAACAGACCCCAAACAGTACAAACTCTTCATTTCTAATTTAACACTTTTAATGAATAAAATGGAGATTAATTGCCAAAAATTGTAAAAAATGTGTTTATTTAAAACTAGAACCAATATCAAAAAACGGAGCGCAGATTCGGATGCAGCGCCCCAAATATCCTTAGAAACAGCTTTTGTTTACTTAGATCCAAAACCGTGTATACTTGTGTAATTAAAGAGTGTCGCACCTGGACAACTACGGTAAAAATACCCGTACGAAAACAAATTCCGCACGCGATCCGTACCGCTGAAAGCCAAAACGAACACTAATCGCGTGCGGAATTTGTTTTCGGACGGGGTATTTTTACCGTAATTTTCCAGGTGCGACACTGTTTAATTATCTGCTGACGATGACAACTGAGTTGTTGAAATACGTATACAGAAAACGAAAATTATTGTGGCAAGGAGTTATATATCAACCTTCAGTGATCTAGTTAATCAACCACAGCCTCCATTAAAATTACCTACTAGTTAGTACTTCAAGAAAAGGTATTTCCAAGTAGACCTACTACTGTTGAGGAACTGAATCGATTTCACATGCCATCGCGGACATGCTCTTTCTAATGCAGTTCATAATTTAGAAGAACGACTACAATTAATTGATTGGTAGTGGTCGCATTCAAACATTCAAGTTTTTCTTGTTCCTTCTTTTATAATTTTATAAATTTTGATTCCTTGGGGCGGATACTGGCTGTCGCTAGGGCGCGTTTGTCTTAATTTTCTTAATTTTCCTTATTTTCTTAATTATGGGTGTGTGTGTATAACCTATATTTATATTCATTTATATCTTTATTTTCATTTTTTCTTTTTTTTTTCTAAAGCACTGTGAACATTAATTGGGTTACTTTTGTTTTATTGATTATCTGATGATTTGTATTTTTTTTTTGTCCTGTTATTGGATTGTAACAATCTGTTGGACAATAAAGACTTATTATTATTATTATTATTATTATTATTATTATTATTATTATAAACAAAACCTACTTTCTTAACAAACAAGTAGGTGTTTTTTTAATTTTGCGGAATCTAAAAATTTTGCGCAAAATTACAGCCATTTAAAACTGGGAATTTACTTTTGAATAACCCTATATATATACTATGATCTACATTACTACAAAGCGAAAATTTGGAGTACGATTTCTATTTGAATTATTAACGAGTTTAATAACTAAAATTGACTTGTCAATCAATTTTAATGTACCTACTCGCAGCATTGGCTTCTCTATTATCTTTAATACCATATATTAAATATAAGAACACTATTATTGACTACTAAAACCTAGAGTAATTGAAATGAAAAACTTTCATAAATTGTGACACCTTTTGAATTAATTTACTAACTTTTTGTATCTGTTTCTTGAATGTTTCTTCTCGAGTTTTACATTTAATTTACTCGCAGATTTATTACACAATTTTACAATAGTCTCCAAATATTATTTTTTCATATTTATTATTTAATTGGTGATTAAATTTTTGGAGACTAATAAGGTTGTTGCAGTTAAAATTAAAAGGGGAAAGCTATCAACCCCTGCTACATTTCTGCATTATCAAAAATTTAAAGCATTTTAACAGAATTTTAAAATATTCTTTGAAAGATATATGTGTAATCTAATTTACGAAAAATTAGTATTTAAAAAATCTAAAAATATCCCCCGCTTCTATTTTAAATTCTTATTTTAAAAAATATTTAATAAAATCCCTGTCTCAGATTATTTTTTTAAAAAATTTCCTAAATTATTACCTAATTATTAATAATATTTAAATAAAATAATTCCATTTTAATTACCCTACAAATAAATATTTTTTATTAAATTAAAAATTTTGAATTTATTCACACATTAAAGGAAATATTTAAATTAATATTTTCACAATTACTTCGTTGCTATTTCCCCAAACAATGATGCCCTTCATAAGGCAGCTAGTTTACGAATACACTAGACACCTAATGATGAGCCGCATAGTTCGAGTCCACCGTCGACCCCTATTTTAAAAAAAAAATAGAAAAAATTAGAAAAAATAAAAATTACCTTAAATTTTTGTATCTGAGGGGGGCACTAAATTACGCAGTTCACAAAAGCACATGTTCACAAACAATGGACGAAGAGATTGTTTTGATTTCTTTATATATATACAGGATATGGACTGGTATACACACCACATCCTTTATTCTGATAAAAACCCTTATCGTTGTGTTACATAGATTTGAACGCTTAAAAGTTAATTTGTAAATTAATACATTATATTCTAGTATTAATATTGTTATTAATAAATTTAATTTTTATTTTAAGCCCAAAATATCATTAAAACAATTTTAATTTTAAATACAGAGACGTAGGAGATATTTACAAGCAAGGCACAGGAAGGGTGTGACCATGTTGCATTGTAACAGGTTTTCTAATAAGTGATATGATTTCTTTAAAAAAAAAACACACTTATTGTTAAGAAAATTCAAGTGTTTTTTATTTAATGTGAAGTACAATCGATACAATTAAGTTCTAAATAAAACGTCATTCAAATGGCCTCCACGACTTCTTCTGCAGGAACGAATTCGATGAACCCAATTTTCGAGCACTTTTTCCACTAAATCTAGTCGTATGTACATGAATATTGACTTGTAAAGCTTGAAGAGAGTCTGGTTTATTTCGATAGACTAATGACTTCAAATAACCCCACAAGAAATAGTCTAATGGTGTTAAATCACAACTTCTTGGAGGCCATTAAATATCACAATTTCTTGAAATAATCGAATCTCCAAACTTTTCTCGCAATAATTCTATTGTTGCATTTGCTGTGTGGCACGTAGCCCCGTCTTGTTGGAACCAAATGTTGTCACGATCTACTTCTTCCAATGTCGGCCATAAAAAGTTGGTTATCATCAATCTATACCGCTCTCCATTGACAGTAACGGTGTTACCAGCTTCACTTTGAAAGAAGTACGGACCGATGATTCCACCATACCAAAAACCACACCAAACTGTCAATTTAGGTGAATGTAATGGTTTTTCATAAATAATTTGTGGATTTTCTTCGCACCAGAATCGACAGTTTTGTTTATTTACCACACCATCCAGATGAAAGTGAGCCTCATCAGAGAAGATGATTTTCTTAAAAAAATCGTTATCGTTTTCAAGTTGTCCCAAGGCAAAATCAGCAAATTCACGACGTTTACGGTGGTCCAATGGCTTCAGTTCTTGAGTGAGAACAATTTTATAGGAATGCAAACCCAAATCCTTTCTCAAAATCCGCCAGGTTGTGGTTTGAGACAGTCGCAATTGTTGAGAACGTCTTGGAATCGACAAATTACGGTCTTCAGTAACACTTGCCTGAACGGCTGCAATATTTGCATTACTTCAAGTCTTATTGGCACTTGAAAATTATGTAAAGAAAATGTAACCTCAAAATTTTTAACAATTCGACGAATAGCGAGCACACTTGAACGATTATTACGACCATAAAATGGCAAAAGTGCACGAAAAGTTGCAATTGGAGAACGATTATTTTGATAATAAAACTGAATAATTTGTAAATGTTGTTCTTGCGTATATCTCTCCATGTTGAAATTGTAAACACTAGTGAATACAATGTAATATGTCATGACATATTACAAATGGCCGAAATGTCACTTCAAAATCATATCATCCCTATTGGAAAACCTTATATATACATATATATATATATATTATATATGTGTATATATATATATATACGTGTGTATAAGCATGTCATTTCAAATAAGAAATCAGTTATTTGTAGTAGTTATAAGAATATATTTTCAGTGATGTAAATAAACTTTTTGCAATATCAATTTTAAATTTTGTCTAGGGGCCCCTTTGCCCCTAGACGACATTTAATATTAATAATATTTTTAAATTTTTAATATTTTAAAATTCAAACTTTGGACCATCGTAATTTATTTCGAAATGTATTTGAAGAGTTTTAAACCACGTGTACATTCTACTATTTCTTAAAACACTATTTATATCAATTTAAAAAAATAGAAACATCGTATTGAATACTTTTGTTGAACATTATTAAGTAAGGATACATCCTGGTCTTATGGAAGTATATTTTAAATCAAATAAATGAAATTCTTTTAATATGTAATAGAATTAATTTTGAAATACTATCTTTTTACGTATGTTAAAACCAAGTCCACTTTCTAAAAATATAAAAAGTGACTTTTATTTTAGATTTCATCTAGGGACAGTGGGGGCATATATTTCCAAATTTTTAATATTTTAAAATTCAAACTTTGAACCATCGTTCTTCATTTCGAAATGTATTTGACAAGTTTTAAACCACGAGTAGATTCTGCTACCCTTTAAAGCACTATTTATATTAATTTAAAGAAATAGAAACATTGTATTGAATATTTTTATTGAACAATACTAGGTAAGAATACATCCTAGTCTTATGGGAGTATATTTCAAGTCATGTAAATATACCTTTTGCAGTATTATTTCTTTCATGTAACTTTCGCCAAATCAAATAAATTAAATTCTTTTAATATGTAATAGAATTAGTTTTGAAATACTATTTTTTGCTTAAAACCAAGTCCACTTTCTAAAAATATAAAAAGTGACTTTTATTTTAAATTTCATCTATGGACAGTGGGGGCATATATTTCCAAATTTTTAATATTTTAAAATCCAAACTTTGAATCAGCGTAATTTATTTCGAAATGTGTTTGACAAGTTTTAAACCATAAATACATTATACTATTCTTTAAAGCACTATTTATATTAGTTTTAAAAAATAGAAACATTGTATTGAATAGATCAATAAGGTTGATATATAACCCCTTTCCACAATTAACTATTTGTAATTTCAGAATTTACAAATAGTTAATTGTGGAAAGGGGTTATATATCAACCTTATTGATCAAGTCAATCAACCACAGGCTCCATCAAATTCAACTATTGTATTGAATATGCTATCAAATCGACAATATGGCCCACAATAATATGATTAATATCGTGTTCGGTGAAGTACATGGTATAGAATAGGTACAAGTTGCATGTCACGATTTGAGTATGTCCTTTAACGTCGTCGACCATAAATTATTTGTTGAAAAAGCTGTACTTTTACGAAATACATGGAACGGCACATGATTTAACTCAGATACATATCTATCAGATAAACCAATAATATGTTGAGGTAATTCTGAGTAATTAATCATGGCGACTTTTAGGTGAGGTGTACCGCAAGGATCGGTGTTGGGCCCTTTACTTTTCGTTATTTATATAAAGATTTAGAAATTTAATCTATCGACCTGTATGTCGATGAAACATCACTGATAATAAAAGAAAAATTAAAAGAAAGGAAATCGGGAAGGTGAGAGGAATAATTATGGAAGCAGACGAATGACTTTCATTAAATAAACTTAAACTTAATCTAAGTAAGGCACAACACCTAGGCTTTAATATAAATTCAAAAGGAAGAAAGATCTTTGATCTATACGTCAAGAGAAGGTTAAGGCGTACGTATGTGAATGAAGCAGCTATGATTAGAATTGTGAGAATTAAGAATATATCAACACAGTCTCGCGAATTTTCACGGAATCGCTGTTTATGGATTGCTGTTGTGGAGAATAACATCCGAAGCGAAACGCATTTTCTTTAGCTCCAGTGTTCTAAGTTTCTCGATATGTAGTACTGATTAACTGCTTGGAACAAGTATGGATCATTATTAGAAAGCATTGCCTATTTACTACCGGATGCTATTTAATCCAAGAATCCACATCTGGCTAAAACGTAGGTACTCTTTCACCACTATACTGCACCTGAGTTGTTGCTACAAAACTCCAAGGCCAACGCCTCGAAGTGTTTCTATGTATGCTACGATATATTCATAATTTATCTTCCAGAGATTATTACCTCTTCCTAAAAAGATAGCTCGCTAAACGCAGATTCCTCTTCAAATGATGAAGTTAAAGCTGAGACGCCTACTTATTTTACAGAGTTTGGTAAATCGTTTGGTAAATTGAGGGCATTAAAAAATAGGAAAGCTTGCTTTTACATTAACTCTATAGTCAACATGTATTAGAACCTAGTTTAGTGCCATCTTCTTACAAGTACTGAAATCATTATAAAACACTCTCCCAATTTTGTATAAGTTTAGAGATTACAGTTTCCCGTAAATTACCTTGAAGGCCCGTCGGTTTTGATAGGGTCTTGTCACAGCAGTATCATGGTGAGAAATAATATAAATTCTTAAAAATCTTATGTTTTACACCCTCCCGCCGACCTATAAAAAACCGTAATATTTTTAACATAAAATACCAGTTCAAGGTAAATTACGAGGATAATTTGACAAATAGTGAGAATGACACATATGTGGCGCTCTAATTGGTAAAACAAATGCACTGTAATTTAGGTTGCCTATTTATATGTTTACATTCCGATATTTAGATAAACCGGTTGATTAGTTTATTTCTGACAGCTGATTGAAAAAGAAGCCACACGTCGTTTTGCTAAAATGGAAAAAGCAGAGTATCGTGCGGTGATTAAATACTTCGTAATTAAGGCTATGAAAGCCACCGAAATAAAAGACGAGTTACGAGAAACATTAGGTGAATCTGCTCCATCATCCGCCACAATAAGTAGATGGGTAAATGAATTTAAACGTGGTAAAACAAGGTGTGTTGATGAAGCGCTCTCTGGAGCACCCAAAATCGTGACTTCTAAGGAAATGATTGTAAAAATCCATAATATTATTACCCAAGATGGTAAACATTTTAACAGAACGCGTACACCACATTTTAACGAAACAATTGGGCCTTTCCAAGCTTTCGGCAAGATGGGTGTCGCGATTGCTTACGACTGATCAAAAGTTCACTCGTTTGCGTATTTCCAATGAGTGTTTGGACCTTTATAAGCGGAATCCGGTTGACTTTTGTAGGCGATTTGTTACTTGCGATGAAACTTGAATACACTACAGTACACCCGAAACTAAACAACAGTCGAAACAATGGTTAGAACGTGGTTCTGCACCTCCATAGAAAGCGAAAACCACTTTATCGGCAAACAAGGTGATGGCATCAATTTTTTGCCTTCAGAAAGGGGCCACAATAAACGGACAATATTATGCAGAACTTCTACAAAAATTAAATGTTGAGATTCGTGCTAAACGGCCAGGAATGGCAAAGAAAAAGATTCTGTTTCACCAAGATATCGCTCCCTCGCATACCCGCACAATTGCGATGTCCAAAATCCACGAGTTGCATTTCCAATTAGTACCGCATGCGCCTTATTCGCCGGACCTAGCCCCTTCCGACTTCCACCTTTTTCCAAAATTGAAAACGGCACTAGGTAGAAAGAAATTTTCGTCTAACGACGAGCTTATCATCTTCGTAAATGAGTATTTTGCAGGCCTTCCGGAATCGCATTTTAGAGATCTCATAAGGGCATTGGAGCCCTGTTGGAATAAATGTATTGCTCTTTTAGGAGAATATGTTGAAAAATAAAAATTATTTTGTATTTAAAAAATTGGTTTTTCTTTTCCATTCTCACTACTTGTCAAACTACCCTCGTACATTACATAAAATAATAAAAATATAAATATTTCCTTAGATAATTAACCATAAAATTAATTTCTTGTGAAATAGCGAATTTCCTGTTTTTATCAAAATAAAATTTATATTTTGATGAGATTAATTCTTACCTACTTGCACTAAAAGAGGACGGAGCGATCTTTTTTCTTTTTATATTCTTTCTATTCAGTTTCATTTAATAACTAAGAGGTTTTGTTGAAGAAAAATTTTAGGATATTTGGCGATAAGAAAACGCCGGATGCTACCACAAACAACAATAATAGAATTTCTTTATCATCGACGTGCATACTTTCAGCTG